>OY728132.1:252080625-252680625 GCA_963277665.1 Viscum album | reverse complement strand
AGTTGACACAAAGTTGCACGCTCCCATCCTCATTCTTAGTGAACAAAATCAGAGATGACCATGGTGAAACACTGGATCGGATAAATCCCTTCCACTTCAAGTCCTCCAGCTATTCTCTCACCTCACAAAGCTCAGTGGGAGCCATCTGTTATGCTGGAGTAGATATCGGTGATGTCCTGGGGTATAGGTGAATGTAGAAGTCTACCTATCATTGAGGAGGTAGTTCTGGAACATTGTCAGGGAAAACATCCACGTAATGATCCACCACAATAGGAAAACTCGGACTACGCACATCAACAGCTCCGAGGATGAGACTAGCCAACTGCTGTTTGATCAGCTTCCCCCTGTCACGAACCAGCCCGGGTCGACCCTGAACCGGTCACCCGAGCCGCGGGTCGACCCGAGCCGGTCCGCGGCAAGGCCCGAGGGGCGTTCCCGATCCCCACGGGCTGGAAACAAGTGTCGGGCATTGAAACTTTAATCATTGGGAACAATTTCAGCCCAAACTAAAAACAGGATCGAAAGAATGAGTATAAACTAAACAAATAAACAGACACTAAAGACATAAACAAACCTACACCACGACATACCTCCACGTGACCTCGCGGTCACCACCCAACTACAACCAACGTTGCTCCCGCACTGAGCGACTCAAGCCAGGAAAACCTGAACACAAGGAACCTGCAACTGAAAGGGTAAAAGATAGGCGTGAGCACAAAAGTACTCAGTATGTGAGCCCCACAACAAATCCCAATGCACTTCCAGTAAATAAAGAATCTACATAATCCAGGTTTGAACTTTAATGTATAAAAGTAAGTTTTCATAATGCTTTACTTGAAAATCAAACACGAGGCATTTCCCTTATTCCTTTTTGAAAGTTAATTCCCTTTCATTAGTTTTGAACTCATTCTGAAAAGCAAAGTGTTACATTTTCAAATCTCACCCAAAGAGAATTAAGCATTTTCATTTGAAAACCCATTTTTCCCAAAGTCTAACAGCATAGGCTGTGAAAGATGACTGAAAGTAAACAAGCAGGGAAAACAAGTGCAAGTAAAGGTAAACAGGCAAGGAAAACCAAGTGCAAGTAAAATTAAAACCCAGAAGTTATCAGCAATAACCATGGCCACACACACACACTCACACACTCACACACACACACAAATAGTCACACACGCACACACTCACACTCAAGTGGTCCCCCGTATGCCGACGGAAGGCACCACGCCAGAGATGGTAGAGCACTATGGGTAAATCCCCTAAGGTTCATCTAGCTCGCATGGGACCCTAGAACCTCATGTCTCGGTGAAACGTGGCTTAGATGGCCACGACCTTCAGAAAACGTGGCTTAGAAGGCCACAACCCTCAGAACATGTGGCTTAGAAGGCCACGACCCTCAGATATCATATGTTTAGTTAGTGTTGCAATCGTCAATCCAGCTAAGTGAAACAGGGACGACAACCATCCGGCTCACTAGCACACTAGTTCTAGTCCGCCCACCTAGATACCCAGGGTTCCCCTTGTGCTCAAACAAGTTTCACATTCACATAGTATGTTTCTTCCTCATATCGCAGGACAAACAAGATATTCCACACAAAAGTCACCATTCCCACACCCAAATAATATTTCAAAACTCACGCACGCCAAAAATACCTTTCTAGAAATATAAATGTCATTACCCAATCATTTCGCAAAAAACCCTTTTTGGAAACACTCAAACAAGAACATAACCAACTTTCACAACCTAGAAAACATTATTTTTAATAACAAAACAAGGGAAAACATCTTTTGTCAACCAAGAACCACACGTAAAGTTCCCAAAAACAATTTCAAAGGGTCACCCGACGTTTTCTCTAATCATGGTTATAAGAAAACACCATTTTCCATAAACAGTACATTTACTAATTTACACATGCCAAAAACATTTCAAAACCCAATTCAACATGGCTTTCGTTACTCAGGAAGAACCATTTAGCGACATTACTATGAAATCCCACAATTGAAACCAAGAAAACATTTTTTTAATGAAATTCCAGAATTAAACAGTTTGCATTATCAGCAAATCACCACAATATAAAAACTACTTAATATTATTTTTCTTAAATTTACTGAAATTTAATAAAAGGACAAGGAATAAATAAATTCTTAATTTAGAGGCAAGTGCATAGGGAGACCTACCTCGAATCGGAATGACGAATGACATGGCCCAAGACTCCTGTTGCGAAAATGGCGCATCGAATTGCGTCGTCAAATAGATCCTAAAACAGTAGACCGAAAAACGGGTGTAACGATCAGTAATAATAATATAATAGCGGTAACCAATATATAATGTTAATATCAGTATTAATATAATAACAATAATAATATAGCCGTAAAAATGACAATAACAATAATAATATAATTAGCATAATAATAATATTTCAATAATAGCAATAATAATAATATCATAATATTAATACAATAATAATAATAGGAACAACGCCAATTTAATATAATCATAATATATTAATAATATAATAATGATAATAATATAAAATAATGTTAACATAATAATATTAATAATAATAATATAATGACAATAGCATAATAATAATAATAATTTAATAATAATAATAAGAATATCATAACATAATAATAATAATAAAAATAATATGATAATAATTAAAATAACAATAAATATATTAGTAATAATAATAATAATAATAATATAATAATAATAATAATAAAGTAATATTAACATAATAATAATAATAATAAAATAATATTAACATATTAATAATAATAAAACAATAATAATAATATAATAATAATAACATAATTATAATGTTATTAATATGATAAAAATAATTAATCGTTATAAAATTAAAATTAACAAACAAACAAAAAAATGAAAAAAAAAGAAAAGAGAAAAACTTACAGGCTGGGGGGGGTTCGCGCGGGAGGCGGCGGAGCATGGAGGCCGGGACGGCGACGCCGCAGGGAGCGGAGCGGCGGTCGGGCGCGGGCTGAAAGAGGGAGGCCGGGGCAGGGGGGTGTGTGCCGGTGCTAGGAAGGAGGGCCGCGGCGGTTCGACGCTGGGGTGAGGCTCGGGCGCCGGACGAGCAGGGGCGAGGCCGGGATGAGGCGGTGGGCGCCGAAGGGAGGGCGCGCAGCCGGGGTGGTGCAGCGAGGGAGCAGGGAGGGCGACGCCGGAGGGGGTGTGTGCGGGTCGGCCGAACCAGGACGGGCTCGGGACAGGGAGAGGGAGCAGGGAGATGCGGTCCGGCAGAGGCGTTGGCTCCGGCGAGGGCAAGGCCGGGCGCGCAGAGGAGGCCGAGACAGGGGGCCGAGGGCGCGGCGATCGGCACGAGGGAAGCAGGGCATCGGGGTGAGGCGAGGTCGGCTGGCTGGGCGAGGGCGGTCGGCGAGCAGGGGAGAGGAGCGGGAGCCGGAGGCGGGGTCAGCTGGCTGGGAAGCTGGGCGAGGGAGAAGCCGGCTGGTCCGGCGAGGAGGCTGGGCAGCGGGACTTCGGCTCGACAAGGAGGATAGCAGGGGGGAATGCAGAGGAGGTCGGCCGGGTCGAGCGGGAGGGATGCAGGCGGTGGCTTGGTGCGGCTGAGAGGAAGAAGGAGAGAGCTGCGCGGTGGGGCTGCTGCTGGGTGTGGCGAAGGCGGAGGGAGGCTGGAGAGAGAGAGAGGTGAGGGGGGGTGGCGGCTACGGGGAGGTAGCATTAGGGTTAGGTTTATACTACATATATATATATATAATTGATAATAACAATAATAAAAGGATAAATAAAAATAATGAAAACTAATCTAAATAAAAATAAAATTTTATAACAAAAATATTAGTAAAACCTTATAATAATAATAATAAAACTTTATAATAATAATCATAACAATAAAATAATAAGTTAGCTAATTATAATAATAATTATTATAACCAAAGTATTTAGAATAATAAAACCACTAAAAAAATAATAATAAGAAAACACACATATATAAACACAAATATATATCTAGATATATGTATATACATATACCTTTATAAAAACATATAAACATAAATACAACAAACATATATGTATATATATATACATATATATACATAACATATACTCATATATAAACACATATAAAATTAAAAATAAATACAATAGTAATAACACAATTTAAATAGTGAGAATAATAAAATGTCAACGCAAAAACATTAGTATTTATAACGCCGGGTGAGCACATAGCCACCCGGGCTGAAAGCACGGTAACTGCTAGCGATGCGGTGACCGCGCACCGGCGCAAAACCACCAATCGAAATTAAACTCCGAAAAATTTAAATCGGGACCAAGAAAGGAGAACAAATATGGACATCCACGGTCGGGGTGTGACAATTCTCCCCACCACAGACACTTTCTGCCCCCAGAAAGTCACCAGGCCAAAAGTCGATCAAGATTTATGTCCATGCCCCAACGGAACTAAAGAAACCAGAGAGAACTGAGAATCTCGGGGATGACCTTACTCAGCACAGGTCACACCTGACCGATTCAAGAAAGAACTGGGGTCCGAGATTGAGGGGAGAACACGAAGGGGTTCTCCCCACCACAAGAGCTTAACTAGTGCAGAAAAGATGACCATTTAAATAGAAAACCCCGGGAAGGGGGGTCGACGCGGGAACTCCCAACCAATTCAAACCAACTCTTATAACACGATTATTACAACACCTCTGTCGAAACCTTGAACCCACGACTAGAGTCAACAACCTTCAATACTAGGGGAAACCCACGAAAACCAAAACATCGAGTTAGAAACATGGCCCACTGAAATCCATGAAACACAACCACATCTGACGAGCATTGCTAAACAAAGGTCAACCCACCGAAGGGTCAGCCACACTTTTAAGAAAGACACACGATTCAGAATACCACGTCCACACGACAAGTCTGCTTAGATTATCATAGAACAAGTCCACCATCACTTTATAGAAAAACAACGCATTTACAACGTTGTTGGGACCTCAATAGCGGGGAAACAAACCTGAAAAGGTTTTTTTAATTTCCCCACCATCCACACGGAATACAGAACTTGGACCAAGGCTTCACAACCCTGGGGACTCCTGACTGTGCGCGAGCTTCACCCCAAGACCTATGGTTGGGGCTCTGGTGGCTGAAGCATCTTCTGCCTCACAGTCAGGTTCTGACATTCTCCAATCACATCTTCCTCTTCAAGCGACGCTTCTTGAAAAACTTCTCCAGATGACCCAGACAACCGCATCTATGACACGTTTTTGGAGGGTTGCGACAAGATGGCTTTAAATGACCGAAACGACCACATTGATAGCACACCACTGAACAATCTGTTGAACTGGAAGCTGGGACCAAAGGGGATAACTCATTGGGGACAGGTATCTCTGGCATATTTTCCACACCAGAGGAGGAACTCTTACGAACAACTAGGGACGCTGAAGTACTAACCACCTGCACACCGGAAACCAACTCAGCCAAGAAAGCTTCCTCCACCAGCTTCTCGAAACAAAGGTTTTTAGAAGGGAGGACTCGCTTCTTGATCTCTGGACGAAGACCCCCAGAGAAAAGAGAGACCTTCATGAGCTCATGCGGCGCTACCTCTGGAAAAAGGGAATCAGTTCCTTGAAATGGTCAACATACGTCATCACCGTCCGTTGACCTTGTTGAATATTCACAAGCTCTCCCTTTTTCTCCAGCTTCACTTCCTCAGGTACAAACCATTGGATGAAAACAATTCTGAAGACATTCCACGTCATTTCACATTGCATTGATGATGGGGTAACCCTCTTCCATTGGTCCAGGGCTGGACCCTCAAACAATTCTATAATTGCACGAACCTTAACATTATCGGGAGTTCCCAGTATTCTAAAGACACGTTCTACTTCCTCGAGCCATTTCACTGCCTCTAACGGACCCTGATCACCACGGAGAATAGGCAAAGTCTGAGGAGGACTAAAAACTGGGCATGACTTATCTGAATCCTTAGAGACCTTTCTGGGCGGCATTTCCTGAGCGATATATAAAACTCAAAGCCAAAACCAACATCAAATCGAAGCAACATCAATAAAAGCGTCTTCATCAAAAACAGTCAGCACAAGGACCAAACAGATACAACACAACCCAAAACAAAATCTCCTCTTTAAAATTCCCTTTTTCATTTTTGATTTCAAAACCACCCTTTTTCAAGATCACTTTCCAAAAACCAATCCACTTTCAAACCAAAACTTTCCAAAACCGTTTCCCATTTAAAACCAATTTAGAAAACAAGATCAAGCCCTTAATTTCAAATACACACCCAGGTAATCTCATGAACCGTTGCACATGTTTTCATCCACATTCCATTCATACGTGCATCAACACACACTTTCCATGAATTATCACACATGTGCAAACGTTCATAAAGAGGAACTGAGGTTTCAACCCAAATCATTCTTAACCGGTTCCAAGAAAACAACAGATTTCCAAATCAAGAGATTTCAGTCTTAAAACCCATTTCATATATTTAAAGTCTTTTAAAAGAAACCAGTCCAATTTTCAAAAACCGTTTTTTTCTTCATTTCCAACAACGTACTTACACAGACCAAAACAAAAGCAGGATCCCAATTTGCATCAATCACTGAAATGAGGGACCAGTAGTCACACTCGACCTGGCGACATGGTAGTGGGCCATGTCCCAAGTTAGCGTCGACCACTAGGAGGAATTCAAACCACGTACTCGGACTCCACATGGGTCACTACTCCATGTGAAATCACGACGTAACGTCGGCTTGCCTCCATTGTCATCTCTCAATCCAAGACAAACTAGAAAAGACAAGGACATAATTCCCGAACTACCCCTGGTAACTCGAAGATCAGTGCGAGCAAGAGTTCGCGACGCTCTTCCCGTACTTACCCCTCGAGTTCCGACAGTCCTAATCTCCTTCTACCGGACAACCCAAATAACAAGAACCTCCCTCTGATACCATTTTGTCACGAACCAGCCCAGGTCGACCCTGAACCGGTCACCCGAGCCGCGGGTCGACCCGAGCCGGTCCGCGGCAAGGTCCGAGGGGCGTTCCCGATCCCCACGGGCTGGCAACAAGTGCCGAGCATTGAAACTTTAATCATTGGGAACGATTTCAGCCCAAACTAAAAACAGGATCGAAATAATGAGTATAAACTAAACAAACAAACAGACACTAAAGACATAAACAAACCTACACCACGACATACCTCCACGTGACCTCGCGGTCACCACCCAACTACAACCAATGTTGCTCCCGCACTGAGCGACTCAAGCCAGGAAAACCTGAACACAAGGAACCTGCAACTGAAAGGGTAAAAGATAGGCGTGAGCACAAAAGTACTCAGTAGGTGAGCCCCACAACAAATCTCAATGCACTGCCAGTAAATAAAGAATCTACATAATCCAGGTTTGAACTTTAATGTATAAAAGTATGTTTTCATAATTCATTACTTGAAAATCAAACACGAGGCATTTCCCTTATTCCTTTTTTAAAGTTAATTCCCTTTCATTAGTTTTGAACTCATTCTGAAAAGCAATGTGTTACATTTTCAAATCTCACCCAAAGAGAATTAAGCATTTTCATTTGAAAACCCATTTTTCCCAAAGTCTAATAGTATAGGCTGTGAAAGATGTCTGAAAGTAAACAAGCAGGGAAAACAAGTGCAAGTAAAGGTAAACAGGCAAGGAAAACCAAGTGCAAGTAAAAATAAAACCCAGAAGTTATCAGCAATAACCATGGCCACACACACACACTCACACACTCACACACACACACACATACTCACACACGCACACACTCACACTCAAGTGGTCCCCCGTATGCCGACGGAAGGCACCACGCCAGAGATGGTAGAGCACTATGGGTAAATCCCCTAAGGTTCATCTAGCTCGCGTGGGACCCTAGAACCTCGTGTCTCGGTGAAACGTGGCTTAGATGGCCACGACCCTCAGAAAACGTGGCTTAGAAGGCCACGACCCTCAGAACACGTGGCTTAGAAGGCCACGACCCTCAGATATCATATGTTTAGTTAGTGTTGCAATCGTCAATCCAGCTAAGTGAAACAGGGACGACACCCATCCGGCTCACTAGCACACTAGTTCTAGTCCGCCCACCTAGATACCCAGGGTTCCCCGTGTGCTCAAACAAGTTTCACATTCACATAGTATGTTTCTTCCTCATATCGCAGGCCAAACAAGATATTGCACACAAAAGTCACCATTCCCACACCCAAACAATATTTCAAAACTCACGCACACCAAAAATACCTTTCTAGAAATATAAATGTCATTACCCAATCATTTCGCAAAAACCCCTTTTTGGAAACACTCAAACAAGAACATAACCAACTTTCACAACCTAGAAAACATTATTTTTAATAACAAAACAAGGGAAAACATCTTTTGTCAACCAAGAACCACACGTAAAGTTCCCAAAAACAATTTCAAAGGGTCACACGACGTTTTCTCTAATCAAGGTTATAAGAAAACACTATTTTCCATAAACAGTACATTTACTAATTTACACATGCCAAAAACATTTCAAAACCCAATTCAACATGTCTTTCGTTACTCAGGAAGAACCATTTAGCGACATTACTATGAAATCCCACAATTGAAACCAAGAAAACATTTTTTTAATGAAATGCCAGAATTAAACAGTTTGCATTATCAGCAAATCACCACAATATAAAAACTACTTAATATTATTTTTCTTAAATTTACTAAAATTCAATAAAAGGACAAGGAATAAATAAATTCTTAATTTAGAGGCAAGTGCATAGGGAGACCTACCTCGAATCGGAATGACGAATGACACGGCCCAAGACTCCCGTTGCGAAAATGGCGCATCGAATTGCGCCGTCAAACAGATCCTAAAACAGTAGACCGAAAAACGGGTGTAACGATCAGTAATAATAATATAATAGCGGTAACCAATATATAATGTTAATATCAGTATTAATATAATAACAATAATAATATAGCCGTAACAATGACAATAACAATAATAATAAAATTAGCATAATAATAATATATCAATAATAGCAATAATAATAATATCATAATATTAATACAATAATAATAATAGGAACAACGCAAATTTAATATAATCATAATATATTAATAATATAATAATGATAATAATATAAAATAATGTTAACATAATAATATTAATAATAATAATATAATGACAATAGCATAATAATAATAATAATTTAATAATAATAATAAGAATATCATAACATAATAATAATAATAAAAATAATATGATAATAATTAAAATAACAATAAATATATTAGTAATAATAATAATAATAATAATAATATAATAATAATAATAATAAAGTAATATTAACATAATAATAATAATAATAAAATAATATTAACATAATAATAATAATAAAACAATAATAATAATATAATAATAATAACATAATTATAATGTTATTAATATGATAAAAATAATTAATCGTTATAAAATTAAAATTAACAAACAAACAAAAAAATGAAAAAAAAAGAAAAGAGAAAAACTTACAGGCTGGGGGGGGTTCGCGCGGGAGGCGGCGGAGCAGGGAGGCCGGGACGGCGATGCGGCAGGGAGCGGAGCGGCGGTCCGGCGCGGGCTGAAAGAGGGAGGCCAGGGCAGGGGGGTGTGTGCCGGTGCTAGGATGGAGGGCCGCGGCGGTTCGACGCTGGGGTGAGGCTCGGGCGCCGGACGAGCAGGGGCGAGGCCGGGATGAGGCGGCGGGCACCGAAGGGAGGGCGCGCATCCGGGGTGGTGCAGCGAGGGAGCAGGGAGGGCGACGCCGGAGGGGGTGTGTGCGGGTCGGCCGAACCAGGACGGGCTCGGGACAGGGAGAGGGAGCAGGGAGATGCGGTCCGGCAGAGGCGTTGGCTCCAGCGAGGGCAAGGCCGGGCGCACAGAGGAGGCCGAGACAAGGGGGTCGCGGGCGCGGCGATCGGCACGAGGGAAGCGGGGCATCGGGGTGAGGCGAGGTCGGCCGGCTGGGCGAGGGCGGTCGGCGAGCAGGGGAGAGGAGCGGGAGCCGGAGGCGGGGTCAGCTGGCTGGGAAGCTGGGCGAGGGAGAAGCCGGCTGGTCCGGCGAGGAGGCTGGGCAGCGGGACTTCGGCTGGACAAGGAGGATAGCAGGGGGAATGCAGAGGAGGTCGGCCGGGTCGAGCGGGAGGGATGCAGGCGGTGGCTTGGTGCGGCTGAGAGGAAGAAGGAGAGAGCTGCGCGGCGGGGCTGCTGCTGGGTGTGGCGAAGGCGGAGGGAGGCTGGAGAGAGAGAGAGGTGAGGGGGGGTGGCGGCTACGGGGAGGTAGCATTAGAGTTAGGTTTATACTACATATATATATATATAATTGATAATAATAATAATAAAAGGATAAATAAAAATAATGAAAACTAATCTAAATAAAAATAAAATTTTATAAAAAAAATATTTGTAAAACCTTATAATAATAATAATAAAACTTTATAATAATAATCATAACAATAAAATAATAAGTTAGCTAATTATAATAATAATTATTATAACCAAAGTATTTAGAATAATAAAACCACTAAAAAAATAATAATAAGAAAACACACATATATAAACACAAATATATATCTAGATATATGTATATACATATACCTTTATAAAAACATATAAACATAAATACAACAAAAATATATGTATATATATATACATATATATACATAACATATACTCATATATAACCACATATAAAATTAAAAATAAATACAATAGTAATAACACAATTTAAATAGTGAGAATAATAAAATGTCAACGCAAAAACATTAGTATTTAAAACGCCGGGTGAGCACATAGCCATCCGGGCTGAAAGCACGGTAACTGCTAGCGATGCGGTGACCGCGCACCGGCGCAAAACCACCATTCGAAATTAAACTCCGAAAAATTTAAATCGGGACCAAGAAAGGAGAACAAATATAGACATCCGCGGTCGGGGTGTGACACCCCCTCCTCTGCATAAGTCCATCCTGCGCTGGTAAGGCTCCCTTCTAGCTAGTAAAGGTGATCCTGGTCCCATCCATGTGGATACACCACACATTGTGCCTAATACATTCAATCTGAGTATGAACTATGGATAAACAGTCCATACCCAAGATGATGTTGTAAGGCCTCAACGCTGCTACAAGAAGATCCTAACTGAAGCACTTTCCTCCTAGAGTAATCTCACACTTCCAGCACCAGTGCGTAATTATCCATTCATCACTCGTAAGAGTCTCTAGCCATAAGGATTGATCAAACAGCTCCGTCGGAATCTACGAGCTCCAAACGAGGGCAGTGGCTATAAAATAATGACTTGAACCTGTGTTTGTAAGTACTGCAGAAAGGGTGGATTAGACATAGATAATACCTTGAATCATCTCAGGTGCACCGTGGTCGTATGCCCTGACTTCCTGGAGATGAGCCATCCTTTGTCTACCAGCTCCCTCTGGTGGGGGTGGACCTCCTACTGGTGTTGGTGGTGGTGGTAGAGCCTCGAAACGTCATCCACCACCCACTGCTCGGCCAGCTCCTTTTCCACGTCGGCCTGCTCCCGGAGGACCACCACGGTCAAACCTATGCCTCTTCCTGAGAGGTCCCTCTACTGCCTTCTGCTCATCTTCATGTCAGGTCGGGCAGTCACGAGCCATGTGGCCCGGTCCACTGCATTCATAGCATTGCCTGCTCCTCATGTAGCTAACTCTGTCTCATGTGACTCGCACAATCGAACTTGTATCCTGTGATCAGCAACCTAATGTCCTGGTCCGCTAGGACCTATGAATCATATGTATAATGCCAGATACAGAAGACTCTTTTGTGTGTCTCTCTATGGTCGTTCTCACTACTAGTGGCTTCTTAGCGAGAAATATGTACACTTGAAGGGCTCTCTCCAGTACCCTCTCCTGCGTCAGAATGCTGAGGGGAATCGTCAAAGCCCTGATCTCATGCCTGAGTCCCTACTCAAAGGTCAGAGCCCTAATGAATAGGTCCATCACCATATCCATGGAGTAGCGTGAGCAGTTTTTGAACCTCACTGAGTACTAAGCTACTGTCATGTTGCCTTGCTACAGATGAAATAACTCTGGAATCCGCAACGCACGAAGGGTGGATGGAAAAAACTCTGACCAAAAGAGACTCTCAAAGTATGTGTAGAGTAGTGATGCCTCATCATGCACCTGGAGCATCAGGCTCCACCATCTACCTGCTCTTGCATACATGAGACTCGCTGTAAGGATCACTATAAGGTCGGCTGGTGTCCCTACCAATCTGGAAACTCTCACAATAGCCTCCAGCCAATCCTCAACTGCCCATGGGTTCGTCTCTCCCCAGAACCTGGGTGGCCTCTGCTGCTGGAACTCATGCAATGCACTTAGGAATTGTACACTCTCTACTGCTGGAGAAGGTGGTATTGGTGGCCCAGTAAGTAGTGGTACCGCTGGAACCTCCGCTGTGATGGGGCCATGCACTGAGGACTCATCTCTGGGTGGGATACCTTCTCGTACGTAACTCAGAACCCTAGCTAGCTGCCTTTATGGGGATATCTTGAAAAGAAACAAGTGTACCACGATTGAAACATCATAACTGGTGAGCTGATACTATGTAATCACAACAAAAAATTTTCAAAGGAAACACACACACAACAAGTGTTTTTGTGATCTAGTTCGGTGATGAGAAGTCAGAGTCCTAGTGTATGGATTCGTCAACTGCCACACCAACAACGGGTTCCCTAAACTAATAACCTCACCCAAAACACTTCACACTATTTCCATTAAAATAATCATACTCTAAGTTATAAGGTAGAATAGCCCACCTCTGATACAAATTTGTCACGACCTATCCTAGGGACCCATGCCGTGACTACCCCAAGCCCACCTTCCTTAGGCCAGGGGTTGGCGACTAGCACCAAATCCGTAAATCCCTAAGATAGGAAGAAATTTAATTTATAAAAGTAAACAAACACAACATAGTATGCAACAGTAAGTAAACACTACGTAAAACTGAATACAAAAGACTGTGCTTAAATGTAAATGGGCTAGTATAGAAACCCAACTGAACCACAAGTACAAGTAAAAAAGGGACAATCTGCCGAAAGAAAAGAGCAGCTCTTGGAAAGTCCTCCGGGGTTCTCACCTGAAGGGTAGGTATAGATGGCCACCTCAGCACTCATGTCTGTCAGTCTCCTCTGTGTGCCATCTCGTCATAAGGTCCACCTCTGGGTACCTTCCAGTCGTGGTGCTCTCGGCCTTCTTCAGTGCTGTCCATCGTCTTGATTCATCACAACAAGATGCGGGCATAGCCCATGCATGGGTGAGTATAACGATACTCAATAGGGACCCTGAGACCTCCATTTTCTATCAATATCCACTAAGGATAAAAAAAATATGAATGATACAATCATGAAGTGTCAACCAACCCTACTTAGGTATATGCCCATACATATACCTAAGTTACAAATCTTTGACTTTCTCAAACTCTCGAGCACAAGCACTAACAAATTTCTCAAAGGAAGTAAAGTCAATAACCACGATGAGAATGGTGGAAGGACATGGATCATCTCACAAAGTTATGAAAAAATAGTAGAGATATATAGATGATCAGATGTAGCCACTGGTCCATCTATGCTGTCAGACCCTCACAGGATACATGACTAGCTAATCTGTCAGACCCACACAGGATATCGGCCAGCTATCTCATCTATGCTGTCGGACCCACACAGGATACAAGACCAGCTATCTCATCTAAGCTGTCAGAACAACACAGGATATAGGACTAGCTATTCTGCCAGAGCCACATAGGATATAGTAACAGAAGTCAGAACTATTGAACCCACACAGGATTCTGGTATAGTAGTCGTTGTCGTCGAACCCATGGAAGATTCTTGTACAGTAGGCGTCAAAGTCGCAGCCAAATCTAGGGTGCCCGCACATAGCATGCTCGATTCCAGGAGGGTCAACTCCTCGAGCGAAAGGGTTGATACATCAACTATCATGAAGTCTTGAGTTATTGTATCTCAGTGTTCTGTCTCACCAAAATAAACCCAATGCGACAGACGACACATCAATCAGACGCCCGGTCTGAGAGTTATTGGCTTTTCTGTTCCAGGTGCGTGGTTGAATTTATGCTCGATCCAAACCAGGCCATTTTCCAAAGTCATAAAAAAAATCACATAGAGTATCGCAAAAGGACCACCATATCACAAAGGTCCTAGTGCCATAGACGGCACATCGTTCAAATGTGCAGTCTTGAAGCTATCCGCATTTAAGCGATGTCAGGCACGACCCATCAAGCCCAGTGGGATGTGGCGAGTCGGCCCAACCCAGTTCGGTGGGTCCAACCTAGCTGGGTTCGGCCCGGCCCGGTGGAGCATAGCCCACCTACGGACCCTTCCCGGTGGGTCTGACCCGGTTGGGGGGTCGGCCTGGCCTAGTGGGGCGTAGCCCACCAGCTGACCCGGCCCGCTCTGCGGGCCTGTTTGATTCGTCCGGCGGTGCTGACCCTCCTCTGCCAGGCCGGCCGTAGCCGGTGGGTTCTGTCTGGGGTGAGCGGGCCACACATCGGGCCATAGTTCTCCCCTCGCAGCACCAAGCAACGTCGTGGTTTCTTCAAGCCGAATGGCAGGTGGCTGGCCGGTTTTCCCGCGGTTGCTGGCCGCAATCTTCTCCACAGCGCAGGGAAAAGTGGCACCACTGTCCTCCAGACCAGCCTGCTGGTGGCCGTCTTGTTTGTTTGATCGGAGCGTCCTATGTATGCGGGCCGCGGTTTCCTCCACGTGGCCGGCGCGATGGAGCTGGTCCTCCACTGCCGTTGCTCGTCCCGGCTGCAGCCTTCGGTTGCCGGCTCCTTCGGTCACCGCCACCTCATGGTAGTGGCCTCTTCCTCCGGCATGCTGTTATGGTATAGTGCCCTTCTAGATCCTCCTCTATTGATAACAGAATCCAAAATCAACGGATGGTCTTCGGGCCGTGTTTTTTAGGACCACGCCCACCACGTTAGACAATAAAAAATGTACAAAGACGATCCAAATCATTAATCAAGAATGAGGGTATAATTTTATTCATTTAAAATTATAAAAATCCCCCTACCTCGTAATCAGCGATGTACATTGATGAGTCGCGGAATTCGGGCATCGCAGAAGATGTGCGTCGTTATGTCAACGTCATATAGAGTAGAGCTCGGTGAAGTTGCGTTGAGATGACGCCCTCGGTGTATTTTGTGGGTGGAAGTGCTTCCCTTCCTTTACCCTGTCGAAGAAGGAGGAATATGCTGCTCCACGTTCTTCAGAAATGAGGAACGTTCTTCATCGAGAGGATGGTGTTCCACGTCTCCTTCGTGGGAAGAAGGATCTCCATATTCTCCATGTCTCCAACAAACCAATATTTTCCATCCCAAAATAATAGCTTGGATATTATTTTATTCATGAGATGAATTGAAAAATAATTCAAAAAAATTGAGTCAATTAATTAATTCGTAATTAACTGAGAGAATGTTGGCATCTTTATGAAGGATGGTGGAAGGTGAAGGGTTTAAATTAAAATAGGAGAGGTGGAGAGTTTAAGAATTAAGGGGGGGGGGTCGATGGGTGTTAAATGGTTTGGTGTTCGTATGGTCCCCACCACACAATATCCTCCCATGGAAGGTTATGTGGGGGGCCCACCTCCAACTTCCCTTTGAAGATATTAACCACCAACTAAATAAAATTATGTCACACATTATTTTATTTAATTTATTAAGAATCCTCAAAAATATCATCCGCTCTCGACCAAACGCAACTATGTTAGAGGTCTCCTTAAGCGAATATCGGCGCTACGAGTTCATTGGTGTCCTCAGATTTCAATTCCGAGCACCGGTTCATAAGATAGAAAAACCTGCACATACGCTTACTGAACGTACCCGAAAAAAACATCATAAATTTATTATAGGCACACTGGGCCTCGGAATCAGGTGCCGTCAGAAACTGCGGACGTGTAAAATTCCAAAGAATATATGAAAAAAATTTCTTTTAAATTTCTAGGTATTTACAATACCCCCACCTCAGGGCTTTACGTCCCCGTAAAGCTACAATGCACACTAGGGGAAAAAATGGGGGTACTGAGCACAAATGTGAGCCTCCCTCCCCCATGTGCTCTCATGAAGGTTTTCGTGCTTCCAGCGAAGGGGCACGAGAGGAATCGACCGTCTATGCAGGATCTTCTCCTGTCAATCCTCAATCTCCACTGGAAGGTCTACGAAGGTCACCTCGTCATTGATATCCATCTCCCCATGCTCGATGATGTGGTACGAGTCGTGTACGCATCTCTTCAGCTGAGATACGTAGAATAAATCGTGCACCCGGTGCAACTGAGTTGGATGGTCCAGGAGGTAAGCCACATCTCCTACTCTAATGAGGACCTATAATGGCCTGATAAATCATAGAGATAACTTCCCACCTCGGCCAAAACTCCGTATACCACGTCGAGGTGAGACCCATAGGAAAACATGGTCGCCATCCTCGAACTCCAGTGATCTACGTCTCCTATCAGCATAGGACTTTTGTTTTCTCTATGCAGTCTTCATCCGCTCCTAGATGATCTAAACCTTCTTTGTCATAGCCTGCACCATATCTGGTTCTACAAGTGTTGATTTTCTTGGGTCAGTCCAGCACAGAGGTGATATTCATGGTCAGCCATACAGTGCCTTGTAGGTGTTCATCCCGATTTTGGTGTGGTAGATGTTATTGTACAAAAACTCCACCAAGGCTATGTTATACTCCCAACTGCGACCAAAGTTGAAGAAACAGGCATGAAGCATGTCCTCGAGAGTCTGAATGGTCTTCTCAGTCTGACCATCCGTCTGAGGATGGAAGGCGGTGCTCATGCGATGTTGCATCCCAAAGCCTCCTGTAACCCCTTCCATAGTTGGGATGTGAGACGATCATCTTTATAGGAGACAATAGTCTATGGCACACCATGAAGCCGTACAATCTCTTGAACATAGAGGTGTCCCAATCTCTCTTCTGAGCCCTGTTCTCTGATCGGTAGTAAGTGGGTCGACTTTGTAAGTCGGTCTATGATCAGCCAGAGAGAGTCATGTCCTCAGTATGTACGTGGAAGTCCCATCATGAAATCTATGGAAATCTCATCCCACTTCCACTCTGGAACCTCTAAGGGGTGAACCAAGCCTGCTAGAACATGGTGTTCTGCCTTATCTTGATCATTAGTGAGGCATCGAGAGACAAATTCTACTACTTATTTTTTCATACATGGCCACCAGTGCTATCATTTGAGGTCCTGATACATCTTCTCCACTAATGGATATACCACTAGAGGGGATGTGAGGAACTCCCACAACAACTCCTCCTATAGTGAAACTGGTACCATGGTTTGTCCTCTAAAGAGTATGACGTGTTCCCTACCTTCAAAATATCAATCACGTGCCTACCATGAGGATATCTGAGCACGTCGCACCTCACAGTCAATGTCCCCATGCTACGCCTCTCTGACTCGCTGACAAAGTGGAGGAGTGACTATGAGAGACTGCAGAAAGGTTGCTCCATCTCTATCCACAAAGGATATCTGCAATGCGGCCAGCTGCTCCATCACCTCTCCTAGTAGGTGAATGCCTGATCTCCTGCTGAGAGTATCTGCTAAAACATTCCCCTTCCAAGGAGTATAGACAATCTCAAATTCATAGTCCTGGATGAAATCAAGCCATCACCGCTATGTCAGGTTTAGGTCCTTCTGCAAGAAGATATAACTGAGACTCTGGTGGTCATAATAGACTGAAAAAAGCTCGCCCATTGGATAGTGTTTCTACATCATCAAGGAGAAGACCAATGCTGCTAACTCAAGTTCATGGGTATAGTAGTTCTTCTCATGCTGTCTCAAATGTCCTGAACTATACACGATCACTTCCCGCTCCGGAATCAGGATGCACCCGAGTCTAGTCTCAGATGCGTCGCAGTAAACTATCTACCTTACGCCCTCCTCTGGTAGCCTCAAGATGGCCACACTGGTCAACCTCAACCTCAAATCCCGAAAGCTCTACTGGAATCTATCTGACCACATGAAAGGCTTCCCCTTCTTCGTCAATGCTGAAAGAGGTGCTACTACTTTGGAGTGGTCTGGAAAAAATCTTCAATAGTACCCAGCCAGACCCATGATACTCTGTACCTCCGTCACACTCCTCGGTGGCTCCAAATCATGCACTGACTCGAACTTCTCTAGATCCACTACAACTCTAGCCTCTAAGATGATGTGACCCAAAAAGTGAACCTCTTGGATCAAGTACTGAAACTTCTAGGGCATACCTTAAATTCGGTGCTCTCAGAGTGTTCCATGTACTACTCGCAAATGGTAGGCGTGCTCTTCCTCAGTAGTCGAGTAAATAAGTATGTCATCGATGAAGAATATGAAAAATTGATCGAGGTGAGACTATAAGATCATGTTCATGAGACTCATGAACACTGCTGGAGTGTTGGTTACACCGAGGGGAATAACCAAGAACTCGTAGTGGCCATACTGACACCTGAAGGCCGTCTTCTGCACATCTTCATCTCAAACTCTGAGCTGGTGATAGCATGACCTGTGGTCTATCTTCGATAACCATCGAGCTCCCTTGACCTGATCAAAGAGGTCGTCAACCCTCAGGAGTTGTTACTTGTTCTTCACGGTCGCCTGATTCAGGTGATGATAGTCAACCCAAAGTCACAAGCTCCCATCCGCCTTACTGGAAAACAAAATCGAAGATGCCCTGGGTGAAACACTGGGTTGGGTAAATCTCGTCCCCTGTAAGTCCTCCAGTTATACCCACTACTCACGAAGCTTGGGGGGGAACCATCCGATATACTGGATTAGATATCAGTGTTTTCCCGGGGTACAGGTCAATGTATAAGTCTACCTCTCTACGAGGAGGTAGTCCTGGAACATCTTCAGGGAAAACATACATGTATTGATCCACCACAACAACAAAACTCGGACTATGCAAATCAACCACACTGAGGATGAGACTATCTTACTGATGTGTGATCGGCCGCCCCCTCCTCTGCGTAAGACCATCCTATGCTGCTAAGGCTCCCTTCTCGCCGTTGAAGGTGAACCAGGTCCTATCTGGGCAGATACAATGCACTTTTCACCTAATACAATAAATCTGAGCATGAACTATGGATAACCAGTCCATAACCAAGATGACGTCGTAAGGCCCCGACGCCGCTACAGGTAGTTCTCAGCCGAAGCTCACATCTCCTAGAGTTAGCTCACACTACCGGAACTAGGGTGTAATCATCGAGTTTGCTCTCATAGGAGTCTATAGATGTAAAGATCGAGGAAACGTCTCCATCAAAATCTCCGAGCTTCGAATGAGGGAAGTGGAAATAAAATAATGACTCACGCATGTGTCTATAGGTACTATAGAAAGGGTGGAGTAGATAGAGATAGTACCTTGAATCATCTCAGGTGCGCTGTGGTTATAGGCCTCAACTCCCTAGAGCAGAGCCCACCTCTATCTTCCAGCTCCCTCTAGTCGGGGTGGACCTCCTGGTGGTGGTGGTGGTAGAGCATCGAAACATCATCCACCACCTGCTACTCGGCCAGATCCTCTGCCACGTCTGCCTACTCCCGGTGGACCACCATGGTCGAACCTCTACCTATGCCTGAGAGGTCCCTCTACTATCTGCTGCTCATCTGCATGGCGGGTCTGGCAGTCAAAATCCATGTGGCCCTGCCCGTCGCCTGCATAGCACTTCCTACTCCTCATATATCTGACTTTGTCTCATGTTCCCCGCACAACCGAACTTGTATCCTGGGATCACCCACCTGATGGCCTGGTTCATTTGGACCTATATGTCATCTTTCTACTGCTGGCTATAGAAGACTCTGCTTTGTGTTTCCCTATGGTGGGTCTCGCTTCTGGTGACTGCTTACTGAGAAAGCTCCCCACTAGAAGGGCTCGCTCCAACACTCACGCCTACTTCAGAATACTGACAGGAATTGTCGAATCCCGGATCTCATGCCTGAGTCCTTTCTAAAATGTTCGGGCCCTGAAGAACTGGTCCCGCACCATATCGGTGGATTATCATGAGAGGTCTATGAACCTCACTGAGTACTGAGCTACTATCATGCTGCCATCCTGAAGATGAAGTAACTCCTGAATCCACACCACATGAAGGGTGGCTGGAACAAACTCAGAGTGAAAGAGACTCTTGAATTCCGTCCAAAGTAGTGATGCCTTATCATGCACCTAGAGCATCAGGCTCCACCGTCTACCAGCTTCTGCATGCAGGAGACTTGCATCAATGGTCACCATAAGGTCATCTAGTGTCTCTACCAATATTAAAACTCTCACAGTTGCCTCCATCCAATCCACAGATACCTATGGTTCCATCTCTCCTCGGAACCTGGGTTGCCTTTGGTGTTGGAACTCATGCAACACACTCAGGCAGCATGCAATCAATACTGCTGGAGCTGGTGGTAGTGCTGGCCCTGTGGGTAGTGGTACCGCTGGTACCTCCACCGTGATGGGGCCCTGCACTGAGGCCTCATCACTCGGTGGTCTACCATCTCGTACGTAACTCGGAATCCAAGATGGCTGCCTTCGTGGGGGCATCTTGAAAAGAAACAGGTGTGCCACGATTAAAACAGTATACCTAGTGAGATGACACAATGTAATCACAATGGAAAATTTTCAATGGAAACACACATGCAATCAGTGTTTTCATGCACTGTTTCGGTGATCAGAAGTCGGTGTCCTAGTGTATGGATATGTAGGCTTCCAAACCAACACTGGTATCCCTAACCTGATAACCACACCCAAGACACTTAACACAATTACTGTTAAAATAATCAGAGTCTATGTTCTATGTTAGAACTGACCCCCTATGATATCAATTTGTCACGACCCATCCTTGGGACCCAGGCTGTGACTACCCCAAGCCCACCTTCCTTAGGTCATGGGATGGCGACTCACACAAAAGGCATAAATCCCTATGCTGGGAAGGAATTGCCTTTATAAAGGTAAACAAACACAACAGAGTACATAATATGAAGTAAACACTATATAAAACTGAATACAAAAGAGCGTGTTGAAAAGTAAATGGGCCAGTATACAAACCCAACTGAACTACAGGTACAAGTAAAAAATGGTCAATCAGCCGAAAGTAAAGAGAAGCTCCTGGAACTTCCTCCAGGGTTCTCACCTGAAGGGTAGGTATAGATGGCCACCTCAGAATTCACATCTGTCAGTCTACTCAGTGGACCGACTCATCACAAGGTCCACCTCCGGGCACCGTCCTGTCATGGAACTCTCAGCCTCCATCAGCGTTGTCCGTCGTCTGGATCCATCACAACAAGGTGTGGGCATAGCCCGTGCATGGGTGAGTATAACGATACTCAATATGGACCCCGAGATCTACAAGGCCTAACATATCCAATAAGGATAAACAAAAGAAGAAAGATATAATCACAATGTATCAACCAACCCTACTTAGGTATATTCCCATTCATATACCAAAGTAACCAATATCTGATCGGCCCCAACTCTCATGCCCAAGAACGAACCAATTTTACAAATTAAATAAAGTCAATATCCACGATGATAATTGTTGAAATACATGACTCCGCTCACACATGTATGACACAATAGTAGAGAGATTTAGATGATCAGATGTAGCCACTGAATCTTCTATGTTGGCAGACCCACCTAGGATACAAGACCAGCTATCTCGTCTAAGCTGTTGGACCCACAGAGGATACATGACCAGTTATCTAGTGTAAGCTGTCAGAACCATACAGGATATAGGACCAACTATTCTGTCAGACCCACAAAGGATACTGGAACAGAAGTCATAACTATCGAACCCACAGATGATTATGGTATATTAGTCATCTTCGTCGAACACATAAAGGATTCTAGTACAAAAGTCGTTGCAGTCGCAGCCAGCTCTAGGGTTGCTGCACACATCACGCTCAATCCTGAGAGGGTCCACTCCTCGAGCAAAGGGGATGATACAAAAAATATCACTATGTCCTGAGTTGATGTATCCCTAAGTTCTGTCTCACCAAAAGAAACCCAACGCGACAAACGACGCGTTAATCAGATACCTGGTCTGAGAGTTATTGGCTTTTCCGTCCCAGGGCCCCGGTTTGATTTATGCTCGATCCTAACCCGGCCATTTTCAAAATTCTTTCAAAACTCAATCGGTGTATCACAAAATTACCTAATAATTGTAAGGGTCTAAGTGTCATAGACCGCGCATCGTTCAGACACGATGTCTTGAAGATATCTGCATTTAAGCAATGTCGAGCCCGACCCGTCATGCTCTGTGGGTTGTGGAAAGTGAGCCCGACCCAGTTCGGCGGGTTCAACCTAGATGGGGGTCGGCCCGGACTTATGGAGTGATGCCTACCCGTGGATCCAGACCGGTGGGTCCGACCCGGTTGGGGGGTCAGCCTAGCCCGGTGGGGGGCGACCCACCCGCTAACCCGGCTCGCGCTCCGGGCCGATTTGATTCACCCAGCGGGTCAAGTGGCACCGCCCTCCTCTTCCCAGTCAGCCGTAGCCGCCAAGTTATGTCCTCCACTGGTGGCCCGTATTGCGGGCCGCGGTTCTCCCCATGCGGCGCTAAGACGCGCCTCAGTTTCTTCAACCCGACCGGCAGGTGGCTGACTGGTTCGCCGGCCGAGTGGCCCACTGTTGTGGGCTGCGGTCTTCTCTGCAGCGTCGCGCTAAGAGGCGCCGTGGTTCTCCAGCACGGCCGTCAGGCAGCCGGCTGGTTCAGTTTGTCCAAGCGGCCCGTGGATGTGGGCTGTGGTTTCCTCCACATGGCCAACACAATGGCACTGGTCCTCCACCACTACGGCCCAGCCTAGCCACGACCATCGGTTGCCGCCTCCTTCGGTCACTACTACCTCATGGACATGGCCTCTTCCTTTGGAGTGGTGCGATGGAACCACGCTCTTCCGGTTCCACCTCCATTGTTAACACAATCATGAATCAACAGAGGGTCGTCGGTCCGTGGTTGTTCAGCTCGCGCCCTCCGTGTTAGGTGATAACAAATGGCCAAAGATGAACCAAAGCATTCATCAGGAACAAGGATATAATTTTATTTATTTAAAATTATACAAAACCCCCTACCTCGTAATCGGCGTTGTACATTGACGAGTCATGGAAGACAGACATCGCGGAAGACATACGTCATTCCAACAACGCTGGAGGGAGTAGAGTTCGGTGAAGTTACGTTGAAAGGATGCCCTCGTTGTATTTCGTGGGCTGTGGTGCTTCCCTTCCAGGCCCCAAGCGAAGAAGGAAGAATATGTTGCAACACGTTCTTCGGAAATGATGAACATTCTTCATCGAGAGGATGGTGTTACTTGTGTTCATCGTGGGAAAAAGGTTCTTTCTATTCTCCAAGGATCCACCAAAACTATATGTTCCAACCCAAAATAATTGCTTGGATATTATTTTATTCTTGACATTAATTTTAAAAAAATTCAAAAAAAATGAGTCAATTAATTAATTTCTAATTAATTGAGAGAGTTTTGGCGTCTTTATGAAGGAGGGTGGAAGGTTAAGGGTTTAAATTAAAAGTGGATAGGTTGATAGTTTAAGAATTAAAGTGGGGGTTTCAAGGGGAGTTGAGGGGTTTGGTGTTTATGTGGGCCCCACCACACAATATCCTCCCATGGGAGGTTATGTGGGGGGTGGGACCCACTTCCAACTTCCCATTAGAAATATTAACATCCAACTAAATAAAATTATGTCACACATTATTTTATTTTATTTATTATGAATCTCGAAAATTAGCTTCTGCTCTCGACCAAACGCACCTGCGATAGAGGTCTCCTTATGCGAATACCAGTGTTGTGAGTTCATCGGTATCCTCAGATTTCAATTCCAATCACTAGTTCAAGAGATAGAAAAACTCGCACGTACATTTACAGAACGTACCCGTAAAAAAATTCATAAATTTATTTAGGGCACACTGAGTCTCAGAATCAGGTTCTGTCAAGAACTGAAGACTTGTGAAATTCCAAATAATTTAAGAAAAAAATTCCCTTTAAATTTCCGGTTCATTACATGATGATACACATAGAAAAGGAAAAATTGACGACTTGTTTACAACTCAAATGCACAAAAGAGATGATGACAGAATGGTTGAACAACTATTAAAAGATGAGATACTGAAATAAGTTGATCTTTGACTCTCACATAAATGGTTGGATGCCTTAGGTAACAAGGGAAAGAAATTTTCAAAACATGACACTCCAATTACACTAAAATATTCAATGACTCGTCAAAATCCATTTTGTATAATGAGGGATTTTATATTATCTCATTGCAAAAATATATAGTTACGGTTATGACTCAAGTAGTGGTAAAGAAACTAATTGTAGTTAACCCCTCCCCTTTCTATGATCAAAATATTAATGGTTCCATTAAGATGAAAATTGAAAATATGAGCTATCCTGTGAATAATTATAATATTTCTTCTACTGATGCAATAACGACTAAAGGGATGATGAAATCAGTGACTGAAGACACTTCTCCTAAAAATACAGAGAGCGGCGGGAGGATAGATTTGATTTTGAAAGCACTTATGCTGAGACACTACTTAAGCATATTCAATCTCTTCCACCAAGTAGTGGGGAGAGTGATAGATTGGGGGAATAGTCATGGATGGGAAGCATGGAATTTAATTTGAGATGGAGAAATAATACTCACTGAATGGATGAAGAAAATGATATGTAGCTAACTTTTTCATTGGGAACATTCAATGTTTTCCCATACGTTCTTAGGTTTATATCTTTTTTTCTTTCAATGAAAGTGGAATTTCGTCTATCATTCATAAATAATGTATAGATATATGAATCAAATATTATGATGGGATAAAATGAAGTGATGTAGTGTGGAATATATAACTCAATTCATAGTATTCTAATAAGTTAACGATGAATGAAAAATTATGTTGGCTTGTTGTAACCATTATAATACAGGTATGTAAGTGGAAAAATATCACTATGGATTTCATCATTGGACACCTCAAAATTTCTAATGGAAAAAATAATATCTAGGTTATAATTTATTTCCTTTCAAATTCATTAGATTTTATCATTCATAAAATATTTATCCCTTGAAAAAATCACCATCATATACATATTGGATGTTATAAGGTTATATAGAGGACAACATTCCATTTTATCCGACTAAGATCTAAGTATTAAATTGATATTATATAGTAGTCTTCAACAAGATTTAGAGAAAAATTGATCTTTAGAATAATATATTATCCTAATATAAATTGTAATACCGAGAGGTCAATTAAGACTCCAGAGATTATTTTTAAGAGCCTTTTTAAGGACTTAAATGGATGTTGGGATATATAAACACCCCTAATATCATTATTATACAACAAAAGTTCACATTATAAAATTTAGGTAGCACCATATGAGGCATTGTATGGGAATATATGTATGAATCCAACACGATCCAATAATATTGGAGGGATAATGGTAGAAGTTATGGACATATTCAATTAAATTAAAGATAATATTAAAACTATTCAAGGACATATGAATGTTGGAAAAAGTCCAGAAAATAAATCATCAAATAATCGAAAAATTGATTTAGATATTTATATTGGTGAAACATTGTTCAATTGAATATCTCCTAGTAATAATATTATGAGATTTGGGATGAAAGGGAGAATGATTCCTATGTATATATGTCCCTTCCATATAATTTATTAGGCAAGTGTTATATCTTATTTCCTAACACTCAAACATAACCACCACCATGTACATGATTTTTCTATATATCTGTTTTTAATAAGCAATACCAGAACCATAACATGTAATTAATGCGGAATACATGCAACTTAAACTTAATATATCATTTAAGTAAGAACCACTGGAAGTTATCAATCAAATATATAGGGTTTGGAATAATGATACCACACATTTTGTAAATGTTCTATGCAAAAATTAAAAGATTAAAGATATTACGTAGGAAACGAATGATGTAATGAAATATAAGTACCTTCAAATATTTCCATCCTTATAATAATATTTTGAGGTTGGTATTATTATAATAAGAGTTATAATTTAGTAATTTGAGTTTTACATTCATAAATAACTACTATGTCAGGTGGATTTCTCCATTGCCTACAAAAATAATAACAATTCAATAATTAGGAAAAATATAAATATTAAAAATATTCATTAAGACAAATCCATTAAATTAGAAGTTATAAATATGATTTTACAAAATATTAAACAACTGTAAACGTAAAATAATTACTACTTTAAAGAATAATTAAATTGAATTAGTATAATTAAAATTACCAAAAAATCAATTTATGCTCCAAAATTTAATTTTTTAAAAATTGGTGTTTTATTCCCTAAAACTAAGTATATTTTGGTGAAATAAAAATAAAATTATTTATATATGAATAATATATAACCTCTAAATTAATTAATAAATGATGTTAAATAATAATAAATAATAGTTAATATTTTAAAAATACATTTCCCAAAATTTGCTATTTTCTCTTTAAGTTTGGGATTTTTTTAAAGTATACAATTTTAAAATTTTATAAATCTCATTTGAGACAAATGAAAATAATTTTTTACTTTATATATATTAAAATCTTAATATTTATTTTTATGTATTTTTTGAAGCAATTAAATGTTAGGTGAATAGTTAATCACATAGTTTTTTCTAATATTAAACCATTTATGCCTTGATTATAATATAATTTCGAGTTATAAATTTTTTATAATAGTTTTTATGAAAAGAATATTTTTTTCCACTTAATGATTTATTATGTTGTAGTTTCAATATATAAAACCATTTCTGGCCTTTTAGAATATATGTCATATTTTAAAAAAATTAATATATTATAAATATTGTGTTTTAAAATTATTCGTTTCTCTTTTAAAAATTCTATAATAAAAAAGTATTTAAAATTTGAAATAATGATATCCAAATTATATATTAAGGTCCATTTTATTATGATTTATAATGGAGAAATTTCTATGGTAAAAATAATTTAACGTGGAGAAATGAAGGATGTTAAAAAAAAGTAACCTTAGAGGTAAATGGCCTAAAACATTTTACATAGGTTCTAATTGAGTGAGAGAGTTATTTATTGACCTTATCTATTGTCATAATCATTGCTTCGAAATTTGGGAATCATTTTCCATGAGTCTGACATTATATAGTTTAATAGTTTTGGTTATTTATACAAATCCCACTACTTTTAACATATAAAAGGGGAACATCTCTCCTCACATTCCCTCACATGTAAACCTGATTAGTTTAGAAAAAACTCTACACAACCCTCTCAATATCACTCATAAAATCCCTATTTATGTTCTAGTATTCTCAAAATATCATCAATTAAATATTTAATCCCCTTCAATAAAGAGATAATCTTAGAACTGAGTTATAAATTCTTAACCACTATTTCTTTTACCTATTTAATTATCTGAATTTCATGTTCATAAAACGTCTATTCACCATATTAAAGGATAAAATTTGTATCATTATTATATCATTATAAAATTATATTTATATTACAATGATTAACAACCCGCACATTTCATTTACTAAAGAGGAAAACATTAATTATGTGTTGTGCGGACTACTACATCCACGAATATATATTTAATTTTACACTACATAGAGAAAATTATGGTTTCAGTTTATTTTTTATGTCTATATGTTGTATATATTACTAATTTATATAATTAATGTTGTTTTTTGGGTAACATACAAACTAATTGTCATTATAAGTCAATCTATTAATAATAGTAAATACCTAAAAAGTAGTTTATCATCTTTTTTACATTAGAAAACATTACTAAAACTACAATGTAATTTAATTATATTATTATAAGTACATTAAAAAACAATTAAAGTAAAATTATCTGTATTTAAATTATTATACTTCAAGGAAAAATAATGATCGACACCACTTTTAATATCATAGATCAAAATTTTTTACATTATTAACACAAAATGTTGAAAATTGTTTAAAAAATATAATAAATAGTGGTAATTTTTATTAATGAATACTTTAAATGGGAATTTATATAAATAATTTTCTATAATCGATTATTAATATTTTTATCTTTATGTAATATGAGTTAAAATAAATTCAATTTAAATCAAAGACAAATTTAATGCAAATTATGTCACAAACTCCTTTCATTGAGAATTATAATTTTTCATTGAACATTGCTTTCCAATGCGTTCAATTTTGAATAATATTTACTCCATATAATATTGGAAGAAGGGTTTTTGAGAAATCCATTTTCATGTAAAGTTTTCATTATTTTATTATCAAAGACCAGAGATACATCATGAAATGGTAATATTAATTCTAACATTAGAAACTATGGATACAAAATTTATTAAAAATTATCTATTAACTATTGTTTTTCATTATACATAAATTATTTATTTTCAATATATTTATACTTTAGTTTTCAGAATATATTTTCTTTTATTATGCTATTGTATTGTGTTGGGAAATTTTTATTATCAATTAATTCAACACATAATTTTATACCATTTTAATTATTATAAAACACATTCTCCTTCCTTGGATTATTTTTGAAGAGTTAATGATGTCCATTTGGTTGTTTTATGAAACCAAATTCACATACATTGGTTAGATATGATGTAGAGATTGAATGAGTTTTATGTGGCATGTGCTAATATGAATGAATGATGGGTGAATTCATATATCTCCTTCCAATGCAATAGTTAAAATATTATATTCCATGAGATAGGTATTTATGATTAAATTTTAGTTACTAGTAAGGATGGTCACATATTATATGTGTTGGGAATGTAATATTTTCTTTTTTCTAATGTGTTGGTCATGATTAATTTATGTTATTCATTATAATATTATTCCCTCATGATTCATGTGTCATGTTAAATATGTCAAGTCAATGTTATAGAAATTATTTTCCCATATTGATATTTTATGACTTCAATTACTTTTTTTAGGTGTCTTTAATTTCACAATTTTATTATAGTTTTCATTCATGATACTCCCATATTTTTATTGCTGTCATTTTTTTATTTATTTTTATGAGCTCTTACATGATGGAATATTTACTCACAACTTACTTAGTGTTTATGATCTCCCTGTTATTATGTATTATTTTCCCTAGTTGTGAGGATGATTATAACTAATTATATTTCTTGATAATGGTATGTTATGGATCTATTAAATATAAATCTTCACGATTTAGGTAAAATAATCTTGTTGTGAAGATAGTCTCAAAAGATCCTGAACCAACGAGTCCATGGAATGTAATTATTTATGAAATTTAATGTTTCAAATCATTTAAAGGATCAAATATAAAAATATTGTTTATTTTTGTTCATGATACAAATTATCCATGTGATATATCCAAGGGTCTCCCATAAACTAATAATTATATTTATAAACTAATTAATTTCATGAGTCATGAAAATGGTATAACCCAAATTAGTAGTTTATGTGGAGATAGAAGATAAATAAATTTGTCTTGTTTTGTTTCATGAAAATAGATTAAGAGAAAATAAATAACATTATATAATGTTGGATCAATTGAAGAAAAAAAAGTTGAATAGGTGGTGATTCAACCAATCTTCTCTGGTCGCATTGTAACCATATTTGAATTCAACTAAACCTGTAAGGGTTCATTATGAATTCATCTATGAACTTACTCATTGAGTAAATAATATTTTAATATGTAAAAAACTAACATAATGATAACTAAATTGACAATTCATGTTATTTTAAGGTTTTACATCAATTATATATATATATATATATATATATATGTTTTTGGTGTTATTTAGTTATATAATATATAAACATTATAATTATAGATATATAAATTGAATACATAAATCACTGATCAACAAGTTATTTCTATTTTTGCTAATTTTTCAGTTGTTAAGATTATATACAACATCAGTATTATATATATATATATATATATCAATTATGGATCCTCAACTTTTCATCCTCTTGAGAAGATATTTATTGATCATATGGTATTTCAGTCATTGACATGCATATGTATATCTCATCAATGGTTCATCGTGTATTAATTGATTAACATTCCATTATTTTGAATAATTAAATATATTTGAAACAAAAAAATCAAGAATTATTATAATCAATACACATGATATCAAGAATATATAACCCTACAATATCCCATAACTATGAATTAATTGTATTGAAAAATAACAAATTCATAACAAAATGTCATTAATATAAATATTATAACCAAAAGTCTTTGGTCAGTTGAATCTTTTTGATTCGTTTCCCTAAAATTCAAGTTAATAGAACCTAAAAATTATTCAATTTAATTATCCTTTCACACAACAAAATTCCTCACCAAACTCAACATTTATCTATTTTACATTTCCATCTATCCACCATTTATGTTCTCCTTAAAAAAATCACTAATGGTGACTTTAAACATATATCATTTTATTTCATGGTATTTTTAGTTTAAAATTTTAATTATACATTGATTAATCTAGTTTAGTAGTGGGAGAGAGATAATTTTATATTAAAAAAAAGGTGTCATACACTTTTTTGGTTTATTTTGTGATTTTGAACATCAGGTAAGAAAGTGAAAATCATACGAGTTTTTTGATAACTCTTGAGTTACTTCAAGACAACTTCATCTATTTGGTTTCACTCATATTCCTTGTCACCATACTAACCAATAAAATATAAACACAAATATTTTTATTCCAACAATATACATATTCTATATTATTTATTCACTAACTCTCAGTTCATTCGGTATTAAGAATTTATATTTTTGGCGTTGAGTGATCTTAGGGAACTAGAAATGACAAAACCTAATAAGATGGTGGTTCATGGTATTTGATCCCATAATGAAAAATCATGTTGGATATGGCATATGGTTAATAATTTTAGATGGAATTAAAATTGGCCTTTAATGGTGTCTAGATGTTATAAGATCCTAAAATCTCATAATTTGGATTTAAAAATTATTTTAGAAATTATATACAGATAATTTAATTTAAATTTATATATGTCCATTATTTTTATTTACATTTCACAAAAAATAATTTTCTTATTCAGTTGACTAAAAATTTGATCTTGTTAGTTAGTAATTATTGTTTAAGAAAATATAACCTTAACATGTGCATAAATTTCATATATTTAGGGTATATTTTTTTGAGAAAAAATAATTAATTATATTTTGCAACATTCATCTTCATTTTTTTCTAAAGTTATCAATTTTATTTTCATAGTATTGTTGAAATTGTTTCATTCATTTTTTGTATCTCAATAATTATAAGATCCTAGGAATATGTATTCCTATGTGATGGTGTATCAATTCTTGTTCCAATTGTTATGTTATTCTTTAGTGATGATTAAAATAACAAATTTATGATGATTCCAATTAGTTCTTTATTTTTTTCCCGTAAAATTATCATCCCCTATTTTTGTAATGATATCAATGAGTTGTGATGATTTATATCCTTCAAACATTTATGTAGGAAAAATGATTATTTATAATGAAAATATAAATGTTGTGAATTATTGTTGGGTTTGAGGTTATAATTGGAATAGTAGAATAATGGTCTAAGAAAATAAATTCCAATAGAATAGTAAAAACACATTTTAAAAATATTTAAAAGAGGATCATAGCGATTATTAGTTGTACTATTCGAGGGAGTGAGGATTCATTCAATGTTTCTTTAAATTGTTATTCATTTGTGAAAACATTTTATTGGATACATCAAACTAATTTTATTTTTCAGTAAATAAAAATTCCTAAAAATTTAATTATAATATCATATCATATTATTATTATTATATATATATATTTATATTATTTTACAAAATTCATCATAAGATTTTCTTACATGTTAAGAATAATTGTTTTCAACCAAATTGTTTTATAAATTCTTCATCACTTGACATGAAAAGTTATAGTATTCTATTTATAAAATTTTATACTCTGGTTATCCTTCCATTGTGACATTGGTATTTGTTTTAAATTTGATCTAAAGTCATGGATGATTCCTAAATTGGGGTTTTTTTCATTATTATTTAATTACATTATGTTTTTTTTCATACCAATGTGAAATTAATTGTTCTACAATAGCGATGTTGGGAAGACTTATTTACGTGGAACATATTCTATATTATAGTTAACATCGCTGGGGAAGCATACTAGCTTCATCAATTCAGGAGAATATAAATTTCTATAACTAATCAACATCAAAAAACCTTGTGTATTATCAGGATTTTGACTAAAATTTCCTCTAGATTAAAGGTCATTATTTATGACATTCAAATGATATTTTCGCATTTATTTCACCAATATTTAGGGTCCAAATTTTAGAAAAGTAGACACATAGTAATATTATTTTTGGGTGTTGTAGATAACATTAAATTTCCAATTCTTGTTGATGTAATCTTGAAATATATTTTGTAATATTACATTTTCACCATCTATTAAACCTGGAATATGATTGTTTTTCTTCAATGGTTTCACATTATGAATTAGAATATTGGTAATTAGTTCTCTTATAATATTTTTAATTCCATTTACAATTTCTGTTTTATATGTCATTGATCAACAATGTGGACCCATTTTTATGATCGATTATTTACATCTAAAATGATAATTAAATAAATGTGAATGATATTTGAAGGACTGATGGTAATTTCTTAATTTTAGAATTGAAATGTATATAATTAATTATATTTGAATAAATCATTATATAATAAAATAATAATTATATTTAATAAATACTGTATAAAATGAAAATATTTATTACTCTCATGATTATTATCATAAATAATTATAAATTGTTTTATTTATTTTTAATATTATTTGAAATCTGTTCCCACTATTTCAACCCTCGTGAAATTGACACCCTTCATATGAGTTAAGAACATCATTTTTTCATCATAAAACTCCACCAAACACGTAAAATGATGAAATATCCATGTATTTTATTCCATTATAATAATCCAACCAAATAGATCATTTTGTTAACATAGGGAAATGTATTTTGGATGGAAACTAAAAATTCATTAGAATGAGAATGAGAAATGAACATTTTAATATGGGATTCCGATAAAATGTTTGATTAAATATATTAACTGACAAAAAGTATATAATTTTTAGAATATAATATAAATATTATACATTATTTAAGTGTACTTCTTATAAAATGATGGGAAATTATATCAATAAATATATTTTCCATGAATTCAATGGACATTGAAAAAAAATTTGAAATGAATTATGTTTTCATTAAATAAAACAAATATACTTCATATCTATTCTCCCTTGTACCAACAATTATTATTTTTTATATACCAAAAAAATCTCTCAAACAAGTATTTTTTCATACTTAATAGGGTTTTATTATCATATTGTCCACTATATTAAAAATTTCTAACAATGAATGTGTGATACTCTTCTTTGATAGAGTTTTGAGTTTCCAAATGTGTTCATAATAACCCATATGAAATGGAAATGGAACAAAAATCATAAATAACTATATAATGGGGTGGTCATCATTCATTAAAATATTTCATTTCATAATAAAATAATAATAACTCATATAAACATAATGTTTTTTTGACGTACTCAATAATAAAAAAAATTCATTTTTATCCACCTTTGGTATTTAAGAATAAAAAATTGTCATAGCGGGACTTCAGGAAAACAAAATTACAGTTTTTTTCGAATGAAAAATTGTTCTAGGGAATCACAATTGGGAGAATATTAGAGAATATATCATAATTATATAAAGATTACCCACAAAAGAATTTTATTTATGAGAGTTAATTGTAAGATACATTATGTAGCATATTATTTTTCTCATTCGATACATACCACCAACATCTTGTCTCCCCGTTGTATTTTCTATTATTATATCATTTTTAATATATTCATAATACTGTGAGATTTATTTGAAATATATAAATTGAATATCAATAAATATTTTTTAGGAATATATCAACTCTTATAATTAGGTATTAATTTTGTTGTGTCATGTGTTGTCTCAAAATCACATGGGAGAAACCGGGTGTGTGAATATAAAAAATGACATAAAAAATATATTTTATGGATATCTTATAAAATAATTCATATCCATAAAAATATTGACTATTCACAAATATATAAATATTTAAAATTTATATCCACATAAATATATTATAAAATCTTCAACATCTAATATTAATATATAAATATAAATATATCATATAAATATAAAAATTTCCAATATTAACTAGTATAATAATGTATCATCAAATTTGTTCGAATAAAATTTCAATTTGACTCTTCTATGAATAGAATTTTCAATCAATTGCATGTAATTTTTTAAATATCATAAAAATAAATCAGAATAAAATTTGGTCTTCCTCATCGAAAATAATATTTTTCAAATAATCCTTTGGTATACATACTGTACTAATACATCATTACATTATGTGACCCTGAGTAAAATTGTAATTTTTGAAATGATTTTACATTTCAATCTTTATAATAGCTAATAAATATCTAGAAACAAATCATATATATATTAACGTGTTTTATTAGTTCATAAATCACATATTTTGATACAAATATGTTTTCTTGATCAATATTATACTCAATAATCCTATATTATGATCTTTTTTTGAATGATTTAAAACAATATTAATCATTTCTACTCAAATGTAAATAAATTATTTAATTGAGGTCTGATTCAAGTAGAAACTACCAAATAAACTAGATTTTATATTTTGTATGCAGTTAATTCCATTTATAAAACAATTAAACTGTTTCCAATAACAAATTGGTAAACTATATAGTGGGAAAAATATCTTATAATTGATGATGCTGGCCCTAAACATGGTCCTTTTATACCATAAAAATTTAAGTATTTCAATTGAACCCATACGAATTCTGAAATATGAGAATTTTAACACATCATTGTGACACAAGTGTATTGTGTTTTGTGAGGAACATGTGTCATGGGTGATATTCATGAAAAAAAGATGTCGCGGAGGCATGGGGGGAATTCATGCGGAGAGTGTACTATAACAATATGGAGATGAAATTCATGTGGTAGATGGAGTGGATAATGAAGAATAATAAGACTATCTTATGATTGGAGAGACCTCATCCAATGAAATGATATTATGTGGATATTTTAGGGCACCTCTTGGCTGCCACCATGCCCATTCCCATTATTCCATGAGAAATCAAGCTATAATTTTTACAAACAACATAAATCTCATGACCCCTCAAATTGATCATGTAGAGATGTATGATTCTTTTTAATTTTTTTGGGTGTTATATTAGTGGATAAGAAATTTTTCTTTTTTGGACATTATTAAAATAAAAAAAATGGATTTTATCTTTAATTATAGATATTTTTTGATGTTGTAATCATGAATAATTCTCGTCAATGTTGGTTATGGTGACTTTTTTGTGTCATTAGTAGTGTTATTATGGGTTTGTTGTAAAGACCCCAACACTAGTAGCTTAGAGTCGGTGGTTAAATTATTAAATTTTCATAAGATACTAGAAATAATATCGCATATTACTAAATAGATTAATCATATTGATAATTTAGAATATATACATTACTCTCATAATACTTTTGAGAAAAATTAATTAGACAATTGTTAATGTAAATATTATGCATTATTGAACCCATTTAAATATTTTTTCTTCAAAAACATGAATTAAAAATTATTCTCATAAGACTGATCATTAGATCAAGGGGGTATATAATTTTTTACCCAACCATAAAATTTATTCCCAATTATTTCCTCATATATTTATAATAAAAATTAATTGACAAACAACACGCCTTTTTATATATGAATCTATTAGATAATGAATATAAAATATCGATAGTTTACCAGTCAATCAAATGAATTTTTATGTATAATATATATATATATATATATATAAATAAATTATATGAGTATTTGAAAATACGGATTTAAATGATAATGAGTATTGATATTTAAGGTAAATTTAATGATCAATGTTCATAAGAAAGTGAATTTTTTCAAAGAATGTTAATGAATAAAAATTTTATCAAGAAATTAAATGTCAATACTTTCTATATTAAAAATTATCATAAACCAAGGTATAAATAAAAATTATATACAATATAGTATGAGTAAAATATATTATTTTTACATTTATTAATATAAATAATGTTTTAATATCATTAAAAACATATTTCTGGAAAATACACCTATCTATATGAAATAAAATTTTCACAATAAATATTGCATAATATTAAGAAAAAAACATCATTAAAATGAACCATGTAAACATGAAATTTAATATATAAAAAAATATTTCTCATGAGGGTGGTACTATTTCATTCGTGCCTATAATATGAAAATAATGATTTCTTTCACATTTTTTAAAAATTATAACATGGGTAAAAAAATTTCTATTAAATAATTAGTTTATATTAAAATTATTATTTAAATCTTTTTAAGGAATATATGATAATGGAAGGAAAAACATTTTGAACTGAAAGGAGAAATAAATATGAATTTTCTGAAAATAATTTTCTCAATCATTTTAAGAACCAAGTAGTGGAATATGGTAATATTACATGGAATTTTCATTAATACCCATAAGTCACGAAATATAATGGGGTTTATTAGATAGAATTAAAATTCTTAAAACAATGGAACTTAAAAATTAAACAATCTCGGTTAAAATTTTATTGAATCATAAACCCTTACTATATTAGTTACTTTTGAATCATAACCACGACGAAAGAAATAACATCAACTAGAATATTAAATAAAATTAATATTATTATATTTATGATATAAAATATCTATGGGGTGGTAGATACACCTTATAATAATAAATATGTTCATAATTAAAAATATGTGTCAAACGAGTAGAAATTTTCACAAAATATTTTACAATTATCGTATTATTGAAGGGAGGGTTAATCAATGAATTTATTATTTGTATAACATATGAATCAATATAAAATTCACTATCTATTAAATAATAAAATTAAATTTCAAACATAATAATTAAATATGAAGTAAAATAAATAATTAATATAACCTAATGAATTGAAATTGAGAAATGAAATTCATTACAACTTTGTAACTTCTAATTAAAATTCACATTGATGAAATAATTCAAATTGAAAAATAAAATACAATTAATTATAATGTTTTCATGATATTAAATTTAAAATGAATATGTATAAACTATATAAAATAAAATGGATCTATATTTAAAAATATTACACAATGAAATGAAATTGAAATGGAATCCATAACCTCATGTTTCCATTTAGTTAATAATTATTAAAAATCATGTATCATGGTTTTAAAAATTATATCAATTTTTACCATATGAATATATATTAACAAATTTTTGTATTATATTATATCAACTTATCTCTCATATGATAATTATATTTTATTATTATCAATTTTTCATGTATTAAATACTTTATTTTCTAATGATTTATTTTCATGAAAGATATTATACTTGGGAATATGATTTAGTGAATGTAGAGACCCCAAACCTAGTATCATGAAGCCAGTTCCTACATTATAAAAGGCAATAATATATAATGAATCAAATCCCAAAATAAAAAATATTTTAGTATTCATGGTAATCAATATAAATACCTGATTCCCAAATTATGTTTGTATATACAAAATCCAACATATATTTTTATAGAATATCATTATTTACTCTAGAATATTCTTGAATGAATTTCATTATACACATAAAGGATTTCTAGGAAAATGAAATAATATGAGTAAGATAAAATTCTAAGTAATGCTTATGTATAATGGAATATATCAATAATCAATGAAAAAATCAACATAGAGAGGTAAATAACTGAACATACATACCATTTAATTAATATTACTACAATAATCCATAAGTAATGGATAAAATCTGAAAATATATTCTATTGAATCAACAACATGTCTATAATATTAGGTTAATTCATCGTGAATATGGAAATGAAAATAACTGAAAACATGTTCTTTTTAATCAATAAACAAAGATGTAATTCTTTTAAGGATAACATCATATTCAAAATATCATGGATAATAATAAATGATTTATTTATAAAGTAAATAATTATTTATTGGATGGTGTGTCTCCTAGTTAAATGATACATATACTATCGTGATATATCCTTAATGAATTGTAAACTTTATTGGTATAAATCCATTTAATTAAGTTTATAGAAATGATTTATCCCATGAGACTACTGATGAATCGAGGTTCCAGCTATAATTGGTACCCACACATGGCAGGAATTCCAAAAGAATTCATCAGATATCTAATAATAAATTTTCTTAATAGAGAATTTCTATTATCACCAAATCATCAATTTGAGTAGAGAATAAAAATTTATTAATATATTTATAGATAAACAATGGAATTTTAATAATTAAATTTTTATGTTGGAATGATATATGTTTTAAAAAATTAAAATATCAATGAAAAAAATATTAATATTTTGGGGGAATTTGATTTCAAATGATCATCAGAATGTAGAAATTTCCAAAACATGTTATTGAAGAAAATGACTCAAGGAGGTGAATGTGAATAATTTCCCTCATCAACATAATCATAAAACATCCCGATGAAGAATAGAATTGTATAAACCCAACATTTAGCTAATTTAGTATATGTAATATAGTTTATTTGTTTTATTTTTTAATTGAAATACTATAAAAATATCATCAAAACATTCTTTACTAAGATACCCTTTTTATCTTCAATATCCCCTTTTAAAACATATGAAAATTTTAAAATATGTTTCTGTTAAAATAAAATATAAAAAAAATGAATTGACATAATATTAACGAAATTATTAAATTAAAAAATATACAATTAAACTAGTAGTGGAATATTCATTAAAATTTTCTACATGACCATGAGTAATCATTATTTTTCATACAAGTTAAAAACGAACATTTCTTTTACATTGTAAAATGATTAGAATAGTTTCTTGTTTAGAATGTGATAAAAAAATTTCATTAAAAATTATTTAAAATGTAAAAGTGGGTAAATGTTTCATAAATAAATCAATTGAAAATAATAAATATTTTTTTAAATAATTTTTAGAAAACATGGTTTTGGAAGAAAATTGAATTTTGACAGAAGATTAAAATAATTTTAGAATTTTTTAAAAATATTTATCAAGTATTTTATTTATTAAAGACGGGAAAATGGTAATATTATAAGAAAATAACATGGTTAACCATATTTGAGGAAAATTAACTCTTTTTCCTCTATAATTATAGAATAATTCCCTTTAATATACATTTTATAATAAACAATATCAATTAGAATAATATTGTGAAATAAAATGCTACAATAATCATTACGTTAATAAGTAAATTAATCAATGAATCATTTATTTGTGCCAACTATAAATACCTATAAATAAGTGTAAATATAATATTCAAAAATTAAATGTTATTACAAAAATATTTTTATAATATGAATGAAAATTAAGAATTAATATGACTCAATGAAAATATATTTACTTATGAAATTCTTTCCTCGGTGGTAATTTTATATCAAATCCTCTTGGATGAAATTGTTCCTCCAATGGCCCGAAAGACAACATTTTTTTTGATTTTGATAATCCACCTTTCAAGGGGTGATGTGGAACCCTTACAAGGCATGTAAGAGAATATATTACATGGCCCGTAGGCCATAGAGGAATTCAGTGCCTGTAGGCTTCCAACATTACATACAACCCAGACTAACTACATAGAACTTCTCCTCACGAGCATCTTCATCGACTAATAAACTCTCTACCTTAGTATGGTTAGTGAATCATGATAAAACACTTCCAACATTCATTTTATAAATAATATAAAATATGTTATGTTCCTAACATTACAATATGCCTCAATGAAATGAAATTTAGATGAAATCCCTTACCTTGAGTCTGCCTCGTCACATACATTATTTATCATCCTGAATAAAAAACTTATGCAATTATTTTTACATTGTTACAAATAATTTTTATATTTATTATTAATTTTAATTTACTAGTAACAATTATATATATTATTACGTAATCAATCATGTTTACATCAGTTGTTTCAATGATATTTGGATAATGTGTGAAAAATGAATTCATAAGGTTGACTATGGTCAAAGAGGTAATTAGATAAAATTGAATAGAGTAATTATCAGGACAAAATTATCATATTTATACATCAATTAATCTTTAAACCCATAACTAAATATGGTTTTTATAAATTAAGTTTTTTATTCTCATGAAGATAGTAAACACTATGTATGCATGAGAGGCGTTTATATTTTTCAACAGTTATTATGGAAATTAGTTAATTGATTTATTTTCTATAAAAATTATAATAATATCATAAATACAATATTATTAATTTAAATACAATCAATCACACACAAATATATATATATATATCATCTACATTGTGGGGTGACGAGAAGAGTTTAACATCATTTCACGAAGGTGGTAGTATACACTTACATGAACTATGTTATCATCTTGCATTGAGTGGAACAGTATGAAAGAAAATGATATATATTATCTTTTAAAAATAATAAATATACCCTTAATTTTTTATTCAGTAATTTATTTTAAATAAATTAAATAATTTTTTTATTAAATTCCATGTAAAGAGTGAGTGAAAAATGGTTCACATCGACTTGTTAGGCCAGTGTTCATTGTACCCATGAGCATCGTTATTGTATCAGATATACAATGAAAGGTAAAAAATGGATTATATGATGTAATAATTAAAAATTTATAATTATATTACAAATATAATATTTATACTCTAAATTATTCATTATAATATACCATGAGTGATGGGAATGGATAAACAATCGACATCAGTTAGTGAGATGGTAATCTGTCGTACTATTGTATGGTGATTTCATTAAACAATTGATGCATGTGGGGATGGATTATGGTAATTAGAATAGCATAAAAAATATCATCATATGATTTCTAATAATTTTATTATATAATAATGTTTTAATAATAATTGTAGGTGGTTGGGATGAAATAAAATAATGATTCTTGTTGAATAATGTTACTTTTTTTTGGGTATCCTCCTTAGATTTTCACCAAAATCATTCATAGGAAGAATTACATCAATAATTAATGATTTTAGGATGATATTTGTGATTTTTTTAATTTATTTGGGATGGTATAGGGCAACAAAATTTTTATCTAGGGTTTCAATAACTTAGGATAGGGGTGGCCTTTTTTAAGTGAGGTTAGTGGAGAACATTTAATATTTTGATAAGATTTTATCATTTTAATGTTTTATCCTACCAAAATCATATAAAATGGTCCATTATAGAATCTATAAAATATATGGTCTCAATAATTATATAAAAAATATTCTGTAATAGTGTTTTGCTAATTTCAAACCATACATTTTTAGCTTAACACCCCCAATAAACCCATCCTCACCATAATCCTGATAATAAATTTTTACTATTTCAATAATTAATTTTGGTAAAATAAATAGGTTTTTATTATTTGATAATATAATTTATTCTAAGTTTAAATAAGGAAAATTTTATTCATATCTAATTCACCAATGTTGAAAATTGTAGTATAAAATTAATCTCATATACATGATAAGAAATAGGGTTTTGAATGGAAAAAATATTCAGATGTTCACAAAGACTTTATATATAAATTGATTATAAAATTTATTATAGTGAAACATATTATTATAAATGAGAGAAAATTTTAATAATGTCACTATAAAACCAATTCAAAATTTTATTGTCATTATAAATTTTTTTTAATTAAAAGTAAATTTTCATTTTAAAAAATTATTTTTCTCCATTCCAAAAAAATTAAATTTTTTAAAAAATAATAATATTTCATCGTAAGATGATCTTGATATTGTTATTTCAAAAAATATATTTTATATTTTTAGATAATTTTTACAAAAAGAGGTAAAATAAAATTTTGAATTACATTCACCAAGGGTGATTAAAATATATTTTAGGGAAAATATAGTTGTCTAGAAAACCATTATTTTTCATTCAATTGATTATTATATTATTTATAGTCAACAGATAACCATATGTTTTTTAATTATGTACGTTATATAATTTTAATAATTTATTTGGTTCTATTCATACCCTCCAATTAAATGGATATGTTATAATGGTAAACCGTATAACAGTTTATATAGATATCAGGTTGCGTGTTCCATAAGATATCAAATGGATTAAATTTAAAGAATAATATTTTTGGGTTGATTAATAATATTTATGTTGGTAATATATGACATTTTCTAAATTATTATTCCTCTAAAATTTTAGGGTGTTACATTCTCTGCTAAAAAATTACATTACAAACTCACAATTTAAACAAGATCTTTATAATCAAGTGTTTGATATTTGAAAATTATTTGGTTGAAAACCTACATCCTAAAAACATTTAACAAAATATCCTATTAAGAAGATATAAATGTAACTAAAATGGTTATATATAATAGAATAGCCCTATATATGTATGTTGGAGAACATTCATGACATGTAATGATATGGACATGGATGTAAAATATTCGAAAATTATAGAGAGTGTTAGAAATCATTGATCATTTGAAAGTAACTGATCATTGGGATGTTATGGTACTCAAAACCTTAAATCTATAATGATATGAAAGACTATTTAATTAATTTTTCATGAAGGTAATATAATAAAAAAAATTCTCAAGACCAATTCCCTAATGTTTAGTAATTCATTAACTAAATAAAAAAATTAGGAAACATATTTGATAGTTACTTTTCAATTTCATAAGAACATATTTATACTTTGGATATACATTAATATAATGAAATTCATCACTTATACCAATAACTTAATATCTATTATTGAACTTTTTATTTATTAAGATATATAATTCACTTTTAGGTGATCATAAGATCCATTAAAGCATGAAAATTCTTTACATTTGTCTCCAACTATTTTCCAAATCCAAAATAGCTAGCATTAATTATCCAATACAATGAATTAATTTTTAAATTAAAAATTTACTCCATTAGTTCATCATTAATACTTATTCATCAATTCTTTTTACTAAATGTATTTCATATTGTCTAGGACATAAATTATTCTAGAGGTTGGTGAAAAACCTTCAACGTACATCAATTTTGGGTTCAAGCCCGACCAGCTTGTCAGACGTGATGGGTTTTCACCCGAGATGATGGTTATTATTTTTCAAAAACTATTTTATTATAATTAAAATAATTATAACAAAGAAAATAATATTTACATCCGTTAAATACATTATTCACTAAATAAACATTTTTATGGTTTTCATTAAAATTTAATTATTTTTTCATGATGTGTAATAAAATTAATAATTATTATTACAATGTAATTAATGATCATATTAACCATAAAGTCCATCAATATGATTAAAATTATGTAAAAAATTATAAAGTATTTATTACTCAAATCAATTTTCCACTAAAAGATAATCATCCCATAATTTTATTAAAAATTCCCTTAATCTTTGTAGACTCCCATCACATGAAACCTCATGTGATATGTTTAAGTCATTAATTTTATGATAAATGTTTCACCAGAGACCATTACGATATCCATAAATATTATTCTAATCAATAGACATGGGGTTGTTAAATTTAACACTATCCATAGATGTTTTCTCATTATTATAAACAAAATTGAATTTGTAAAATACTTCTAGAATTTTTTTATTGAATCACAAAAAACAAAGTCCCCATCCGTTTTATTTTAACATATTTCATTCATTGGTCTAAGAGTTAACTGTTGGAATATGTAATTGAATTTGATAATTCCAAGGTTCTCTACATTTAATACAAACAAATATTAATGGACTTCTGTAAATATGTTTATTTAGTTCCATCAAAGTATTCATTTTTTCTTGGGAAATTAATTGATTCATTAGCATCCCTTCCTCACAAAAATTATTCCACCACTACTTTGTGAAAATTTCATAGATGAAACCTTCTAGTATAGAAAATGATGGAAAATGATCCTTTTTCCCTCTATGGTCTCCACCAGCTAGGCTCTCATCGAATTTTATCCTTCCATTCATTGGGGAGTCCAAGAGTTTTTTAAGGTATAGTTTTTTAATCATATTATAGAATATCATATGCGGTATAAAAAGATATATATTTAACTCCGGTCATTATCCAATCTGGTTTCTCATAGTTAGCATATTTTCCTTAATATTAAATGTTATCATGTTTCTTTCAAGTTATAATAGGTGACTAAAAAAATAGTGCGATAAAAAATAATAATTTTCAGAAAACTGTATAATCATATATAGGATGTCTATATTATGACACATTGTTTTCAATATAAAACACATTAGTATTAAACAATGTAATTCATTTTAATTATATATTAAAATCCTTTATAAATGTTTTTATCAAAAAATTGAATTATCATTAACAAATCCCATGAGATTGCTAATCCAAGAGTGAAGTAAGCAATATTTTTGTGCATCAGGTGATGATCAGGTCAAGACCAATGTCCCCTTTTCAGAGTTATTACCCCTAGGTTGCTATGCCCCAAAACCAAGTGTACTTATAGTATTGAGGTAAAGATTTATTTCTCATAAAAACTATATTATATATACCTAAACCAAATATTAGGATGTTTATATATATATCACAATATTTTATCAATGTGTTATGTTCCCTAAACAATGTTTTCATAAATATTTGTACCTTGTTTTCTACTAAAAATCATATGATAGAAACTTTAGTGAACGAATACCCAACATATTGTAGCTAATTCCTTAACTAATATATTTTTATAAGATAAAAGGAAAAACATCTTAAAGGAACAAATAGTAATATAGTCTTGTTAAACTAGAGGCATACCAGATTCCCATATTAAATTTGAGTACATAAATTAAAATATAATTTTTTTAAGATTATCATTATTCCCACCATAATACACATTCATGAAATTCAAAGTCCACTTCATGTATACCTATGAAAGGAAAAAAAATAAGAGTGACCTTATATGTATAGTAATGGTAAGGTACAATGGAAGCTATCATGAATCAATGACCACAAACAACATAGAATGGTAAATAATTGAGAAAACATTCCCTTTAAATAATATGACCAAAATATTAAATATTTAATGATAAATAAATCAAACCATGTGAAATTTAATAAAAAACATTAATGGCATAACTGTATATATCATTTCCAATAATGAAATGAAATTAACGGAAAACAAATTTCATTTGATCTATAAATTGAGTATAAAATTCATTCAGAGATAATATCAAGGATAAAATATCATGGATAATAAAAAATTAATTCATAGGAAATAATATTATTAATTATTGGATGATATATTTCCCAAGAACATGATACCTCTACTCTCAAGATCGATCTTCATAAAAGTTTAGTATTGAAGGGTTGAAACCCATTTGACAATGGATAGAAAACTAATTCATCTCATGAGACTACCTATTCATCGAGGGGATATTTATAACCATAACCCACCCATATATTTCATGTTCAAGGAATTCATCATATATTTAATAATCTATTTAATTCATAAAAAATTTCCTTATCATCAAATATACCACTTTTGTAAAGCATACATATTTATCAAAAAAAATTCACATATAAAAAAATGACATACAATGTAGATCATTATATAAACAAATGATATAATATTAAGAAAAGTAACATATCCATGATATCTAATATTTATATTTAGGGAAAATTTAATGTCCAATGATTATATGAAAGTGAACATTTCAATGGAATGTTATTGATAAAAAAATGAATCATGGAAATGAATTTCAATATTTTCCTAAGAGAGAGTAATTATAAACCATCCATGAGAATAATATTTATTATATAAAAAAAATATCCTAAGTTGATTCAATAGAAAATAATGATTTTTTGTTATTTATGAGTTGAAATACCAAAAAAAAATATAATTAAAAATATTCATGAGGAAAATATCCATCACATATTGAAAACCACACTTTAAAAGACAAAAAAATAAAATCCATTTATTTCGAAATAAATTTCAAGAAAAAATAACTTATATAATATCACAAAAAAATCAATTTAAAAATATTTCTGTAATATTCAAAAATTATATTCAATCAAACTGTGGAATAATGTTTTGTAATTTTTTCTCTCTATATAATTTAAATGCAACATTCCATTTATATATTTAAAAGTATATAAAAGTTCATTTCTAAACAAAGGAAAAGCAGATAACTTCAAAAAAATTAAAAATAGGAAAATTTTATCTTAAAAAAATTTAAATGTTTGAAAACATTTAAAAATAATACATACTTTTTTTTGGAAGAAAATAGGTTTCTGAAATAAATGAAAATGAAGTTGAATTTTCGTAAAAATATTTTACAAATTATTATAAGTACCCAAGGGTGCGAAAATGCTATAAATAAATTTAATTATCATGAATAACCATATTATTATAAATTTAATTGGGTTTATGAAAAAATGATCAGAGAAATTCTTTTACTAAAAATTAATAAATAAAAAATTTGGATTTGAATGATATTTTGAAATAAACCCATACAATAATCATAATGTTGATATTAAAATTAATCAATGAATTGATTTTGTGAATCAATTTTAAATCAAATTAAAAAAACATAAAATTAAATATAATTTAAGAAAAATTCATTATACACATATTCTTTTAATATCAATAAAATAAAAGTAGTTATATAACTCATTGAAATGAAATTTAGTTATGAAATTCTTTTCAACATGCAAATATTCAAGATAAATTCCATAGGATGAAATAGTTCAAATTGAAATCTAAAATATCATGAATATTATTGAGTGCTGATATGACATCATAAATTGTAAATATCTATATGATATAAAATAATTTTTGTTTATACCATCATATTATACCTCAGTGAAATAAAAATGACATGAAATCAATTACAATGATTCTGATTCATCGTGTACATTTTTTATCTTCCTTAAGAATAAAATTATGTTAGTTATTTATTTTCATGAAAACTTTATCTAATTGTATTTTCAATTTTATTTAACTTATTACCATTTCATATTTGACTACTTAACCAATTAATTTTTTGTTGGATGTTTCAATGATATTTTACTTTTCTATCAAAAAGACTTTTTACGTGATCATTTGTCAAAGAAGTAATTATTTAATTATATTAAGAATAGTAATCATAAATAATTATAATATATATATATATATCAATTATACTTTTAAGCCCGATTATGATGATTTTTTTGAGAAACACAGTAGGTTTCAAATATAGACATGGTTTGTCATACGTACGCCTGACAAACACTTCAATTTTTGACAATCATCGTGTAATGGTGGTAATTAATATTTTATCATTATATAATAATTAAAATATTATAAATAATATATTATTTATCTAGATATACTTATATATATCATCCATTTGGTGTGTTGATGAAATGGGAGTCACATCGTTTCAAGGAGGTGGTAGTTCATATGCACACAAACTACGTTATCATCTTTCAATGAGTCCCAAGGTGAGAAATATGTTGATATTTATTATCTATTAAAATGATAAATATTTCTTTAATATCATAATTATTTCATTTATAAAAAATTTATTAATTAACATTATATTTATTACCTTCTATGTAAATTGTTGGTGAAAATTGAATCAAATAGATTTGTGAGGTGGTAGTTCACCATACACATGAGAAATATAATTCTACCCCTAGAGAATAGAATTAAAATATTTATATATGCTATAATGACTATTTTGGTATATTTATATTGTAAATATAATTTATATAATTTATATCTATCATCATAACTAACTGTGATTTGTGGTAGTGGAAAAACAAATGACAATAGATCATGAGGCAGAAGTCCCCCATATAAACGAATGATGCTTTCATAACCCATTTAATGCATTTTTGTATGGATATATGTCATTAATATGAAATGAAAACATATAATTATTTTGAATATACTGATTTTATTATGTCATCAGGGTTTATTAAAAATTTAAGGCGGTGGATGATGAAATAAAATAAAGACACTCATTGAAGATCACTACATATTCTTTGGGTATCCACAATATTATTTCACCAAAATACTTTATTGGATGTCTTTATTACAAAAAATAAGGCTTCTATGATGATATGAGGATATATGGGAAATTATTTGGTCAGTCATTTACCAAACAATGGTATGATGTTGTGAATAAGGGATGATAAATGGAATTTTATTGTGAGTGATATGGAAGGAATAAATATAATATTTTGAAAATATTCAATCATACCCATGTTTTTATCATACCATAAGACTAAAAATTAGCCATTAGTCGACAAAGATGATATACTATTGAAACCTGGACATAAAATTTATTTTAGAAAAAATATATTTTTTACTCTAACACATATAAATTTATAATACCCATCCACTCGATAAACCCATTTTTTACCTTACCCATGGTAATTAATTGTTGAACATATTAATACTAATTTTGGTCAAAAAATAATTCTACCATAATAGATAATATAAATTATTATGATGGAAAATATATAATCCTTTAGTCAAAATTCAATTCATATAAGTGGACAATTATAATTTAAAATCAATCTTGCAGACAAGACGAGGAAAAAGATTCATAATGAAATGTTTGTCAATAAAATACATTTTTTTTCTAAATTCAAAATGAAAATATTCCCAGTGACCTAAATTGAAATACATGATATAAATTTTTACTATTTTTACTATAAAAACAATTCATAATATAATTTTTCGTTATAAATTAATCAAATGAAATGGTTGTTTCTAATTAAGATTCAATTTGTTTAATTGGTCATAAAAATAGAAACATTTTTGAAAATTTACAAGAATTCATGATCATCTAATATTGATATTTTTAATTTTTAAAAAAATTATTTTTTAACATAACATTTTTAGTGTTTATTAAAATTATTTCTAGCTAATTTCCTCAAAATTTGAACATTCCTCTATTTAGAAAAAATATTATTTTTTATAAACTACCTATTTTTATTTCAATTTATTCTTATTTTATTTCTAATGAATTGATAGTTTATTTATTTATTTTTACTGTTGACATCAATATTATTTTCAAAAGAAATTTATTAATATTAATACCTACCAATTTAATGGATATGTAATAATGATATAACATAATATACTTCAACTAACATCCGAAACTGGGTGCCTCTAAATTAATGCCCCGAGCTAGTTCTCCATAAGGCCTTAGGTGCACCTTTCCAATTTCCAGAGGATACATAATAGCAATTAGGTTCTAAAGGTGGTACAACATGGAGAATATACCATCATATAATAGTAACCATTGGGGAAATAACTAGATAACTAAAAACTATTAAATATAGAGAGGGAGGTAGAAAAACACGAACTAAAATAGACCATGATTTAAAAAATAATGAAGTGCTAAAAAGCCATTATTAAAATTTTCATACATACAACACTGTTAACCCATTGGTCTTGACATATATGTTAGTGTACATAATAGAAAATAAAATAAATGTACAAGGCTATACTTCTACCTAGATAGAGACTACATACCCTCTCTCCATGAAACTGTGAGATGCACCATTCCAATAAAATGAATCAACATGAGAATCTCCACTCGATCATACAACCATGGGCCCCAACTCTAGCCATCATATATCTATGATAAATAATTAAATAATACATAAGGTATACATACTCATCAAGGTATATTTATAGGGGTGATAATTATTCTTAGTAAGACACCATAATGATGATTCTATTTAATTTATTTCATAAGTTAATTCACATGCTATATGACTATCCTTGTCAATATACAACTAAAAATGATAAAAATATATATGTCACATTAAACCACTATCGATCCCTGTTTTTTTTTATTCCATTTATCTAGGAAGGTTCCATAATTTAATATATATATATATATATATATGTTTGTGTGTGTTTGTGTGAATATATATTTACATAAATATATTTATATATATATATATACATAAATATATATGTGTGTCTATATATAGTAAGGTAAAAATAATCATAAATAAACAATAAAAGATAATTGGGGCTCAATTCTAGAATTTCTAGAGTTTTTTGTGAAATGGGAATTAATCTTTATTTCATACCACTCACGCCATGTATAATTAAGTCATCCTATGGTTCCATAATCTTGATCAATAATACCTAATTTTCCATGTGTCAGAATATATCTCAAAAATCTATGTCAACACATTGGATACAATTCCTTACACAGGGTTCACTCATACTTTCCTAAAGTAATTAAAAGGAAGGATTTTATATACTTAGATTCAATTCATTTAATTTCACATTACTTTTTATAAATTAATCAGGACCAAAGGAATTTAACCAAGGAATTTTTATATAATTCTAACTAAAAATTAATTTCATTTCATTTTCTATATGATTCAATAAAAATAATTCCTAAATTGGAATCCACATGTCACCAAATGCATATATAAGACCATCCTTCCCATGAGTATTATGAAGCAATTCCTTTATGGGAATTCAAGTATCAGCCATGTCATACAAAATCTCATCAATATATTGATCTCAAGAAAGGAATAATCTATCATGAATCAATGTATTAGTAAAGGCATAACATAATTATTGTAAACCGTGATCTCGTTGAAGTAATTCCTCACACGGAACCCAATTACCTCTCATGGTACATATGATATCAATTATCCCACGATCCAATCCAAGGAATTCCATGTAAGGATCCTGACTAATTCAAAAGGTGAGATATGAACCCATACTCCTACAAGCTTATCACTGTCTTCATAAAAGGTAAACCAAGTGTCACTTATCCAAAAGAGTCCATCATTGTTGTTTAAGATAAAGAAACCCAATTATCACTTTAGGAATAATCAAAATTCATATTATTAATGATCTTAATAAGGGATTTACATAAAAATGAACACAAATATTTCTCAAAGAATATATGAATTTTTGTTGATGAAATTTTTACATGGGAATTCATGTATCAATAAAGATGTATATAAACCATTATTGCCAATTATTATCTTGAATTAATATTTATATCGGAATCCAAGTATAACTCAGGAAAGGATTCCATGATCTATGCAGGGAATGTACAAACAAACACTACATCATGTTAGGTCCATCTGCAAATAACTAGGAAGAACATGTAGAAAGTGTAATTATATCAATAGTAAATAATTAAATTCATGAAAAAAGCATTTTGGTGGATGAATTATTGAACCCACAACGATTATCAAAACATAAAGGATAAATAGTTTGGATTGACTGCTAAGTTGATACCCTCTACCATCATTACCCAAACCCAACAAACAGTATATGGGGAATTCAAAAATTAGGGGAACTACTAGGTCCCCAAATTCATAACACTATAGAGGAATGCTACATTGGATCCTTGAGGAGTAGATATTATTGATGTTTTCCTAATCTAGATCCTCATATATGAATGTAAAAGGGGGAATCCAACATTTGAACATTAATGTTAATCAAGTATAGGCATCCTGCATAGTTTTGTCGATATTGTACACTGGAAGAGGTGTCCTACATCAGACACTAGTGAACAATACTTCCCGGTAGGAGATTCAATTATTGGATCATTGGAAGGAGTAAACAGGTTGAGGGATCCTAAAATAGATTCCCTGTGTCGTTATATTGGTGAAGGTAACCAACATTGGACCCTCATTAATAGTAATATGTTATAGGAATTTAATTGTTGATCCTCAAAATGAAAATATAATCACATGATTCATATAGGGGGTCCTGGAAAATTACTATCCTCACTGCCTCCTAGTCCATAAGAGAACATCTCTCAAAGGATACATCCTCCTGGGGAATGATAAAAAATCATTGCTCATATGAGATGGCTCGTGGACCATCATAGAATAAGGTCTCCCTATTAAGAGACTACTGGATTCAACTTGCAGTGGAAGAACCTCTGTATTTTGAAAAATCACAAAACTCTCCATGGATTCCTCAAATTACTTCAAGAGTTTCCCCATCACGATATACATGTAGATATATTCCAAATGGAAAAATTGTGCTGTCTATTCCATGTCATGGGTGTAATGATATGAAAAATCCATCCAAATTGTTGCAAGGTTAGAGTACATGGCTTGTATTCCCTGGTACACAGTGTGTACCCTCAAATCCCAGCCTAGTTTTATCCATCATCCATAATTAGCATGTAAAAAACCAATGTATATAGAGTGGGAGTCATGTAAAAACATTATATACTACATGTGTACATTTCCATGAACATAATTTGGAATGGAATGTATATAGCATGGTATACATGTTGTGAAACCCACATAGGGTATGGTCGTATACTATACACTACCTTGGGCCCATACAAGGGATGTCTGGCTAGGTACTCAACTACATGGTTGAGTCCCTGGATACACTATGTATAACCCATACATGGTGTGTACTTGTAAGAATATATCTTTTCCAAATAGGAATAACATATGGTGTGTGTTTCTTATCTACATGTCATTTAATCATGGTTCCTGAATGCAGAACCCCCAAAATTAGCCTGAAAACCCATTTTCTACAAAAAATATGTAGATCGAACATCATGTGGTCATAAGTACTTATAAAAGGGGTTTAAATATAAGCAATATTAAATTTGTAGGTATTTATGAAAAATGTAGAGATGAACTACCATTGGGAAGAATCCACCGAAGCTTCAGAAATTTCCATGGTCCGTGTCTACTGCATAATGATAATGCTTCTCCAAAGCCACATGGTAGAACCTCCCTTTTTCTCCCTCCATCATATTCTATCTATCTCTCCATCTCCCTCTCTCTCTATCCACCTATCCATTTCACACTCAATCACACAACATAGAAGGCCTTCACGGGGGGGTATAAAATAAGAAAAAATGGTGAAGGAAGTATAACAATTAAAAAAATAGAAAAGAAAAGAAAACGAGGACCAGGACCGACCTTGGTGTAAGACATGATTTTAACCCCCAATTAGGTAGAATATATCACTCAAGTCTAAACAGTGTAAATAGAATCTCAATATTATTATTTTTTCATAATATATAGCTAAACAAATGTGAGTGGATAAATTAATATTTATTTATTTAAATAATAATGATTAATATGTCCATGAAAATTCCAATGTTTCTTAAATAATCTATACTAGTGTCCTAGTATAAACTCTTTATTCCTAGACTAAGGGTGTAGTAAAATAAATCAATGTGGCTATATTATAGGGTAAAATGACCATTTTACTCTTTATTTGAATCTGATAGAACAAATTCCTTTTTCTACTAAATTTTGAACACTAAAAATGAAAGGTTTCTTATTGTTAATTTAAACATGGGGTTAAACCTTCCAAAATTTCTCCAATAGATTAAATTTAAATCAATATATTTCATAGGATGTTTAGGATCATTATTGGGTGTCACACACTCTATCAAATACATTATTTGTCTTTTAAAAATTTAGGATTTGAAAAGTAAGAATATCCAAAAAGATATTAATGTTAAAAAAAATATTTATATATTAAATATATTTTTAGATCCATTAATGAATGATATACAAGGATTATAAGGCCCCAGCCTTAAACATTACTTAATATTGAATTAAATGAATAATTCACATTGAGGATAATTTCAGGTTTAGAGTTTTAGAGAATTAGGACCTAACTGTTACATCTCAAAGTATTACAAAGTAGACTAAGTTTCCATAAAATAAAAACTCTTAAAAAAAACATGTGTAGTTCCATGTTTTAGATAGAATTACTTTCCCTTGCTCCCATCCCTGACCCTATTCCACATTAAGTCCTGTAAAAAACATTTCAAAAACTTGGGGTGAGCATAAAAAGCATAGTATGGGATACACAATGAATAAAAACTGTTAGTTTTTCAAATATCAAGTAAACCATGTATACATTACCAAAGTAATACTTTTCACCTTTATGAAGTAGTAAAAACTCTTCACTGAATAAAAGATCATTACTTACCCTTTGCTAACCAGAAGATTACCACAAAACCCATAAAAAGATCACATAACATATAAGGGTAACTTGGGACATAAACATACATAAATGGAATAACCAAATGGTCGACTTCCACACATATCACTTAATAAAATAGCCATTCGGCCAACATCCATACATACTTAATGGAATATCCATACGACCGACTTCCATACCCAATGCATTGGAGGTTATAACGTAACCACCCATCCTGGTATTCACGGCACCACCCGTCATATGGTTTATCACGTAACCACACGTTAAATGTCTAAGTACCATTATAAGATCATAAGACATAAAACAAATAAAATGGAAAGAAAACATTTCCACACTTTGATCACAATATATCACTTAAATACATTGACATACCAAATCCATTATAAAAACCCCTTTTCAATACCAAATTACATAAAACGATTTATGGTATTTATTTAATTTTAAAAAATATATTACGGTTTGAGGAAGCCAAAGACCAAATAATACTCGCGGCGGCGGAAAAGGTCGTTGTCACCACGTACGATAAAAGAAACATTCCTTTTTGTCGTTTAGTAAAACGCTTCGTATAAAAAGATTACTTTTGAATAAAATTAAATGTCAAAGTGGTTTATACACCGTATAAAAGATAGTTGTGTATAAAACGAAATACGCCTCAATGAAAGGAGATTGAGAGGAAGTCCCTTACCTCGGGTTCGACTTGACTCAATCGTTCTTTAACGTCCTGAATAATAAACTTGAGTTAATTTGTACTTTCTTAAGAACCTTTTTCAAACTTATTATTCCTTTTATATCACTTATTTCCATGTTATAAACATTAATTAATCATTAAGTTAACAATGTTTGTTTTGTCGATATTTGGTTCTTAAGTCGAAAGTGGACTTCTTACAATTACATGTTGTTCGTGTGGTCAAAAGGTTTATTATATCCAGAATGACATTCCTGATTTGGATATCATATATATAATATATATCTAGCATATACATGTATTTATAATATCACATAATCATTTGGAGGTAAGAAATGAAATGCATGATTCATGGAGATGGTAATCTATACGTACGCATGAACGCTACTTTCATTTCTATGTCATATTAATGGATTTCAAACTAAATGAGAAGTATTTATATTTTAATTACAGAATTATATTCATCATTTAGATGTAACATACATCATATATATCCATTATATATATGTACTTATAACAGAACATTACATTTGGGGATAAGAAATGAAATTCACCGTTTATGGAGACGGTAAGCCGTACGTATGCATGAACGCTACTTTCATTTCTATCTCATACTTTAATGGAGTGAAATCTTAATGATAAAAAGTTATATTATAAATCCAGTATAATATCACATATAATATTATTAAAACATTTTTTTACCTTAAACTACACTAATTTACTCTAATCGCGATTAAAAACTTAAAAGTTACTATTCACCAAAAAATTATTTTAATCCCATTGAACCACATTTTACCTCTTAATGATAACCATGTATGTCGGATTTTTGAAATTCAAAACACAGAACTGGTAAAATTTCATTTAAACGAAAAATCATTTTTTATAAGTACCACTTAGTGGTTTCACTATTCATCAAAAATTGAACTTTTTCAGAAAAATACCAAAAATTCACCGTAAGCAATATTTGATCTTCTGAATTCAAAAATGAAGTCTATTTTAAAAAATTCAAAACATATAAGTTGCATTAATTAATTTAATAATTAATTCTCGCGGTCAGATAAAATAGTGTGTTTTCATGAAACAATAAGTATCCAAAGATTGACACTAGTTTAAGTCTGATTTCAAAGTGAAATTAATTCCAACAAACACTATTGGATTTAATGGTAAAAATATATTATAATTTCACTTTAAAACCAATTCAAATGGTAATCTAATTATATAAAGAAATTATATTAAAAAGAGGTTTTGAATTAAAATACAACATTTTTCACTGTTCATTAAAAATTATCTTCATCGAAAAAATACTAAAAATGTACACAAAGTAAATTTTGATGTCCTAATTCTAAAGAAGAATTGAATTTGGTCCAATATAATGTATAAGAGTGACCAAAACTATATTTAATGACGGTTCTCCATTAAAAGACGATTAATGGACCTTTAGTGAAACTTAGAGTATATATGCCTAAAAGTGAATTCTTTTCGTATTTTAAGCCTTTATCCTTTATTGTATAAATGTAAAAACATTTAAAAAACATATATAATCATATTTTAGTTATTTTAATTCATTCCCACCAATACAAAGGCTTCGTGTTAACTACCATTTAAAATAATATTATTTTATTACTAGTGTACAACGTAAGATTGCAATGAAACTCTTTGTTGCGTATCAGGTATGCTATCGAACATAGCAACCCCTTTAAAGTAAAATTAATATTTAATTCATAAATATTACTAAATATGAAAATTATTTATTCATTATTTACTTGGGATGTTACATCCTTCCCCCTTTTTGGGAATTGCATCCTCACAATTTTATTCACTTATCAAAATAAGTGGGGGTATTTATCCCTCATAGCATTTTCAGATTCCCATATTGCCTCTTCAACCATATGGTTTTTCCACAAAACCTTTACCTGGTGAATTACCTTATTTAGAAAAACTTTCTCTCTTAGGCCATGAATCTGGATTGGTTGTTCTTCATAAGAGATATTCTCTCCCAACTGAATGACCTTTGGGCTCAAAACATGAGATGGATCTGGCATATACTTTCTCAACATTGAAACATGAAAAACATTGTGTACCTGAGATAAACTCGGAGGTAAAGCCACTGGGTAAGCAACGGATCCAACTTTTTCCAAAATTTCATATGGTCCAATGAACATTGGACTCAGCTTTCCTTTCTTACCAAATCACATCACACTTTTCTACGGTGAAGCTTTGAGAAAAACATGATCACATACATCGAAAGATAGATCCTTCCTCTGGTTATCTGCATAACTCTTCTGCCTGCTCTGAGATGTTTTCATGTGTTTCTAAATCAACTGAACTTTTTTTCCATCTCTTCTACCAATTCTGATCCCATCAGCTTCCTTTCACCCACTTCATCCGAAAAAGATGGAGTTCGACACCACTTCCCATATAATGCCTCAAATGGTGCCATCCGTATACTGGATTGAAAACTGTTATTATAAGAAAACTCAACCAAAGAAAGATGTTGGTCCCAACTTCCCTGATAATCTATAGAGCAAGCTTGTAGCATGTTTTCCAAGGTCTGAATTGTTCATTCTGACTGCTCATCTAATTGCGGATGAAAAGTTGTACTAAAATTTAATTCAGTACCCAACGACTTCTGAAGGCCTTTCCAAAAGTTAGAAGTAACCCTAGGATCACGATCAGAAACAATGGAGAGGGGAACTCCATGTAACCTGACTATCTCCTTAAGATACAAATGGGAAAGTTGACCTAGAGAAAACGTATCTCGTATAGGAAGGAAATTATCAGATTTAGTCAAGCGATCAACAATAACCTAGATTGCATTATTACCTCAACATGTCCTCATTAATCCCACAAAAAAGTCCATGGATATGTTTTCCCATTTACAATCTGGCACTAGAAAAGGCTAAAGCATCCCTTTCGGTAACATCCGCTCTTCTATAACCTTCTGAAAAGTCAAACACTTCACAGTAAAATCAGCAATATCTCTTTTCATTCCATCCCACCAGTAATACTCCCCCAGATCTCTGTACATCTTAGTACTGCCAGGATGAACTGAAAATGGAGAACTATGAGCTTCACATAACAACTCTCTCTTCAACTGTGAATCACAAGGCACACAAAATCTCATCCCAAATCTCAAAACACAATCATTATCAATGTTGAATTCCGGAAACTTACCGTTCTGAATCAGCTCTACCGTTTTCGGCAACTCACTGTCTTGCTTCTGTGCTTGCTTGATTCTGTCTGATAGATAAGATTTCACTGATACCTAAAACAAAATAGAAAGACTTCCTGCACAAATAGCTTCCATTCCAAATTTCATCAAATCAAAAACCAAAGGATCTCGTTCCAAATGTAGCATGTTTAATAAAGCATTACTTTTTCGACTCAAAGCATCAGCCACTTTATTTTCTTTTCCCGGATGGTAATGAATTGTATAGTCATAATCCTTGATTAATTCCAGTCATCTCCTCTATCTCATGATAAATTCTTTCTGAGTGAATATATACTTTAGAATTTTGTGATCAGTATATATTTCACACTTTACTCCATACAAATGATGCCTCCAAATTTATAGAGCAAAAACAACAGCATCTAATTCCAAATCATGTGTCGGGTAATTTACCTCATGAGTTTTCAACTGACGTGAAGCATATACAATTACCTGATCATTCTTCATAAGGACACAACCAAGTCCTTTCAATGAAACATCACTTTACCTAATAAACCCACCATTCCTGGAAGGAAGTGCCAAAACTGGAGCATTCACCGATCTTTTTTTCAACTCTTGAAAACAATCATCACATTCTTTTGTCTAGATAAACTTAACACCCTTCCAAGTTAGCTTAGTCATTGGACTAGATAACCGTGAAAAATTTCTCAACAAACCTTCAGTATTAACCTGCCAAACCAAGAAAACTACAGATCTCGGTTACATTTGTGGGTCTTGGCCATTCTTCAACAACTTTTGTTATATCATGATCAACAGTTATTCCATTTTTTGAAACAATTTGACCCAGGAATGAAATTTATTGTAACCAAAACTCACACTTGCGGAATTTTCCATATAGTTTCTTTTCTTTTAAGGTTTGCAAGATAACCCTTAAATGACTTTGATGCTCTACTATAACTTTAGAAAACACCAAAATATCATCAATGAAGACAACCAACATTTTTTACCTGGGTCAACTGAGCCAACACTACAGTAAACTACTGAATTCTGATTCTGACCATCTTAGGATACTGATTTTAAACGTAATTTCCCTCTATATGCCTTCCTAGAAAATCTGTTAGTTTTCCTCTATGAAAAACCATTCTTAACAAAAATGTCTTAGATGGAGCAACATGGTAATCTTCAAATGCTATATCATTTCAATTTTACCATAAAAAAAATATTTTTGGATAATCATTTAATAGAATTCTAACTCCTAATGTTATCTAAACCAACCTCGGATACCAACTATAAGGCCCCGGCCTTAAACATTACTTAATACTGAATTAAATGAATAATTCACATTGAGAAACTTTTTAGGTTTAGAGTTTTAGAGATTTGGGACCTAACTGTTACATCTCAAAAGATTACAAAGTAGACTAAGTTTCCATAAAATAAAAACTCTTAAAAAGAAACATGTCTAGTTCCATGTTTTAGATATCATGAATTTCCCTTGCTCCCATCCCTGACCCTATTCCACATTATATCCTTTGAAAAACATTTCAAAAACTTGGGGTGAGCATAAAAAAGCTCAGTATGGGATACAAAAAGAATGAATACTGTTAGTTTTTCAAACATCAAGTAAACCATGTATACCTTACAAAATAATACTTTTCACCTTTATGATGTTCTAAAAACTCTTCACTGAATAAAAGATCATTACATACCCTTTTGTAACCAGAAGATTACCACAAAACCCATAAAAATATCACATAACATATAAGGGTAAATTGGGACATAAACATACTTAAATGGAATAACCATATGGTCGACTTCAACACATATCACTTAATGGAATAGCCATTCGGCCAACTTCCATACATACATAATGGAATAGCCATACGGCCGTCTTCCACACACAATGCATTGGAGGTTATAACGTAACCACCCATCCTCATATTCATGGAAGCACCCGTCATATGGTTTTCACATAACCACACGTCAAATGTCCAAGTACCATTATAAAATCATAAGACATAAAACAAATATAATGGATAGAAATCATTTGCACACTTTGATCACAATATATCACTCAAATACATTGACATAACTAATCCATTATAAAAAAAACCCTTTCAATACCAAAATCCATAAATCATTATATGGTATTTATTTAATTTAAAAAAAACATTACGGTTTGAGGAATCCAAATACCAAATAATACTCGCAGTGGCGGAAAAGGTCATTGTCACCACGTATGATAAAAGAAACATTCCTTTTTGTCGTTTAGTAAAACGATTCGTATAAAAAGATTCCTTTTGAATAAAAATTAAAAGTCAAAGGGGTTTATACACCATATAAAAGATAGTTGTGTATAAAACAAAATATGCCTCAATGAAAGGATATTGAGACGAAGTCCCTTACCTCGGGTCCGACTTGACTCGATCATTCTTTAACGTCTTGAATAATAAACTTGAGTTAATTTATACTTGCTTAAGAAACCTTTTAAAGATTATTTTTACTTTTATATCACTTATTTACATGTTATACACATTTTTTAATCATTAAGTTAATAATGTTTGTTTTGTCGATATTTGGTTCTTAAGTCGAAAGTGGACTTCTTACAATTACATGTTGTTCATGTGGTCAATGGTTCTTTATATCCAGAATGACATTCCTGATTTGGATATCATATATATCATATATATCTAGCATACACATGTATTTATAATATCACATAATCATTTAGAGGTAAGAAATGAAATGCACCGTTCATGGAGAGGGTAAGCCGTACGTATGCATGGATGCTACTTTCATTTCTATGTCATATTAATGGAATTAAAACAAAATGAGAGGTATGTATATATTAATTCCAGAATAATATTCATCATTTAGATGTAACATGCATCATATATATCCATTATATATATGTACTTATAATAGTACATTACATTTGGGGATAAGAAATGGAATGCATCCTTTATGGAGATGGTAAGCCATACGTACGCATGAACGCTACTTTCATTTATATCTCATAAATTAATGGAGTGAAATCATAATGATAAAGAGGTATATTAAAAATTCAGTATAATATCATATACAATATTATTAAAACAATATTTTTACCTTAAACTACACTAATTACCTCTAATCGTGATTAAAAACTTAAAAGTTACTATTCACCAAAAAAATTATATTAATCCCATTGAACCGCATTGTACTTATTAATGAAAACCATTTATTTTGGATTTTTGAAATTCAAAACACATAAGTGATAAAATTTCATTTAAACAAAAAATCAATTTTTATAAGTACCACTTAGTGGTTTCACTATTCATAAAAAATTGAAGTTTTTCAGAAAAATACCAAAAATTCAACCTAAGCTATATTTGATATTCTGAATTCAAAAATGAAGTCTATTTCACAAAATTCAAAACATATAAGTTTTATTAATTAATTTAATAATTAATTCCAGTTGTCAGAGCAAATAGCGTGTTTTCATGAAACAATAAGTATCAAAAGATTGACAGTGGTTTAAGTCTGATTTCAAAGTGAAATTAATTCCAACGACCACTATTGGATTTAATGGTAAAAATATATTCTAATTTCACTTTAAATCCAATTGCAACTGTAATCTAATCATATAAATAAATTAGATTAAAAAGAGGTTTTGAATTAAAATACAACATTTTTCACTATTCATTAAAAATTATCCTTATCGAAAAAATACTAAAAATTTACGCAAAGTAAATTTTGGTGTCCCGATCCTAAAGAAGAATTTTATTTGGTCCAATAGAATGTATAAGAGTGACCAAGACTATATTTAATGACTGTTCTCCATTAAATTTTGATAAGTGTACTTTTAGTGAAAATTAGAGTATATATGCCTAAAATTGAATTCTTTGCGTATTTTAAGTATTTATCCTTTATTGGATAAATGTAAAAACATTTAAAAAACATATATAATCATATTTTAGTTATTTCTATTCATTCCCGCCAATACAATGGCTACGTGTTAACTACCATTTAAAATAATATTATTTTATTACTAGTGTGCAACGTAAGATTTCAATGAAACACTTTGTTGCGTATCGGGTACGCAATCAAACATAGCAAACCCTTTAAAGTAAAATTAATATTTAATTCATAAATATTAATAAATATGAAAATTCTTTATTCTTTATTTACCATGGATGTTACAAGAATAATGAATCTCATCTCTTTATGGAGATGGTAGGGTGTAAGTATGCATGAACAATGATGTGATTCTGTTAATGGTTTGATGAGTAAGAAGTTGGATGATATATTAATTTTCCATAATTAATATCATTTCCCAATTATCATATATATATATATAATTTCCATCATCATGCCTACTCATTGGACCTGGGTATGGAAAAAAGTCACTTTACTTTGTGAGGAGATAGTCCACCATGCACTTGATTGACAGATTAGTTTACCATTTAATGGTGAAGGAAATGGATAAATGTTATGAAATGAATTAAATAACATATCAATATTTTGAGGATAAGGGTGTTATAATATTTTTATTTATAAGATATATTTGAGGTTTGAAAAGGAAGAATTAAAGAAATTATCTTAGTGTAGATAGTTACCTTCACATAGAAAAATCACCATTGGATGTCACATTAAGGAACTTAGGGTTTATTTATATTGTAACAATAAACTCTATAAAATTTATAATGTTGTTTGTAATGTTATTAAAACGATTTATTCTTTATAAATAGATTGAGAGGTGTGAAGAAGTTAGGGGCGAGGATCCATTTTATAATTGTAGAGTAGTGTTTTTTTAAATTCCTATAACTGTTCAACAATTGGAAGTTACTATCAATCTATGTTCCTCCAAAACTGATAAAAAATGGGTTTTAGGTATTTTATGTTATATCCACACCTCTATAATCATGAAAACGTTTAAGCCTGTTACCCCCTTTACCTCAATGGTTGCATACAATTGAAATTTTTTATTTCACCATGGTAACTAGTATCATAAGTGGTGTAATTTAAACATTATGAGTAAAATAAGTAAAGTCTTATTAGATAATTTATAACCATATATTATAAATTAAAAATAAAATTAATTAAATAAAAATTACATGTTGGTGGAAAATTAATTTTAAAACAAATAAATGTAATGTTTAAAACCTTGTAATAATATTAACTATAGTAATTAATATTTACTATGTTTAAGGTTCTTTATGACCAAAAATTATGTTTGTATTATTACTTAATATAGATTATTAAAATTAAAAAGATTAAAACCATATTATCAAATTCAATTAATATATGTGGAAAAATCTAATTTAAAGAATAAGTCACAAAAGGTGTCCACAAATATTGTTTTTCAAGAAATGAACTTTTCATGAATAAGATGATATTAAATTAACTACACAACTAGTGTTAATAAATATATCGATTTAAATTAATATAATCACGCATATAATCTCTAAATTTCATTTAAATATTTCTTTATTCATTTTGATTTTAATAAATTAAAATTGACAGGCATTATGAACTTTAAAAAACTTTTCAGAGAAAATGTATTTTCATACCTAAATATAAAATTCTACCAAAATTCAATATAAAAAATATTAAAAAGTAAATAATGAGATTATATCAAACAAAATAATACTTATGATACTTTTATTTGAAATATAAATTATAATTTTAATATTAAATTACATAATTTATTGAAATGTAATGGATGTTTCACAAAAGCAGTATTTTCACTATTCATTGAAAAATATATATTTTTTTGAAAAATCTCATATTTTCATCCTAATATAAATTTAACATGATTATAATGAAAATTATGTTCATTTTTTATAGTAAACATTATAAAATTGTAAGATATTATTTATATTATTTTCTCATATATAGTTATGTAAACATATTTGAAAAAAAATATAATATTGATTCATGTACTGATTTTGATAATAATTGAGTCCTTATTTACCAATATATTTTCTTAATCTAAAAAATTATAAATAATTTCCAAAAGGTGATTATTTCTATTCATACCATAAATTTCAATAACTATTTCCTAATGGTTACATTTAAATAGTATATTGTGGTTTTTTAGGCTCATTATTCCTTGTAGAATGCACTACAAACCATGTATTTGTTTTAAAAAACCATGGTGTTACATCCACAAAACCATCAATAAATTTTTTCCTCATAATTTTCACACATATTAAATTCATGGGATTGATATTTTAAAATTCCATTATTATATAGCCATTGTAAAGAACTAGATTTTTTAAATGATAATTGTATCATAGATAAATGTGTCATATAACATATATGTCTTGTACATGTTGAGAACATAGAGAACCATACATCAATTTAATTAAATAACAACTATAATTACATTAAATATCTAAAAACAAATAAAATGGATAAACATTACAATTGGACAAAAAATGAGAATTAAAAAAGCTAATATGACAATGTATGGATCGTTCCAATATATCTAAAACAACACCCTCCTAACCAATAATATAGAAATGAAATAAAATATTATAAAATTATGAAATATCATAGAAAATGAAAATATATAACCCATATATTATTTTGTGGATCATTGATTGAAATAATAATCTATATTATTAGGAGTTAATGTGGCTGTTGTAATAGTAATGTGACCATTGGAGTAATAACATTTCCATTGGAAATATTAACCTGATCATTGGGAATAGTAAGACAACCATTTGAATAGTAATTCTCCCTCAAAACAAAAAATTTTCAAATATATAATATCTATCACGATTATTATAAGTAAATAAAAATATTAAAATGCCAAAAAAATTAATATCATGATTAAAAACACAAAGAAAATATTGGCACTTTTTAATAAACTGTATTTTATAGTATTTCATAAAATCATAATTTGTAAAATAAAAATTAATAACTACTTATGTTATAATTTTGTTTTATAAAATGAATATCGTTTTTAAAAAAAGACCTATAAATTGTCATTGGGTGATTTTTTTTGATTTTCTAACACATCAATTTCTAGATAAATAGTAAAAATGCAGTCTTTTAAGTGACAAATGTATCCTATATTACATCATTCATGGTATAATAATGAACTAATAATTTATATAATTTATGTTTTGAAAAAAAATATTTAATTTCATTAAAAAATTATTAGTATACAATAAAATTAATTTTCAATCCTAAATTTTTTTCCCATGAACAAAACTAAAATTGGATCCCATTAAATAACAAATTTTCTTTTGTTTCAACTCTTTTTTAGTAAACTAACATAATTCACAATAAAATTTTGTTTACATTAAATAAATAATATATGATATTAATATATTATTTATATTATCATAAAATAAATATTACAAATTTTAGCGTGGATCGAGTATTTTATTTTATTTTTTATTTTCAAAATAGCCTCCTCTTCAAGTATAAATAACCCCTCTCCCCGCCTGGGAAACCACTCCTCCTTCACATTTGAAATATAAGTTTATTCCTAAACACTATATTTAATCCCCTATAAAACATATTTACATCCTCGAGTAAACTAACTCAATTTATTAAGGATTTCTATTGTTATTGAATAGAAGTCACACAATGGAAGTAGTGTGTTTCTTTTCAAAATCTTATATCCTGTCCTTCTTACATATCTCTAATCTACCAATTTATGTCAAATTAAATTCTTTTTTAATATTTAATTACGAATATATTTAACACTATATTAATTATTTTAACATTCTTTAAAAATTATATTTTTACCTATTTATATCTTTTATCGCTTTTTCTACATATTTGAACAGCATTCCCCATTATAGTTTATTAACAACTAATATGGATGTTTCAAACTTCATTAATTTTATCCCACATTATGGATATTTTAAATAAATTATGTATTATTTAGAAATTAATGAATTTTTAAATTTTATTATTCGATATTTTATCTACATTTAAATAAACTACCTTGAATAAAATAAAGAAATCAAAGAGAAACTAGACATGATTAAAGATAAAATGATATCAAAATTCTTAATTATCAACAATATAAATTTAAAAATATAATATAATGATTATAGATAAAAAAAAGGTACATGTAACTTCTATTATAATTTTTTAATAATTCTATATTTATTTTTTAGTAGGTGTAAAAGTAAAGAAGTAAAGAAATATTTAAGGTAATGGGAACCTTGAGCCCAACACTATTTGTTTGGGTTATCCCTATTTGACATTAATTTTTGTATTTATATTCCTTTAATGTTTAATCAATTTTATTTTACAATTCATACATCTTATTTTTATGGATATACATGTTTTATTCCTTTAAAATATATATTTTTATCCAAATATTATGATTCTTGTTAAAAAAAATCATTCTAGAACCTATATTTGACTCATCTTTAGCTGTTTTTCCTTTACTCAATAATGATTTTTTTTGGGAAAAATATGTTTTCCTTAATTTATTTTCATACCCCATGGTTTATTCTAGAAATAATTCCACATGAAAACATTAAGAAACTCCTTCCTTTCCATGGGTTAATTCGGGACTACGACTGTAATATGTTCTATGTAATATGAATGATTATGAGAATTTATGATGTGGTGGATTTATCTCGAATTATTTAGCCCTTCAAGGCATTACGTAATTCAGTTTATCTCCTAAGATATTTTTTATTTTTTTTATCCTAATTATATCCTTGTTCCTAATGACACTTTTTTGATTTATTCACATATAGTATACAAAAACTTGATGTTATAATTGTTAATAACTATGTGTGGTATTTGACCAAAATGACATTATGTTTTGTTTTTATACATCACCACATTCCATGAATTTAAAAAAATATTTGCATTATGATGATGCTGATGATGATTCTTTGCTTTTTATATGATGATTTTTGTTATTATCACCCATGTATTATTGAATCTTCTACATTATTCCATTACATGGTAGGATTATAGATCTGACCATTATTTAATGTATATCATCATGTGACTACATAAAATAAATAGAATGCGAAATATTTTATTTGAAAAATGTAAATGGATTTTAATAATTTTTATGATTTATTATGTATAAGTGAGGTATGCTCCTATTTTTTCCCAGATACTAAACCCTTCGATCTATGAATGTATAAATATTATGTTTTTCATTGTTAAAATGATTTAATAGTCATGTAAGGGATATTAGGGTCAACATATATGGTATCAAAGTTATTGTTTACCAAATTTTTGAGTTTTGATTAGAAAGAATTAGTGAAAACCCCTAGGATATGTCTATGTATATGTAAAGATACATGAATAATTATTATAGATAAAGACTAAAAAATGTATCCCATAACTTATTACATTAGAGTTAATTATGAAAAAGAATAAACAATATTTCCACACATTCATGAATAATAATTTGTTCATTCCATTTCTACATTAATAAATAGTGGGAACCAAGAGAATCTAGGCCAACAACCAATGTGAAGGACAATGCATTTATTAACTGAATGAAATCCCTAATTCCATGAGAGTAGAAGTTCAAAACCTTATGGAAATTTCTACCCAAATACCTCATACTATGAAAAATATCCTCAAATACATTGAACATCCTCATTTACCCAATAAGGTGAAACTATTGTAGCATCTCCCTCTAGAAGAAACTATAAAGTGTCTTGATATGCTTGGCCACATGACCTCAACTGTTCCTATTTCTGTGATAGAGGTTTCTAAAAAAAGAGTGTCCCTTGGTTGTCTTAATGGGGAGACTTTTCCCCCATTATATAGAGTGCATCATAATGGTAAATAAAAAATGGAAAACTAAAAAATTAAAAATTAATAAGAATCTATGAAATAATAAATAAAAAATCATCCAATGTAAATAAATATACAAAAGAATAATCACAACAGATTCAAAATTATATTTATCATAACATTTATCTATTTAAATTAGAACACATGATATATGGAAAACATGTATATCGCACATTCTAAAAAAATAAAGACCAAAAGAAAACTCTACTAGAATCACAAGAATATGATCATACCTCCACTCTCGCACTCCATCCTAAAACTAAAAATCAAGAAATGAATGTTTGAAACATCAATTTATATACATGTGCAATCATGAATTCCTAGAGTGTACAAAGGTCTGTCCATGTATGGTGTGGTATATATTCGGTAGTCTACCACCAACGACCACTATAACAATAAAGGCTATTTATATAAAATGAGTAGTGTGAAATAACATAATAAATGTATAGAAGTAGTTAAATAAAACATGTTGGTCTAGGTTCCTTAAGGATACCTCCCAAACACTACCTTACAAAACTTATGTCAGATAACTCTGAACCAAGTGGAACCCATTAATGTATGATTTGATGGATAAATGGTTCATCAAAAATAATTTACATATAATCAAATGAACCAAAAAATGTGATTTTGTATTGTGGATGTGTCCTTTTATTTAAAAAAATATCATTCTATAAATTATATATAAGGAATAATTTTAAATTAAATAAGAGTTTTCATGGGTCCTTCTATGGAGAACCATATCATGGAACCCATGTGTCGCACCAAGAGAAGAATAAATCTATACACTATAAGAGTATGTCTAAGAAGATACCTAAATGGAATCCTACCTTTCTCCCCTTGCATGGTGGGATGAATATAACCTCTGATCCCATCCCTAATGTCTCACATATGGGACCAATTTTAACTCATGTTAAGGTTTAACCCTATTTCCTATGATCCCATCCAAAGATACACCCCTAGGGGACCCGTATTACTCATAAAGAGGTATATAAATTGATCGGTGAACCAATATATGACATACAAGGTTTCACTCCTTTCATGTGGACCATTATTTATCAAAATATATTTATAATGTGAGATGATACAATCAATGGAGATAAATAAATGGAATCCCAAGTGTTGATCTCGACATGATTGGAAGGTGCGGATTAGAAATCAATAACTTATATCATTCATAAATTAATTTTAATTATAACCTTATAAGAAAGATTAAACATTTATTAAATTCAAGTAATTTTAGTTATGGAATAAATCCCATAAAATAAAAATATGTCTTATCATTAATATTAAATAACATTAAAATTCAAGTGTATCATTCATCACATGGCATCGCACTCATAAAAAGGAAGTTTAATAGTTTACAGAATAAGGGACACTGAGGAATTTATTGAAGGCACAACCTTTGGGGTGGTTCATGTCAAGGTGATCACTAAAAGTGTGTATTCAGCATTAGATAAGACCAAATTAGTAATGGAAAACCATCATATTTAATTTATTATAAAATTTAGAGGTCTCTATAGAGAATTTTCGTGTGTACAAAAATGTCTCGTAATATTAATGAAACTAGACATTATGGATAATAAGAAGACCACCTAAATTAACCTTATATCCCTCTCTTAATCTATTATCGTGCCTTGAATTAATATTGGGGTGGAGAAATCAGAAGAATACACCAAAGCCCAAGAACTAGTGCATATCATCTCTCACCAAAATATCACAAAATATGGGATGATAAAAGATGAATGGATGGAAGAGGATTAAGGATCTCACTATTGTGGATCCAATGAGACCAATGACAAAAGAAATATATATTTGTTGGAGGAGAAGTGGACATGCCAAGAATAGGTGTGTGGAGGAGATCTCATGCACTACTCCTGTGTGGCAGAAGAAAATAATCCCATGTAAAAATGAAGTTCTATATAATTTAAAAAAATCCATCAAATATACCCAATATGTAAATTCATTACATGTCATGTAATTTTCACGCACTTTACATCAACATAAAGCATTTTAATGGAAATTAATTCATTACATGTTATTTAATTCTTGGTATTGTTCCCACACAGCGAATGTCCAATTGAAGACATGAATGGGGTCAGGATAAACCATCACACATGTATCTAATACACACAACTTTTCCATTAAATGTTGTGTATTTGTCCTGAAGCTCGTCCCCCAAAAAATTACAACCTCATTTTGATAAATAAATAGATCAACCATTATGTGTAGTATCCATGTATACCAAATATAAAAGTAAAATATAACTTTTTAAATGGTATGGATGTTATAACTATAAATCCTTAAAACAACATGTCCCCATGTTTCCCTTCTAAGGGGGGGAAATACTTTTCTAAGAAATTTCATGACCACTGATCATTTACATCTGCCTCTCTCTCTCATGAATGTTCCTATACATGGTTGTGAATCTATAGAAACTATAAAATATTAATAATCATTCCTCAGATATCCTTAAGGATCAAGTAAATAATACATACCAGATGCACGTTAAGGGATGAATCATCATCCAGATCAGTATCCTCATTATCAAATGAATGACATTGGACAGAATGATGATAGTAGAGCTATGATATGTGGAGATCTATATGGATGGTACAATACCAATAAGTTTACTTCAAAAAAATAACATATCGACTTGACTCTCTCCATTATCACAATAAGATTAACATAACGAGGTTATAGAATTCATTATCTCCATACCCGTCTATGATTCAGTCCAAGAGAAACTAAAAAAAGTCTTAATGTACCTTCTAGAACAATAGATGTTGTTGGTGGTGATCGATATAAGACTTCTTCCGGGAATATGCTTTTTAAATACATTTCTAAATTAGATATAGCTACTATGAAGTCTCACGAATGATACTAATGTAAATAGAACCTATATCAATGGTTTAGAACTATGGGTATAGAACCTAAAATCATAGAGAGTGCATATACATAGGGTTTTCAGAACACTGTCTTTGGGACATATCGAGATAGACTGATTCTCATGGTTTAAGCAAACCTTCGGTTTAGGACTCCTATACCCATAGAACATAAACCGGTGGTGTAGGAAATATAAATTGAAATACATATACACAAGGTTTGACCATATCATTGTGATAAGAATATAAAAAATTATTGGTAAAATTTTGGTTATAGATCCGTATTTAAAAGAAATCTTCTTCATGGATTTGATATCAGCACCTTTCTCTTACCCTCCAACAACATTACAACTACACGACATCACGTTTGTTATTATTATATTCATATATATAAATATATATATTAAATTATTTTTTATTATTGTTATTATAGAAAAATAATTGTCCAACCAATACCCATATATTCTCCAAACCATTGTTATAGGACAATATTTTAAAAAAAATCCTCCACTGGGATTTGATTGGAACACCTTTTTCCAGCACTCTAATGACTTTTATGCACTCCAACAACATGTTTTTTGTTCTAATATCTGAAAAAATATGTCTATAAATATAAATAATTATATATATTAAATTATTTATTATTATTATGAATAAATATGGGCCATCCTATACCCACAGTTTGGTCAAACCATGGGTACATGTTTCCCATATTTTTTTCCCTTATACAACCTATTTCAATTGTTTGCAAATCCCGTTGGAATATTGGTGGACTATAGCCCCATTTTTTGTAGAACTAATGGTATAGGTCCTTCATATTAATTATTTTTCCATGAAACCAATTCCCATTGTTTATAAAAACCATTTTTATATGGTTAGCCTATAATTAATGTTTTGTGAGAACCGTGGGTATAAGTCCTTCCCACAAAAAAAATTCACCCCAAATCCTATTCACATGGTTTTTTAGATAATCAGGGGTATAAACATATTTCATAGTAATGTGAGATGATAGCCCATTAGTTTGGAGTCACCTGCCTCTAACCAGCACAGAGGTGAATGGCATGACATACCATAAATGGACTTATAATGTTCATTTATAATCATTGATTGGAAACTATTAATATATAAAAAACTAGTATAATGTATACGTATCCCCTAGCAACATATAAAATCAAGTAAAAATGCCTGAACAATCTTCTCTAACACCCATATCATTCTCTCAGACTACCCGATAGTCTAAGGGTGATATACTGTACACAAGAGCACATGTGAACATATTTCCTTATCAATCCCATGTTAGAACAATGATTTAAATTAAACAGATTTGTACGATACGATATATTAGGGAACACCACGAAGGAATAATTTCTATATATTGAAAAACCTCCCAATATCATCAATTTAGAAGTCATCTCTGATAGGTAGTAAGCTAAAACATTGGTTAACATGTCGATGATCACTCATACCACATCACTGACGCAAGGGGGTCTTGGAAATCACATAAAAAACCCATTTTAATTTCATTCTCTTTCCTCTAAATAATTGATAGAGTCAATAAAATTTTATTTGGTCACTACATCTCAACCTTCACATGAAAACATGTGAGTAACATAGTGAAAAAAACATGCAATAGTCCTCTATATTCATCTCCACAAATACTAATGATGTAATTGTGGAAAAATCTTAGTAATCCCCTGATGAGCTACCAAAATAAAGCATGAGATTATCACATCAACACATCCAATTTTTCTGATGGAAACTGGTTATGTCAATTAATTCATACCATATCACCCACATGGATATCCCAACTAAGTTGTGGGTTATCACCTGAGACACCTTCCCTCAGGACGAGGCCCTTAGGATTTAAATTTTTTCTCATCCGAACCCATTAAAAAAGATAGTATTTAACTACAAAAGCTATTAAATATGGCCTACAAATAAATATTTAATCCTTTTGGTGTGTCCCAATAAAAAAAATCATCAACTGCCTCTCACTGCTAGTGTAATGGAGGGTCTGTGACTAAGTCTTCGGACTCTGGGAATCAACCACTACATTTACCTTTCTAGGTGAAATCCAACTCGAAGATGAACTACGGAAGGTCATAGACCAACCTATGATACCTAATATTCATTTATTTCTATGTGAAAATATATTTGATACATTCCATATACCTATAAAAAACAACCCTCTCACCTAATAGTTAAGGTCCTTAATAATATAAATCATGATCGATAGCCACTAGCTTGATGTAGTGCATAGGGTAATTCTTCTCATCAATTCTGAACTTGTGGGACATGTATGCTATAGCCCAATTTCTAGGATTCATAACTACTAATCTATTGATTCATAAAGAATATTAAAAACTATATAGCTTCATTATGGATCTGGAAGAATCAATATCGATGATGAAGTCTATCCCATTTTCAACTGCTAAAGGTTATCTCACCCGATTTATAACAAAATAAATTCACATCCTTTTTTGTCAATCACGTAATAGAAACTTCTAGGTGTGATATGTAATGAATGAATCTATTGTAATATCCCTACACCCCTAATAAAGTAACCATATCAAATAAATTCATAGGATTCTCCTTAGAAATAATGTTGTTCACCATCTTTGGGATAATAGGTACTTCTGCCTCTGAAATAATATAACCCACGAAGTAAACATTATCAATCCCAAATTTTCATTTAAAAAATATAGAATTCTGGTTCTCCTTTATTATATTAATCATAACCTCAGGATGGTTAGAATGGGAATGTCTACAATGTGAAAACAAAAATATGTATTCCACAAATACTACCTCAAATAAATCTGGGTACATTTCTAAAATCCAATTTATTAAAACCTTGAAAATAGTGGGCATGTTTATAAAAAAATGAAGAAACCATATACTTTTAAAAAATATATAAACTCTAAAATGAAATATGGGGATTTTCTACCATTCTTATGTGAACCATATGGTAGCCTAACCATAAATAAATCATAAATAAATCTTCCAATATATATAGCTATTTGAAGATGTTATCTATATGAGGTTGTGGATATTAGTTATTATCCGAAAGTTAATTCTGCTATCAATAATCCCCACATAACCTAAGAGTAACATCTTACTTCTTAGTGAAAATTATTGGTGTACCCCAGGTAATGTATTGGGTCATATAAAACCCTTCAATTGTGTTTCCTCTCCCTACTTCTTGAGTTTCTAGATTATAGTAGGTTCCATCCTATAAAGAGGAATGGGCACATGTGCCGCACATAGATCTAGCTCGATGGTGAACAATACCAATATTACTATAGGTAAACTAGAGAATTTTTCAAAGAATACATTATTAAAATGATCAACTATGTGGGATATTCCACATGATTGATTACCTCAACACTAATAAATGGAATATCTATATGGGTTGTGATCCTGCCCATTCCATGATGCTTCGGTCTGGGTCGACATTCCTGAAAATCCATATCACCCTTATGAATATATGAACAACCTTTAGTGATGTAAAATACACCATATAATGATAGAAATCAATGTGTTTATGGTATATAGAGAAATAGTGTATCTAAATAATGACAAAAAATCCATTCATCATGACTATAATGAAATTCCACTTAAAACGAAAACAACATATCACAAGGGGGACTAGTTGAAATAGAAAATAGTCTCTAAGGGAACCTCTAATAGTGTTTCAAGACACATAATTATATATAAGTACTTTATATCTTTTCCTAGACATTCCATAATTTCCTTGGATAAAAAATATTAATATTAACATGTATTAAATAATGATGGAACAGAAGTATATATAAATAGAATAGTACTATATAGTACAAGTACCAAGGATCTGCTTCTGAGGTGCTGCCTACTCTACCTAAATATGGCATGAACCCTAGCCCAAATATAAATCATTTCTAACCTATGTAGGTCCACTCTTCTTGTAATGAACCTCAAAAGACTGACTACCTTGGGTACAAACACCTCCTCAGCATGATCAACCCATAAGATAATTATTTTTTCCTTCAGGTGGGGATCCTTTTAATTTTTTAAACCATTTAATGTATCCCTAATATAGATTAAATCTATAAATTGTTCCTTAGAATGGATCATTTTATACTTGGAGGTAAAGGAGATAGGGTTAGATCCTTACTACATGCCAAATACACATAATGTATTCGACTACAATGTGTATATTAAATACATGAGATGTATTCACCTTGGTAAGATGGTTTTGTTCATGTAATGGAATTTTCCTAGAATGGAATTACCAAGAATTACACAATGTGTAAATAATTTACATTCAATTTAAATTAAATTAATATATTTTAAAGGTGCATACCGATTTTATTTTTCTTTACCCCTCATTTAAATTTCATCACTAGAAATGAAAGTCTCCTCATCTTTAATCTCCCATTAATCCTTTGGAAAATATTTGATTCCATGATTACCTACAAAATAAAATTATACATCATGTAATCTTGTTGGATATGCCTCGATCTGTTCATCACTCATTACAGTTGTTTCTTCATTTTTCTTTCTATCATAGACAGTATATTAGAGTAAGATCTTATGCCCTATTTTTAGAGTGTTTTTAAATTCTTCCATTTTTTCAAATCTATATAAAAAGGTTCAATATTGGATGATTTCTTCTCTACAGGCATAAGGTTGGTTGTCTATTTATTATCCCTCAAGGTTTTTTTGCTTAATATTATGTGTTATTGTGTTGAATTCTGGTTTCACCAAACATTTACACTAAATTTAATCTACAATCAATGGGTTTCCTTATCTTATAACCTAATGAGTCTCATAGTTCCCATTATTTTGACTTCACAACATGAGGTGGGCATATGAGATTTCCATTATTGGTAAAAATTATAAAATGGAAAAAAACTTCTATATTGGTTTGGTGTGATTCCGAATTGTGATTTACAAAATAAATTAAACTGATGTCAGTGGTATGACCACCTAACCAATTTTAAATTAATTAATGTCCATTCCCATGGTAATAAAGAATGTTTATGACATATGATTTTTTTTCACAAATTAAATTCATGAATAATTATCACTTTTATGATAATGGGAAAAAACCATATTGCTTTGTTATACGGGAATGGAGTCCCTTCCACTAAAGTTTTAATAAAAACATGGAATCTCTATACTATGATATATTGGAATATCATCCATATACTTTGATATATGGGAATAGAGTCCCATACACTATGGTGATTAAGGAATGGTTCTATATTATTTTTTTTGGAATGGATAACCTATGGTTACTATATGGGCATGGAATCCATGATAATATTATATTACAATAGAGTCTCTTACACTAGTGATATGCGAGCATGAAAATCCTAAATTTGTTATTTATGGTCTCGTTTCCCCTATACAATGATACTTTAATGGAGACCCTTATGGATTGTTAAACATGGGAATGAATACCCAATTGATGTGATTCAGGTATGGTCACCCTATTATTACTATACATGATATTGAGTCCCTTATTTTTTGGATACTGGTCATGGAATCCATTAAAACTTTTGAAAATCATGCTACTATTGATGTACACTTGAGTTAAGCTTCATGTCTGTGATAGGAGAATTTTCTATATATATGGATACAGAAGTGACTACATATACATACCTTATCTATATATACACATGGTTAATTTCTAAAGGATTATCCAACTTATAAATAATAAGGTAGTATCATCCTTGTGTCCAACATGAACCAAAGTCAATCCATAAAATTTTTATTATTGGTTAGTATTATTATCTACAAACAATCATATTATATGTGTTGAATCATTATTTATAGACACTGTTATTTTTGGGCTACTAAGTCTATATCACACCATATTTGGCCTGCTAATGGAATCCTTGAATATGATTCGAATTCTGGTAGGGATAGGGGTAAGATTCCAATGTTTGACACATGATTTGATTATATAATGGAAGGGGGAAGCAGAGGACTGATAAATGGATCATAATTCAACAAGGGATAGACTTTTGGACATTTTTCTATTGATAAATGTACTCTATTTCATTCTTTCCACCAGTATAACCAATTTATGTTTGGTAGACAGAAGACATTGCATCATTTTGTGCATGATGTAGTTTATTTATTTTTTGGATAATTATTTCTTATGGTTTTTACAATCATCTTTTATATATTTATTTTTATTCATATTTTTATCAATTATTACAACAAAATTTTACTTTGATCATGAGTGAATATTCACCACACTTTACCACCTTCGGCCCTTATTGTAAGTCGTTAGCCTATGTTATATGGGGAGGTGCCCTTGATGACATGTATTCCACCAATTATGAACACTGTTTAGTTAGATCTGGGTCAATATGTCACATATATGGTTGTAGACTATCTCCCATCCAGATATGGAGATTCTCATCCTATACATAAATGAGAATATGGTTCAAATACCCTCCCACTATGTACGAGAGGGGTTGTATTGAAGAAGAACTAAAGGTGTAAAAACAATCAACACAATCAGACCTTCATCATGTTCCTCATACACTAGGGCTTACAATGACCTACTCTACCAAACTAGTGGAACACCACATTTTAATCGATGTCATTCCTCTAGTTGTAACTACATCAACGTGTACCCCTAAAATTATGTTTCCCACCACTAGACAAAACATTTCCCTAAATCAGAGAAGAACCCCACTCGATCACATTTTTAGCTTCATTCATGTTACTCTATATGATTAGTCCATGATATACTATCTTATAAATGGTGTTCTGATTTAAAGTGTTCACATGTAATCTGATGTCATAGACAAGACCTTACTCAATGCATCTGGATATAGTCAATTCATCATTGATCAGTGTTATCTTGAAGCACTATAGCTTGGTAAAATTTTATGAATACTCCATAAATGATATGGATCCCTTTTTTATGTCTATAAACACCTAACTTCGGTCTTCCATCAATTCTTCTGGTAAAAATAATCATAAAAGGCTCTTTGAAAGACCACCAAGATCATATAGAAATTATGCCGAACCTTCGTGATGACATCCCACCAACATTTTGAAGAATATGGAAGAACATTGGTACTGAAATTTTCCATCCTATATGGATGTTTCTCAAAATGAAAAATGATAGATAACATGGAATCAATATAGGAATTAGTAACATGAGGAACACCATACCCTAACAAGATAAGATGATTTTTTTGATTGAATTCTTATGTCAAATCTACCAAAGTAAGGGCTGGTAGTGGGGGTCCCTATACAAATTTCATGAAGAAAATAATTCTATCTAGAAAAATAGAACTAGAATGAAATGTAATATCATTAATAGGTACATAATGTGGAACTATATTAGGTAATACAGGTTACTCAGTGCCCATAACCTCTATAACATTGTCATCACCACCCTCTTAGAACAGGATTGGAGGACATCCTGGAAGCGTAGTTATATATATTCTATGCACATGCCTTAGATAAGATGTAATAGTAGATAAAAATAGTCAAAGTAGAAAATGTAAGGTTTACAACCTTCCTATAAACCAGTCACACCAATATTCATAGTAATAAAGATATATTTACTTCATAATACGGATCAAAACATACCCCAAGAGTCACAAATACATCCCACTGATAATGCCTGGTCGTGGTAATGGTCTCATACATCACATCATATGTTCTTCTTTATAAAAGGTCAATTAAATGTCATAGAAAAAACAATTTAAATTGTAATTGGAATCCCCATTTAATGGTAACCATTATCATTTAAAGTATAAATTTATTAGGTTACAAGTTTATTTATATTCATATAAATATCAATGTCATGTTGGGTTCATCTGAATTCCCAATTTGTAAACACTTAGACACTATATAAATAGTAATTTTTACACAATGTAACTATGAATTGAATGTTACATCTAGTAACTGGTCATGAATTGTGATTTGATACAATTAACCACCATTCTGAATTTAGAGAAGTATATTTTACATAAATTAAAAGTTGTATTCAACATTAAAATCATATCAATTTTCTACCCATGGAACCAATTGTACATGGCTCAAATGTGGACAATTTTTTCAATTATTGTTTCATCATCAATATATACAAGAAATAACAAATTATATTGATATTTGAAACATAATTAATATAAATATGTTTTACATTTAGTAAACATAAGTACATTTCTTATATAATTTACCATGCACTAGTTATATGCAATAGACAATGCTTGTAGAGGTAAATGTGGCCTGAAAAAACGAAAGGAATATAAGTCTTAAAGTGGATAGTCTAATTCATGAAACAATAATATGTTGAAGTGATAGGAAAATTAAATAAATCAATAATAATAATAATATCAATAATAATAACATCACAAATCATGTGCATCACCCAATGGTGGAATCAGCACAACACTAACATAAAAAACCCAAAATAACAAAAACCCCGCCCATGTTTTATATGTTTCCTATATACATTAGTCAGTTACTCCTATAAATATGCTAATTTCTAAATTATAAAACATTCTAGGCTACTATCTAATAGAAAAATAGTAATAAAAAAGAATAATATAGGTCTTGGATACCACTTTTTAGCATCATGGCCTAAAATGCACTATGTAATTCTCCAAGATGATATTCCACGTGAAATCGGGTACGCTTCCCTATATAACAGAGGTTTCAAAATATAAACAAGTGCCAATGGTCTCTCTATGGGGATACCATTACCTCATGTTTTACTGTGGATCGTAGTGTTAAATAATAAATGGTAAATTGGTGAAGCAGAAATAAACAGGTTGGAGGAGAATATTAAATATTAAATCATCAAATATAAAAAAATAGGTGGAGGTTGAATCATAATATAAAAAAAATATTTTCATCATGCCACGTACATATAATAAAATATGAGAAAATGATATAGATAAATCATTCTTACACCACATTCTATACAAAAATACAAAATACCAAAATTTACCTCTACTATATTCACAAGAATATGCTCAGTTCTCTACTCCTATACTCTTTAAAAAACTACAGATCAATAATCATTAATTGGAATTTTAACTATATATACGCCTGAAATATTTATATATTCTTCTTTATAATGGATTTCGTGATTTGGGAGTGTGATATACTTAGTAGTCCACCACCAACTGTGTCTAGATTAATTAAGTATCTTCATACAAAATGAGATATATCCAAGTACATAATAATAATATAGATACAAATAAATAAAATAGATCCTCATAGGTTCCTCAGGTATACCAATAAAACCCAACCATCTTTGGATTATAGTAAATGTATCACGAGCACAATGAAGCAGTATAATTCTGATATGGTTGATAAATGGTTCATCGTATATAATGTTCAATGATTGGAACAGACCGAATCAAGTAATATGTATTTTAAGAAACATTTTTTGATGTAAAAAATTTGCAATATAGAATTTATATACAATCCATATCTGGAATTTAAATAACTGGAATATTAACCCAATCCTAGAAAAACTATATCATATCATGTATCACTCTAGCAGCGCAATAAATATTCAACACAATAAGATACATTATTAGATAATCGATAAGTGGTATCCCATCTATCACTATCGTCATAGTGTGAAGAAAATATCTTCCAAAATCATCCATGTTATTTCACATTTGGGACCCATTGTCACATCGGCGATGGTATCACCATCATTCCACCATGCTTTCCTATGGTAAATACCCTAAGAAACAGATATAACTCAAAAGGATGTATAGAAAAATCACTTTGATCCCACCCATAGAATAATATGTATCCAATATGACATATTTTCTGTTTATTATCAAACATTAATTATATATCATGATGTGCCAATCCATTGTTATCATTTAATGGAATCCAATGAATCAAATTCATCGTGAAAGGAAGGTGTGGATTAGATACCAATACAACATACCATTCTTCATGGAAATATAATTATAATAATATAATCACGTTTTCCAATTTATTTTATTCATGTAATACCTACAATGTAATAAATACCAAGGGCCTAACCTATGGAACATAATTTTTTATAATTCACATTAAACACCACTGGTATCATTTAACACATGGGATCACATTCCTCAAAATGTGATTAAAAAATTAAATGAAAAAAGTGGAATTGAGGTCTTTATGGATGGTACATCCCTGGGGGTGGATCATGTCAAGGATATCACCAAAAATATTGATTAACCATAAGATTTGACCTCATTAGGAAGGTAAAAACAATTAATTTAATTTATTAAATATTTTTTATGTGTCACCAGAGAAGTTGGACGTGCATCACAACATATCATAATATAAAAAAATATACATTAATTGAAAGTACATGCAAAACTATCTTAATCGCATTTAACTCTCCTCTAGTATCGTCTATTGAATTGAGTGAGAATACGAGAAAGTAGAAGAATGAACCCAAACCCAGAAAATATGGTGTATAATCTCATGAAAAATTGTGAAACAGGTGGTATGATCACAATAGTTTGAAAATGATTGAGGACCATACTATTATTTATCTATCATGACCAATGGTGAATGAAATAGAGCTACAACATGGGATAACCAAATTAACCTATCTTAGGTTTGGATAGTATATCTTGTGAACTACTCCATTAGTACAAGATAATAAAAGAAACCCTTAAAAAAGTTTTCCTTCCATTTTTTTTAAAACTAGCCTAGGAATTTGAATGGTGTTTAAATGAATTGCAAATCATGTAATTATCGATTAATTTTCACTAACATAATGAGAATACACAACATGTAAATGAATTATGAGTTGTATAATGCTTTGATTTTTTCTCTCTCAAGGAAAGACCCATTCATGAATTTCTAGGGGAATATCCAATCCATTACACATCTTGTATCTAATACACACTATGAATCACATAAAAATAATGTATTTGGACTATAATGAACATCCATCCCCCACACGGTTGTGAACCCATGGAAATTATACTATAACAATTATCTTTCCTCAGATCTCTTTCAGTATCATGTAAATATTACATACCATATGCTCTTTAAAGGATTAATCTTCCTCTAAATGAGTATCTTCATGGTCAATTAAATAATATTGTAAAAAATGATAAAAGCATAGATATGATACATGGAAGAAATTTTTCATGGTATAATACCTATGAGGTTACGAAAAAAATAACCTATAAAATTGACTATATCCATGATCACAACAGCATTGACTTAGAATGGTTATAGAATTCACTATCTGCTGACCCGTCTATGATCTGGTCCTAGAGAAACTGATAAAAAGTCACAATGTCCCTCTTGGAACACTATAGGTTGTTGGTGATTATCATTATAAGACTTCTTCCTAGAATATAATTTTTAAATACATTTCTAAATTGCATATAACTACTATGAAGTCTCTAGAATGACACAAATGTAAATAAACCCTATATCTATGGTTTAGAACCATGGGTATTGAACGTATCATCATAGGGATTTTATATACACATGGTTTTAGGAACCATATACTTGGCAGACATCAAGATAGATTGATTCCCATGGTTTAAACCAACAATGGGTATATGACACCTATACCCATAGTTCTTAAATAGGTATTGTATGCAATTTCAATGGAAATACATTTACACATGGTTTGAGAAAACCATGGGTATAAACATATACCGAATTACTTGTAAAATTGGGGTTATAGGTTCGTATTTAAATAAATCATCCTCAAGGATTTCATCATAGAACCTTTCTCCTACACTCCAAAAACTTTACAACTATCCTGCATCAGGTTTGATATTATTATATTCATAAATATATAAATATATTAAAATATTTATTATTATTAATGTTATTATGGGAAAATAATGGGCCAACCTATACCCATATTTTCTCCAAACCATCGGTATAGGTCTATATTTTAAAAAATTATCCTCCATTGGGATTTGATATAAACACCTTTTTCCTACACTCTAACAACTTCTATGCTCTCCTACAACACATTTTTTGTGCTTATATTTAAAAAATTAGGTCTATAAATATAAAAAATTATTTATATTAAAGTATTTTTTATTATTATGAATGAATAAAGGGCCAACCAATACCCATGGTTTGGTCAATCCGTTGATATATGTTTCCCAAATTTTTTCCATATACAATCTATTGCAATGGTTAACAAAACCCGTTGGAATTGGGGTGAACTATAGCCTGAATTTTTGGAGAATTGTGGGTATATGTCCTACCTATTTATTGTTTTCCCATGAAACCAATTCCAATGGTTTATAAATACTTTTTGTATATGGGTAGCCTATACATAAGGTTTTAAGATAACCATGGGTATAGGTCCTTACCACAAAACAAATCCCCCATGAAACATATTCACATGGTTATTTGGATAACCATAGGTATGAACATATTTTATAGTAGTGTGAGATGATAACCCATTTGTGATGACTTTCCTTCCCCTAAATAGCATAGTGGTGAATTAAATGACATACCATAAAGGGACTTATAAGGTTCATTTTTAATCATTGATTGGAATATGTTATTATATTAAAAACTAGTAAGATGTTTATATATCTCCCAACAACATATAAAATCACGGAAAAATGCCTGAATTGTCACCTCTAACACCTATATCATCTTCTCGGACGGTTAAATAGTCTATGGGTGATACATTGTACTCAAGAGCACATGTGAACACACTACATCATAATTCCCATGTTAGAACAATGATTTAAATTGTACATATTTGTACAATATTATAGAATGGCGAACACCACGATGGAATAAGGTCTCTATATTGAAAAGCCTCACAAGATCATCAATTGAGAAGTTATCTCAGATAGGTAGTAAGTTGAAACATTGGTCAACATATTGATGATCACACATACCACATCAATAACTCAAGGGGGTCTTGGAAATCACATCAAAAAATATATATTTATTTCATTCCCTTTCCCCTCAAGAATAGATTGAGACTTTAAAATTTTATTAGGTCCTTGCTTGTCAGCATTCACTTTCTAACAGGTGATGCACTGAGTGAAAAAACATGAAATATTTTACTTCATACATGGCCACAAATACTAATGTCGTAAATATCAGTAAATATTAGTAATCCCATGATGATATAACGAAATAAAAGCATGATATTATCACATCAACGCTTCTAATATTTCTGAAGGAAACAAGATATGTCCATTAATTAATAAAACATCACCCTCATATATAACCCAACATGGTTGTGGGTTATCACCTAAGACACATTCCCTCAGGACGTGGCCATTATGATTTAAATTTTTTCTCATCCACTCCAATTAAATAAGATAGTATGTCCCTGAAAAAGCTATTAAATATGGCCTCCAATTATATATTTCATCTTTTTAGTGTATCTCAAAAGAAAGAATCATCAACTTCCTCTCACTACTAGCCTCATGGATGGTGATTGTCTAGGTCTTTAGACATATTGAATCAGCAACTACATTTCCATTTCTAGGTGAAATACCACTCGAAGTAGAATTCTAGAAGGTCTTCGACCCACCTATGCTACCTAATATTCAGGTATTGTTGTGTCAAAATATATTTGATACCTTCCTAATACCTATAAAAAAACAAACTACCCACATAATAATAAATTTATTTAATAATGTAAATCACGAAAAATGACCACTATCTTGAGGTAGTGCGTAGGGTAATTCATCTCATCATGTCTTAGCTGGTGGGACATGTATGCTATAGTCCAATTTTATAGATTCATAACAACTCATATATTCATTCCTGATGAATCTTAAAAACTATATAGCTTCATAATGGATGGATAATAATCAAGATCGATGTTGAAGTATTTCACATTTTCAACTCTAAAAGGTTATCTGACAAGGTTTTGAAAAAAAAATAACTTCACACCATTTTTAGTCAAGCTTATAATAGGATATTCTAGGTGTGATATGTGAAGAATGAATATATAGTAATATCCATAAATCCCTTAGAATGTACTTATATATAATACATTCTTATGATTCTCTCGGGAAAAAATGGTTCTCTCATTCTTCGGGGTAATAGATACTCTTGCCTCTGAAATAATATAGCCCATGAAGTGAAACTTATCGATAAAAAAATGTGATTTAAAAAATTTAGAATTCTGGTGATCTTTTATTGTATTCATCATGGCCTCAAGATGGTTAGAATGGTCTTGTCTACTTTGAGAAAACATAAATATGTATTCCAAATAGTTAACTACAAATTAATTTAGATATATTTGTAAAATCAATTTTTTTAAACCTTGAAAATTGTTTTCTTGTTACAATAAAAAAATGAAAAAACCAAATCATTTTATAAGACATATATACTCTAGAATGAAATATGTTTTTTTTCTACTAGTCTCATGGTATCCATATGGTAGCCTAACCATAAATAAATCATAAATAAAACGGTCAATCCATACACCTATCTAAATAAGTTATCTATAAGAGGTTGTGGATATCAGTTCTTAACCATAAGTTATTTCAACTATCAATAATCCCCACATAACCTTATTGTACCATCATTCTTCTTGGTGAAAACGATTGGTGTAGCCAAGGTGAATTATTGTGTCATATATAACCCTTGGACTATGTGTTCTCTACATACATCATGAGTTTTTAGAGCTTGGTAGGTTTTATCCTATAAGGAGGAATGGGCACTAGTGCTGCTCCAAGATTTAGCACCATGGTGATCTATACCACTCTCACTAGAGGTAAACTAGAGATGTTTTCAAGGAATACCTCCTTGAAATGATCAAATATGAGTGGAATTCTACATGATTGACAACCACATAACTCATAAAGATAATATCTATATGGGTTGTGATCACGCCCATCCCATGATGCTTTGTTCTAACTCGATATTCCTGAAAATATATTTCACCCTTATGAATATATGAACTACCTCGAGTGATATAAAATAAACTATCTAATGATATAAATAAACATGGGAATGGTATATAGACAACCAATGTATCTATAAAATGAAAAAAATATACGTTTATCTGTTGTAAAATGAAATTAAACAAGAAGCGAAAACCACATATCTCAAGGCAGATCCTTGAAATAGCATATAGTCTCTAAGGGACATCGAAATAGTCTTTCCAGACTCTTAATTCTATATAAGTAAATTATATCTATGACTAGACATTACATAATTTCCAAAGATATAAAATATTAAGCTGAACATCTATCAAATTTGGAAGGAACTAAAGTATATATTACTATATTAGAAATTCATATAGTATAAGTCCCAAGGATGTGATTCTTAGGTGTTGCCTACACAATATAAATATGGAATGAACCCTATACCCAAATATGAAACCTTTCTAACCTATGTATGTCCACTCTACTAGTACTAAACCTAAAATTTTTGACAACCATTGGTACAAACGCCTCCTCGGTAAGATAAACCTATAAGATTCCTCTTTTTACCTTTAGTTGTGGATTCTTTTAATTTTTTCTTAAACCCTTGAATATAGTCCTCATATGGATTAATCCTATAAATTGTGCCATTGGGTGGATTGTTTTATTCTTGGAGGGAATGTAGTAGGGGTTTACATCCAATCTATGGGCCAAATACATATAATGTATTTAACTAAAATGTGTATATTAAATACATGTGATGTATTCACCTTTGTAGGATGGTTAAAGACATGTAATGTAATTTTCCATTAAGGTAATTCCCATGAATTACACAATTTGTAAATAACTTACATTCCATTAAAATTAAATTGATCTGTATTAAAGGTGAATACACATTTTATTTTTTCTTAATTCCCTTTTATATTTTATCACTAGAAATGAACATATCCTCATCATTAAGCTCCCTTGAATCCTTCGTCTAGGATTTGAATCCATTCATACATCCAAAATAAAATTTTATATCCAATCATTCTATTGGATAGTTCTCGGTCTATTCCTCACTCATTACAATGGTTTTGTTATTCATATTACTACCATTAATGGTATATTTGTGTAGGATATTATGCACTATTTTTAGGGAGTCTATAAATTCATTTTTTTCTAATATATGTAATAAAATGTCAATTTTAGATGATTTCTTATCTACAGGCATAAGGTAGGAGGTCTAGTTATTATCCCTCACGGTTTAGCTACTTAATATTATGTGTTATTGTGTGGCATTCGGTTTTCACAAAAGATTTCCCCTAAATTGAGTCAACTATAAATTGGTTTCCATAACATATTGCCTAATGATTCTCTTAGGTCCCATTAATTTGATTCCTCCACTTGAGGTGTGTAGATAAAATTTCCAATATGGTAAAAAATGTTTAAATGGACATAAAATCGTCTATATTATTTTGCTGTGATTCTCAATTGTTATTTAAAAAATGAAATAAATGGATGTGTGTAGTATGGACACGTCACCTGTTTTAAATTAAACAATATATGTTACCATTATAATTACGAATGTTTATGACCTATGATTTTTTTCTCTTATTAAATTGGTGAATAACTATTATTTTTATGATAACAGAAACAGAAACAGTATTGCGTTGTGATGCTGGCATGTCATCCCTTCTACTGTAGTTGTATTAAAAAGATGGCATCCATATACTATGATATATGAGAATATCATCCTGATACTATGATATATGGTAATGGAGACCCATATACAATAATGATTTAGGAATGGTTCTCTATTATTATGATTTGTAATGGAGACCCAATTTTTATTATATGGAAATGGAATCCCATCTATTATTATATTAGAATATTTTCCCTTACACCTGTGATATGTGAGCAAGATAATCCTAAATTTAATATTTATGGTAATTTTTTTCTTATACAACGATACATGAATGGATACCCTTATGGATTTTAAAACATGGGCATGAATACCCAACTAATGTTATTCGAGTATGGTGACCTTGTTATTATTATACAAGATATGGAGTCCCTTATTTTGGTGATAGTGGTCATGGAATCCCATAAATCTTGTGAAACTCATGCTACTGTCATTGTACCCTTCAGTAATGCATCATGTATATTTTAGTATAATTTTCTTTATATATGGCTACAGAAGTCAATTCATATATAGACCATATCAATATATTCACATGGTTAATTTCTCAAGGATTATCCAAATTAAAAAGAATAATTTAGTGTAATCCTACTATCCAACAAGAACTAGAGACGATCCATAATAGTTTTATTACTGAGTAGCATTATTATCTACAATCTTTCAAAATATATGTGTGGACATCATATTTATAGACACCGTTATTGTTGGCCTATTGAGTATATACCACAAACAATTTGTCCTGCTGATGGTATCCCAGAATATTATTTTAATTTTAGTATGGATAGGGGTGAGTTCATAATGATTGATACTTGATATGATTATAGAATGGGATCAGAGAAACATATGACAGATATATGGATCGTGATGCTATAAGGGATATACTTTATGGACATTTTTCTATTGATAAATACACTCTATTTCTTTCTTTCATCCAGTCTAGCATGTTTACATTTGGTAGACACAAGACATTGCATCATTTTGTTCATGTTGTGTTATATTTTTTTTGGATACATATTTCATATGGTTTTCACAATAATATTTTATTTGATTATTTTTTTCATCATTTTATAAATTATTACACCAATATCCTACTTAGATCATGACTGAATATTCACCCCACTATACCACCTTGGACTCTCATTGCTAGTCATTAGCCTTTTTTGTATGGTCAGGTGCACTTGAGAACATGTATCCCACCAATTAAGTTCATTTTTTAGTTAGATCTGTGTCAAGATGTCACAATAATGGTTGTAGACCAGCTCCCAGCCAGATGTGGAGATTCTCATACTATACATAAATTCGGAGATGGTACAAATCTATTCCCACTAGGTATGAGAGGGGTTGTTTGGAAGAAACATTGAAGGTGACCTATCCATCATCATGACCAGACCTTCAACTGGTTCCCCTCACAATAGGTCTTACTATGACATTCTCTACCTAACTGGTTGAACACCACATATTCATCGATGACTTTCATCAAGATATAATAACTCCAACATGTACCCTTGAAATGATGTTTCCCACCACTAGACAAACCATTTCTCTATATCAATGATAAACCACACTAGCGCACATTTTCGGCTTCACTCATGTTACTATATATGATAATGCAATATTTTACCATTTTAGAGATGGTGTTCATCCTATAAGTGTTCCCAAACAAATAAATGGCCTACACAATACCATACTCAAAACATCTGGAAGTAGTCACTTCATCATTGATTAGTGTTATCTTGAAACACTAAAGCATGGTATAATTGGATGAATACTCCATAGATGATATGGATCCCTATTTTATGTCCATAAACACCTATGTTTGGTATTATCTCAAATCATGGGGGAAACATAATCATAAATATTTCTTTGAAACACCTCCCATATCATACAGTAATGATGTCCAACTTGGGTGATGACATCCCACCATTATTTTGGAGAATATAGGAGTATATTGGTACTATGATTTTCCATCCTGTATGGATGTTTCTCAAAATGTAAAATGTTAGATAACAAGGAATCCATAAATGAACTAGTAGCATGAGGACCATCATATCCTAACCAAATGGGAGGATTTTATTAATATAATTCCTAGGTCAACTCTTTCGAAGCAAGGGTTGGTAGTGGAGCTCCAAATAAATATTGCAAGAAGAAAATACATCTATCCTAAAATTGATAATTAGAATAAAAGTAATAAAATTGAGAGGTACCCCATTTGGTAATATAGTAGGTAATAATGGAGGATTAGTTTCCAAAACATCTATAGCATGGTCATCACCACCTTCCTAGAACAAGACTAGAGGACATCATGGAAGCGTAGTTCTATTGTTTTCTGACACATGCCTTAGATAAGATTTAATATTAGATAGAAAATAGTAGAAGTTGAAAATGTTAGGTTTAAAACATTACAATAAACCAATCACACAACTCATCATGGTAATAAAGATATATTTAGGTGTTAATAAGGATCAAAGCATACTCCACGAGACACTACCTATATCCCACTAAAAAGGCCAGGTCATGGTAAAGGTCTCTGACATCACATCATATGTTATCTATATAAAGTGTCAATTTCATGGTATTGAAAAAAACCATTTACATTGTAATTGGAATCCGCATTTTAGGGTAACCATTTTCATTTAATGTATACATTTATTAAATTCCATGTTCATTTATATGCATATAAATATCATGGTCCAGTTAGCTGCATCCCCATTCCCAATTTGTAAAGGCTCAGACACTATATAAATTGTAATTAGTACACTGTGTAACTACAAATTGACCTTTAGATCTAGTAACAGGTCATGAATTTTTTTTGGATATGATTAACCACCCATTGGTATTTATAGAGGTACATGCTTCATAAATTAATATTTTTATTCAACATTAAAATCATCTCATTTTTTATCAATAGAACCTGTGGTACATGGATCAAATGTAGAAAAATTGATTAATTACAGTTTCATCATCAATATATACAAGAAATAACCTTTTATATTGATGTAGGAAACATAATTAATATAATTATGTTTTACATTTAGTAAACAAAATTACATTCCATATTTAATTTCCCATGTACTAGTTACATGAAACAGACAATGCATGTAGATGTAAATGTGGCATGAAAAATTAAAAGGAATATAATTCTTAAAGATCATAGTATAATACATGAAATAATACTACGTTTATGTTCTAAGAAAATTAAATAATTCAATAAAATTAATAATAATAAATATAATTACATCACAAATCATGTGAATCCCCTAATGGTGGAATCAGTACAATACTAACATGAACAAACCCAAAATAACAATAACCCCTCCAATGTTTTATATGTTTCCCTTATACAGGAGTTAGTAAATCCTATGAATAGGATCATGAAAAAATTCTAAAACATCCTAGTCTACTATAGAATACATAAATAGTAAGAAAAAAGTAAAATATTTGGCCCTGATACCACTTTGTAGCATCTTTCCCTAAAATCATCTCTATAAATCCCCGAGATGATTTTCAACATGAACTCAGGAATTCCTCCCTCTATTATAGAGGTTTAAAACTATAAAAAATGGCCTTGGTTCTATCTATGGGGAGAAAATTCACTCATTTTTTTATTGTGGATCACAGTGGTAAATAATAAATGGGAAATAATTGAAGCTGAAACAAACATGATGGAGAAAAATAATAAATAGTAAATAATAAAATATAAATTAACAGGAGGGGGATGAATGATAAATTATAAAAACTGTTGTTGATATTGTAATGTACCTGTAGAAGATAATTGAAAATGATATATAGGAATCATGTTTACACCACATTCTATAAAAAATACAAAAAGACCGAAATTTACCACCACTATAATCACAAGAATATACTCGGTCCTCTAATCCATTACTCCATCATGGAACTAATGATAAAGAATTATTAATTGGAATTTTTCCTATATCTACTCCTGAAATCATTATATCTTCTTAGGTTGAATGGATATCCTGATTAGGGTGTGGGATATACATAATAGTCCACTAACTATTGTAACTTGATCAATCAAGTACCTTCATACAATATGATAGGTGTCCAAGTACATAATAATTGTAAATATATAAATAAATTAAACATGTCATCACATGTTCCACATGTATACCAGACCAACACTACCTTATTTGGCCTATGATGGATGTATCACGAGCATGGTGAACTAGTATAAGTATGATATGTTTGTTAAATGGGTCATCATAAATAATGTTAATAGAATGGATCGAAACCAAACAAGTAATTTGTATTTTAGGAAACATCATTTGATGTAAAAAATTATCAATCTTGTATTTATATACAATCTATATCTGGAATATAAATAGGTGGAATAAAAACCCAATCCATGAAATCCTATATAAGGTAACCCATGTATCGCACTAGGAGTTCAATTAGTACTTAACACCATAAGATACATTATAAATAAATCATTTAGTGGTCTCCCACTTTTCACTCTCGGCATGGTGTGAAGAAAATTTCTTCCAAACTCAACCCTGGTATCTCATATATGGGACACATTGTAAATTTCAACATGGTATCACCGTATTTCCACCATGCCTGTCTATGGTATATACCCTAGGGAATTGATATCACTCATAAGTATGTATAGAAAATTCACAATGATCACACCCATAGAATACTATATATCCAGCTTGACATATTTTCTATTCATTAACAAACATTAATTATATATCAATATGAGCATGTCCATGGAGATCATTAAATGGAATCCAATGTATCGATCTTAGCATGAATAGATTGTGTGGTTTAGCTACCAATACCTCATACCATTCATCAAGAAATTATAATTATAATAATATAATAACATTTCTCCATTTATTTAAGTATTGAAATACCTGCTATAAAATAAATCCCATGGTCCAAACCCATGGACCATAATTTTTAATAATTCACTTTAAAATTCAATGGTATCATTTTTCACATGGGATCACATGACTAAAAAGGTGATCAATGTATTTAATGAAAAATGGGAAATTGTGGTCTTTAAGGAAGGTACATCACTATGGGTGGATCATGTCAAGGTGGTCACCTAAAATGTTGATTCATTATTATATTGGACCTCATTACGAAGGTAAAAAAATTTCATTTAATTTATTAAACATTTTAGATGTGTCACCAAAGAAGTTTCACATACATCAATACATAGCATAATATAAAAAACTATACATTAAGGTAAATAACAAGAAAACCAACCTTTATCCCATTGAAATCTCCTCTAGTACCATCCATTGAATTGAGCAAGAGTAGGAGAAAGTATAATAATGATCTAATACCTTGAAAATAGGGTGTATCATCTCATGAAAAATTGTGAAATAGATATTATGATAGGAAATGGTATGAAACGGATTGAATATCATACTATTATTGATCCACCATGACTAATAACAAAGGAAATAGAGCTCAAATAGAGGATAACCAAATGAACCTAGCTTATGTGTGGGAAGATGATCTTGTGAACTACATCATTTTTATGAGAGAATAAAAGAAACCCTTATAAAAAAAGTTTTCCTTCCAATTTTTTTAAACCATCATAGGAATTTAAATGGTGTTTAAATAAATTACACATCATGTAATTATCAATTCCTTTTCACTGGGACAATGTAAATACACAACATGTAAAGGAATTATGTGTTGTGTAATGCTATGATTTTTTCTCTCTAATGGAAAGACCCATTCACGAAAGCCTAGGGGAATATCCATTCCATTAGACATCATGTATATAATACACACAATGTATCACATAAAAATCAAGTATTTGGACTACATCCAATATCCATCCCATCTTTGACGTCTTTTTATAAAACCAAACATCCATCCCTTAGGTGTAGTTTCCTTGTTTATCAATATTGATGAAATAAAACATATCTCAATTAATGTTCACAGAATTACAACAATCTATAAATTAATTAATTTGGAATCAATCCCTAACATTTACTGGATCACTCGATCCACTCCTAATTGAATAGTGGGTTATCTTAATAGAGAAGATATTTTCACTGCTCTATATTACATGAGAATGAGAAGGTGAATATGTTAATCCACCATTTAGATTGAGATGTAAATAAAATGTTGGATTTGATAATGAAAACTATTCCATTGTATGAAATTGAATTTATGAAGTGGAAAAAAATTATAAAAATAAAACTCAATTAGTAATTCCCTTTAACATTTCATAAAAATGGTGATAATTCATAGTGAAAAATAAAAATAAACAACATTATATTTGTAATTATGTGAAACGGATGATAGGGATTTCAAGACACACCCTCGGTATTGTGATCAACAATGATAGGATAACTGTTAGATTAATTATTTTCTTTAAAAAACACCTTTGAATGGCTCTTGATATCTAATACTTTGGGAGTTTTATTTAAGAGGTTTAATGTGATCTCAGTTGACCAATGGAGTTTGAGGATTTTTTATTTGGAAAAGAGGATATGAAGGGAATAATATAGTTTTAGGATAGTGGTTGAAATGAAAAATAAGAAATGATGATCCAAGCACCCACATGTTAATAATGTGGGAAGAAGCAACATGTGAATTTCTCAAAGGACTGGATGAATGATACAAGTGTGGGAAATATGGCCACCATGATTATGAATGATTAAGAGACATGAAGAAACCAACCAAAATGATAGAAGAAAAGAACAAACTTCCAAATGCACCACCCATATTTTAATGCATAATATTTAGGGACTAATGGCACTATTCATTCCATTTCTCTAAACCACCTGTCCTTGAGTGAAATAAACACCATCAGACACCAAATAAAAAGGATGAAGGGAAGTCTAATTATATCATTGCTGTTGAATTCTAGTGTTAAAATGAAGTCATATATGGTAAAAGTTCTACTAGCTCAATAATAGAAAAATATTAATTGGATTCTAGTTCTATAAACTCCTCTATATCATGAAATATTTCTATAACTATTGATTTGAATCCAAAATACCATGAAGTAGATATATATATATATATATGGGAACACCATATTTTATGATTATTATAACCCATGTGTTGAAAAAATCACCTATAATTGTCTTTGGGAAGATTACATAAGATAATCTTATTAAAATTATATAGTGGAATTTGACGATATACATGGTATGGATTGGTTCTCAATATATAGAGACAACATAAACTATTGGAAAATGGAAATATATTCTCATATTACAAACCATATTGTGATCCTATAAAAATTTATGGAAAACCATGAATCATCTTTTCAAAATCCATCAACGGTGTGTGTGTGGATACCCTGTGTAGAAGCATACCTTTACCAAATTGTGTATTCCAATGAATGTATCAACCTATAGAAAATTACAATTTTAAGGGAGTACACTAATATATTTCCTAATCTGTAACCTAGAATTCCCCCAAATTTTGATGTAATGTTTTGTATATAACTTATTCATGTTGCTACTCCTATAACTAAATTCCACAATAAGATATCACTAATCAAACTGTAGGGGTTAAATATTCATCTGAAGGAGAATTTGGACCATGATTTCATTTTCCCTATTGGATCTATAGGGGTGTGACATTATCATCCTCACAAAAATGTATGTATAAATGTGGTTCCGTATCAATTATCAAAAGATCAATAATTTCACTATAAAGAAAAAATATACACTTCCATGTATTGATGACTTATGTGATAAACAATGAGGAGATTAGTACCTCTATAAGGTGAATCTACATTTCAGATATCATCATATAAAGGTAATATGGAATTTATTTAGATGAAGGACTTGTGTACATGGTATGCGGACTATGAGTTCATAGTGATTCCCTTTAAACATTCAAACTCCCATGTTATCTTAATGTATTTTAAGAGTAAAGTCAACAGATAATTACTCAATAAATTTTTTGTTGTATTTATCAATGGTATTATTATTTACTATATGAGAAAAGAAGAATGTGAAGAGAATATAATGATTGTTCTATATATATTATGGAAGTACAAAATTTATTCTAAATCTTTCAAATGTTACTTACTGATATAAGAAGTCACATTCCTGGGACATGTGATCACAAGTGAGGGAATTTCCATGTACCCTTCAATGGGATAAATAAATTTAGGACTAGTTGATAGATTTATTATATTCATCATTTTATATATGTATTATGATGATTTAAATGTTAATAATTTATTTATTTATGCTTATTTGCATCAATTTTGGATTTATGGTTTGTTTTTCGCTAAAATGTGAACAAATTTGCATTCTAAAATTTTAATATATTTTAGCCAATTTGATATTTCAATTACGTATTTTAATGTATTGATTACATTTGGGTGATTATTTTTTTTGGGATTCTCTGATTTGTGAGGTTAAAATTTTTCTTTTAGATCAGGGTTTATTTTGGAAATCCACATTTCCTAGAAATCCATCATGGTGAAAAGTTATTCTTGATTCAAGGGTTTTCCCCACCTCAAAAATTATGGAATATCTCTGGATACACACCTCAAATTTAGTTGATTCTAGCCGGATTTGATATAAATTTAAAATTAATATTTTACCAAAACATATCATGTAGATATTCCCACATTAATATATCCATTGTACTATCAAAATTGGAGGAAGATTAGGGAAAATTTCAATTAGGAAGAGTGTAACTCAGTAAATGATTCATAAATTCTTCTATATACATCTAATTACTTTGGAATATTTTGTGTCAATAGAAAAATTAATTTCTAAAAATTTTATAAGGAGGAACCTTGAGTATATTCAACCATATTTTCCTTATATCAAGAGAAAAATATTAGAGGGAATATTTTATAGGACAAGCTCCTCCACCCATTTCATTTTTTCAATTATTTTTTATTTTATTCATTTTCACTTTACATTAATTTTAAATGTAATAATAATTTTTTTAAATTTATATAAAATTTAATTCATTTAAGGTTTTATTTTATTATGTATTCTTCCACACACATTTATTTGTATCTTTCTTTTCCAATTCTCATATTCATCATCATTACTTTTTTACTTTTTGATTTCATGTATGTTTTTTTCTACATATTCATTTCCAATCATCATTATTTAAATTTATTTTCATTGATTATAATTCATTAAAATTCTACCGGGATTCTTTATCCTAAAAATTAAGTGGATAAATTTGGCCTTGTCCCACATGATGTAGTGAAAAGTCAATTTTTTACACTAAAATGATTATGTTTAATTATTTTTCTGATGAGAAAGAGTGAAATTCACTAGTTTGGAAATAATCCACTGTGACAGTTAACTTAAATTAATTTCAATTATTCTAATAAATTTTTCCATACCATCTCATATATATATAATATCTTTATATAAAGCAGTTGGTCCATTTTGTAGATGAAATGGAATATAATAGAGCCATGCCCGGGGAGATTTTACACTCTCGATTAAAGCGTACCATCAAACAAGATTATAAGATGATTAAGAATTGTGATTTATATAGTAATTAAAATTTTCACACTAGTAAATAAAAGAATATTAATTAATTTAAAATATATCATACTTGAATAATCAAAAATAATCTAAACACTGCAAAATATAATGATGAAACCCATAAACTAATCCATATAGGCTATGTTGTTTCTTCAGTAATTTCATTTTGATATTTCATGTTAGTTTGGTCTTTTCATTCTTTTATATCCTATTAAATTTTGATATTAAATAAAAACAACCAAAATCAATAGTTTACATGAATTAGATTAACTGAGTGAAAAATCTAGAAATATCTTAATGTGAGTCAGCACTAGATGGCCTCTATGCTACATTAGGAAAATAATTTTCTTTTTCTATTCCTACAACTAGAATGCATCAAAACTAGCACTGTCATAAGGAATATAAAAGTATTTTACTTATCTTTTTCTACTTTCCCATACTAAATATATTTTCATATATTTTTAATGAAATAAAAAATTTATCTTCCCCATCATGTATCCAAGCTACAATTATTTTACTTTTGAAGATTAAGAAAAGGTGCAATATTAAGGATAAGATGTTGATTATAGTAACGTAAATTATCAGTAAGAACCCGTGATAAATACTTTAAGTGAATTTTATATTAAAATCGATATGGAATTTGACTATATTCATCCAATGATGGTGCATTCAGAAACTGAACCACAATTGGGAGATTAAAATGATTTGAATATTTTCTAGAAAAAGTGTCGGGAACAATTTGATCAGACCGAAGTAGAATAAAAACTATAGATTTCCATTTTTATTGATGTAATAAAATATTTGTAGGGAACAAATAATAAACATCAATAACCTGACCATTTTAAGCATTAGATACAGGATTAACATGTTAAACTTTAGTGGACTCATGATGAGGAATACATGTCTACTGAGCTACATGTGGGAGATCAACAAGAACTGGATGAATTTTGGGATAAGTATGTGGTAGAGAATGATGTCCCTTGTACCTAATAAGTGTAAGAGTCGTTAAAATTGGTTGTTACCCAAGACATGAATGAGGTATATACCACCCATTGTGTGGAATTTTAAGAATCGGTAGAAGATCCCATCTACCTACCTCAATCCTCTATGATCCAACACCCAGAGGCAGTTACCACTAATGAAGTGATTGAACTAAAACCAAAAAAGGTTCATGATCCTTTCTTCAACACTATATTATTTTACTTCATTCAATTTAATTTGGGTATGAATACCCATTGTTTTGAATTTTTAAATTCGGTCAATCCTTTATCCTCTGTAGAGGAAGAAGAATGAAAAGAATAATCACCTATTGAGGAATACACGGAGATCCATAATTATGATGAACATACATTTTTGGAAGCCAATAAATTGGTACCAGTAAGTGATCATATGTAAATCAAGATTGAGGATGATCATAATAAAAGGGAAAATATTGTTCATTATTCAATGTTAGATTATATTCATATATAAATACCTACAATAAATTATACTTTATCATTCAATTCATACGTCTCATGTTGATCTAATACTAGAAGAATAAGTGGAGGTTTTACTAGTATAAACCAACTATGAGGATAACCCATACATCATCCTACCCCTTCAATAAAATCTATACTATGGGAAAGATCTGTTATTTTAATTTCCCATTCTAGATAACCACTAAGATGGTGTTTAGAAGAGTGGGTCACATGGCCTCAGGTACACCTCCTCTTATGCTAGAGGCTGCCAACTAGTTGCGGGGGCCCAAAGTGGGGATTTAATGGAAATTATACCCTCATATTATTGTAGAAAAATAGATTAAAAATAATAAATAGAAATCAAAAGAGGAAAAGGTATAAAAAATTGGATACAAATACAGTTGTAATAATAATATAATTCAATAAAACTAAAATTCCAAACAAAAATTCCATATAATTATGCATGTAATGTAAGGTGTTATTATAGGGTACAAGTCGTAAGAAAACCCAATGGTCATCACCTTTATCATAATGAGAAATGGACTAGTCTTGTTCCCCATAGCTCCCATGTACACATCACAACATAAGCAATGAATTCGATGAACTGTGAGAAAGAATATCTACTCAAGTGCCCAATCACAGTCGAGAAGCGTGTGAGATTATAATCTCAGTATGATGATACCAAATATGTATAGCCTAGTGTATTACTTGAATTATAATGTAAATCATTTAATAACGATAAAAAGAAATATGAAAAAGAAGTGATGAATAAATAAACAAAAACAAACCTAGGTTCTTATAGGATAGATGGAGGATATACATACATCAAAATCATACCAGTAAGCTATATATGTGGGTAGATCCCCATACAATAGGATGGGTCACCAACATCTGTGTTAGTTTCTCCTCTTGAGGATGAATCCATCATAATATACCATAAATACATGTTGTGTTCCCTTAGGGAAACCAAAATCTTTTCCCCCTAGAAAAAAAACAATCTCTCCCTCGTGCATCATATGATTGTATGCATATCCCTAATTCATCAGACAAAATTATCGACTCTTCCCTTGGAGATTTTATATTAGTGCGCCAAGCCCTTAGGTGGAACAAAATCATGCACCGAGCACTTAGGCTTCAACACCAATCTGGTGTCCTCATACAATCTATAAAAATATACTCTACCCTTGGACATCTTGTACCTACGATCCTTTCCCTCGGGCGGATTGTAATAACATATTCCAAGACTACAATAATCCACATCAAACTTGAGTTTTATCAAGAAAAAATCAACTCGGTAATGAGTATCGAACCATCAGGTATCAATCACATCAACATCATATAATCTCAAAAGCTAAGTAAGAATAATCAAAATTATAATATCAAACATACTCGATTTGATATAATATGACACAATGATCAATATATAAACTTTCATTATTTCAACCCAATTCATTTCTTTAAAGCAGGTTGCTAATTATTTTTATAATTATATCAAACCTATTTAATTAATCATTCGAACCATAGTTAGTTAATAAGATAATTATTCAATTTATCCAAGGTGATTCTATCGTAAGATATCACACAATTTATTGTTATGTAAATTCAATAGTCTAATTTTGAAATCAATCATTTTAACTAATTTATTATTGAAATTTAAAGTTTGAAAAACTATTTCTTTATATGTTTCGTGGATGGAAAACCAATCAATGGCCGCCGAGCTAAGTCTCCAGGCCTGTAGACACTAATAAATACAAGGGTGGGATTAAAATGAATAATTTTCATTTAATAGGTATGATTATATATATCTAGTTATTTCTATGACATATAGGTTCATTGAAATGTATAGAAATTATTATAAATAATTGTATTAGATAAAAAGGGATTTTGTTTAGACTGCCCTGAAAAATTCCTTTGATGGAATGAAACCTCCATAAATCATTCAATTGAATATATTCAAGTCATATAATTAGAGAATTCTACATAAGATGTACTTGTTTATTCATCCCAAGATTCATGGTCTTACCACTATAATATTTTCCATTTCAATTAATTCAATTCAAATAATTAAGGAATACAACCCATCATGTCAAGACATTCCATTAAATTTAATTCACATCTGGTGTACTAGTCATCATAAAATATCAATTAAAATTAATAAATGACTTTTATTAGTTAATAATAACATTGAAATTAATTATAATAGGTTCATGTGGTACATATAAGTTACCATGGAATATAGGGAAAATACCTACACGAGCATTCCCTTATAAAACATGAAAAGCTAATCATTTTTTATGATATGCCAAGTATTTTGATGGTGTGTTAGTTTTTTTAAATCATGAAAATGAAAACTATATTTTATAATTCATTAGGGGACATTTCCTAACAATGATTAATATCAATCATAACATCACAACATAAATAAATAGTAATGTAATAGTCCAATAATCATATAATTCTAGTCACTACTTTTCATCTTAGTAGATTGTCCACCTCTATTAGAAGGGGTTTATTATATAAAAAATATTTTTCTTATCAATAATTCATTTAGAATATTTAATAATTTCATTAAACATTCATAATTGAATTTTATCAAGGGATGAATTAAGAAGGAAACTAAATAACTCATAAATTTAAATGAAAAAAATCTAGGGATACTCACTGAAAGAGGAACCATGCCAATCACTTTGGAACATGAAAACCTTGATGAAAAAACTCAATTTATCTCCACAAATTCATGCACATATATATATATATATATATATATGAATACATTAATCCAATGAAATAAATTCCCCTCTAGATGAGGGAATGCGAATAAAAAAGTTATATATACACACACCTATGTACATGAGTGAAAACCTTCAATGAGTCATCAAACAGCCTAACAAATATACCAAGGTATAAAAACACCATGGAAATTACCAACACACTCAATGAATAATTGTAGGAAGTCATAAACCTACAAATTCACAAATATTAAATGAGAGATAATAAATAATAAATGAAAAACATACCCTAAATCGGCGATGGTGGATTGAGATAATCTCAAACACTATTCCTTCAGTGGCAGTTTCAAGAATATAAACCTAGGTGTCCCAAGAGATGCTTATCAAAACCTCACAATATAGTAAGACCAAAAATTGGGTTATCCAAAACACAAGGGTCTCATTAGCACCTCACTGAGTGATGAGGGACCAAAATAATTGGCCGAAAAAGAGGGAGATGTAGAGATGACACCTATCCTCGAAGATCTAGTAAGAAATCAGAACAATATTTAGATGGATTTTTTCAATCAGAGATGATCTGTGGAGGGGGTGAATCATGTGTCCATGAGAGGATCATAGAGAGGGCGTCGCACGAGTGAGAGGGAGAGTGGGGTGAGCTCATTTTTTTTCTTAAAACGTAGAAAAAATATAAATAATATTCCTATTATTATAATTAAATAATTTCATTTATTTTTATTTCAATTAAATTTTCATTTAACTGGTTAGTTTCATTAAAAGAAATTGCATGTTTTCTCTACCAAGTGACGCAGAGTTTTTGACTAATTGTTTCCCTTATCAGCTCCTCCTGAATTTAGATTTTGGAGCCCGACTCCCCCAAAACATGACGAAAAACTGGGGGCATTTCCTAGGACATGAAACACATCAAAAAAAGTCACATTATTGTGCTAAAACACTCCGAATTATGTTACTAATCATGAAATAAAAATCAACCCATCCATTATATGCCCAAAGATGAAATTCACTTGGATTTTTTTTGGTTAAAAACATGGGACATTATAACCTTCCCACCTTAAAACTTATCACCCCAAATTGGCCTTCAAGATCAAAAAAATCATCACCCATCCTACAGGGGTCATGAAGTCTCATTTAAATGGTGATGTTTTATTTATGTATATCAAATGCACCTTTCAACACTTCTCATACACACAACAATTAATCTATTAAATCTCTATCCAATGCTCGTTTTCTAACCAAATGACTAAGATCTAACTTTCATGATATTTTTCAGCTAGACACACAATCACATCGTCATCTCATTAAACATATATACAAATGTACTTACCACAATAGGATTTAGCATCATAGTGGGACAATACCGAACAACCTTATCTCCACCATCATATGTTCCTTAAAAAACACACCACTAAAAATTCTAACGAAACTACTGGCCTGATTTCATTATCTAGAAGAACCCAATTACATTCGAAGTCAAATTAGACACCTCATAATAATGTAACTATAAAATCCTCATCAACCTACCTAAAACTGGTCACACAGGGTTTCCTAAAAACCCCTATGGACCCGAAAACCACACTCACCTTAACATAGTGACACGATTTTAAATGGTTCTTCACCAACAATAATAACATTGAATAAGAGGGGAAATAGCCATGTCATTATGGCCTACATATCGTGAAAATTCTTACATAGATAATTGGAATATTTCCCAATGAACTGAGATTCCTTCTTCCAAGGTATCTCACATTCACCATGAAAACGTCCTAGAAAGTCCATACCAAAATTATGGTGATGTTCATTGATTAATATGTCACTAATACTGATGAAAATTATGGTATAACCTTGGAATCATTTAAATAAAAAAATAATACAACCCAATGTACTCTACCTTCCATAATTATATGTAATATGTTGATTGAATTCCACCACACCTACATTAAGAAATTGAGTTATCATTGAGTGAAATCTTCCTAAAAGTCACATTATGAGAAAATGGTCAGTGTCCAATGGCCTATTGAAGTCATCCATAAACAAGAACAGAAGGATAATTAATGAAAACCTATTCCTGGTAGGAACCATTCATTAGAGTTAAACACCAAAAAGTATCACTTAAACAACCCAAAAGCATTAAAAATCACTCTGGTGTAAGGCTGACACTCTCTTAATGCATCTAAGATGATTCCAAGATTGGGGAAATTCTCATCACTAATCATAATACAGTAAGAGGGCTTTGAAATATTATTATTCAATCACACTCAGTTGCTAGAATGGTGAATATTCGAACCACAACTGTATGAATTTGGGAAAGAGTCTTGGATTCACCTACTGAAACATCATTACAACCGATCACAGTCATTTACCACATGAGGATTTCCTTGGTCGTTCAAGCTTAACTACCAAATTAATACCAGACCAATTGTGTTTATAGAAAAGTGTTTCATACTTGAATTAACATATCAATTTTATGATTCCAAGTAACCAATGACAGGATTTAAATCAATCAAACCTTAAGGTAATTTCTGAAAAATACACCATTTCCAGTGGTCCTCTTGGGTTATGTTCCTTCTACCGAGAATGAAACATTTATCAAACATGACATGAATCTCCCCACCAATATGAGTGTATATGTAATAAAAATTATTGAAACACACTAGACGCTCATAAGCGCATGAGGTCCAAATTAATCTTAAACATACACATGAAGCTCCTCAGATACACACTCATGTATGTGATAGAATTTGAACTAAGATTCATCTCAGATGAACATACTTGTGAAAACACCAAATTCACTTTTAATGATATCTCAACATATGGTAAAAATTAATTCCATTATCCCATATGTCATAATACTATGGAGATGATCTAATAATTCACTCAACATTACAAGGTTCATTTTCTTTACCGAACTCTACCAGTTCATTATACAACATAAGAATTTCTTAAGAACTGCATATATCAACTCATGCTACCTTAAGGATTCAGAATTAAAATGATTCATCCATAATACTTTCCATAGTTTGAAAACTCAATGAATTAAAGTATCCAATGGTTCATACATGATATTTAACTCAAAACCATATTTCCTCGTACACCCATTATCGTGGATGACTCCATGACATGTCATCAATCATAGTAGAAGATAGGGAAAAGTGATCGATGATGTAGTGGACCGTGCCTAAGGCAAGTCTAACCTACTGTAACCAATCATGAACCAATGCTCACACCCATATTTAGGGATAAGAAAAACATGAACACATGTATGATCAAGGGTGTATTTTTAATTAAATGTTGGTTAGAATAGGGATGAAAACACCTAAATGGAACCATACAAAATAAATCTCTTTGTTTTTTGAAATGTAATTTAATATCTAAGGGGGATACCTTATAATACCCCCTGATTTTATGAGATATACTAATTTTAATTTCATTGATCTCATATGTTTTACACTACACCAAGTGTACCATGCTCTATATGCAACACCGTATTGTCATGCAGTATATGAAACACTATTCTTGGCTTGTGTTAAACATAGTTTCATGTTATTTTGATAGAATTCATTTCATGCAACCCTAAGTAATGATTTTGTTCAATGTATAAATGAACTAAGTTTGAATTAGTTTATATTCAACACAAATGGAAGCTTTCACTACATGATACACTTACTTGGATTCCATTACACGCAAAAGACACCTTTTATGATAGCATGCCCTATACACAAAACCGAGTTTCACTATCCAAATATATTTTATTAAAATATTATTATTTAATGGGATATAAACTAGCTATTTTGAATAGTATTTACCACAATAAAAATTTTATATAACATTAGCATTCATCTTACACATTTTCTTGAACATGATATGAGAACAATATCAATTTATCAGATAAATGAAGGATTTTTCCAAAAATATAGTTTTAACGCCTTTTAATGGCACACCGATTTTAAATATTGTTTTTGACACATAAATAAGTTAAATTTGATAAAATAAACTACTTTTTGGAATCAAGACATGAATATTTACTTTCTTGAATTTTTTTTATTTTTCTAATAACATTCAAATTTTAGGGAAAAGTGAAAAATACTCCATGTTAATTCAAAACTGTCGTTTCATATAATTTATTTATATAGTTATATAAAATTTTTAATTGAATTTAACGATTAATTGGATTATATTTTTAACATTTAATACAATGTTGTTCATTGGATGTATTTTCACTTTTAATATGGATATAACCACATTTCATTTTTTTGATAGTTTTTACATCTTAAAAAACACGCTATTTTGTTTTGACAATGTGAATTAATTTAAAATTATTTACCAAAAATTATGTGTTATAAATTTGAAAAAATGGATTTCATATTTGGAATCAGAAGGACCAAATTGTACGAATTGGTACCTTTTAGTTTTGGATATTATGAATAGTAACTTTAGAAGTTATTTTTATTTACCATGGTTAAGTGTTAAATCTGGTAAATAAGGGTAAAGAATAATAATTTTATAGTATAAAACTATCCTAAAACATGTCGTAATATTATGGTATGAGATATTTCTGACCACGGGCATCCTTGGGTCGATTTTGGGAACCCATGTATTCACATGGATGTGAAAATGATATTTTATAAGTATTAATATATTTTAAAGATTATAACATAATCATATATCTTTTAATAAATAAATTTCAATATTGGTTTATATAACTAATATCTAAGTATATAAATAGTTATTAGAAATAAAAAAAATCAAATATCATTTAATTTTATTTATAATTTATAGACATTAAATATGTATATTTATTTATGACACAATTATTATGTAGTGATTACCTCATTAATGAAAGATTGAAAATTGAATTTATAAATATTAAAATTAATTAAATTTTAACCTTTTGATTCCATCAACTAATTTTTGGATTAAATTAACACATTAGGGATGAGTTAATACATTTTTTTAGAAGTAATCATTTTGTTATGAATTTTTTAAAAAATTTCAATTATGAATCATGTAAAAAATTGACATATTTAATAATTTAAAACATAAAATAGTTTATTAAAATAAATTAAATTCCTAAAAAACAATGATTCACAATATGGTTAATATATTTCCAAAAATGTCTAAAATAAAATTTTGTCAGTCTCCTTACATGAAACGATAATTACATTATCCCACACTGGGTAAATAACATGATATCACGGTAAGATTAAAAAGGGTAAAATAAAGGGTTAGACAATGAAAATAAGGATAAAAAATATTCAAAACTTGTCTGAAAATTATGGTATATAGGTATTCGAAGAAAAATCATCTTATATTATAATTCAATATGTTTTGGACCATTTTTAATTTTAAATTTAATTTATAATAATTTAAAATGTTGAGAGTTTTTTAAAGTTCCCATCTCCTCTCTTATAAAATGGAACCTCCTCCCCCTCCTATTTACCTAAGTTTGATCCTTAAAATTAGAAACAACATACCCATTTATCTACTAAACATCTCAATTAAAATTATAGATGTTCTATTCTTCTTACAGGACCAACTCTATTCTCTAAGAGGAAATTTAAAGGAGGCACATTGACGAAGAGATAATACCTTCTACCGATTATTTCTAATTTATTTCTTCTTCTAATTAATCTTCATTTATTGTTTCATTATAAAATAATAACACTAGTATCAGGAATATACTTATATGTTATTATAAATTATAATAAAACCTAATATCACCTTATATCAATCCTTCAAAAAATGAAACCGCCTGGCGTGCGTACATACTGCTTATCGTCTCCACGTCGAAGTGTATTGTGTGTTTAACCACCACCTTACTTGGATGGGTATAATGGTGAAAATAATAAAAATATATGATTAATATAACCTGATACTAATTATGAGATATTATACACCATATAATTCAACACCATTCAATAATTATAGGAACAATATCATCACTCGTGCATAAGTATGGCTTACCGTCTCCACGACGCGGTGAGATTCATTCTCTTAGTTAAGCAATCTTGAATTCTTATAAAGTATAAATAATAAATAATAATGAAATATATAACAAATTAATGATAATTAATTTCTTTATATATATTTCTCATTTACTTTCTTCTATTCAATTCATTAAGGAAACAAAAAAAGAGTTCATGAATATGTACGACCTACCGTCTCCAGGAATAGTGTATTCCATTTCATTTAACTTTTTATTATATATATATTTATATAATGAATATGCATGATATATAAATCATTATTTAAATTTTTTATGTACGTAAAAAATGAACTATGTAATAATATAATGAATAACAAGTCCAAACACGTAGGATAAAAAATGATTGTTACCCAAAACATTATTTTAAGATGGAATTGACAAATGAACGAATAATATTAAGTAATAAATAAAACATATATGATATCATAAATATTATTATGGTTTTATTACAAGCTACTAATATGTTTAAACCCACTCTAATGGAGTTTCTGACACATATAGATGAAAAATGACTTCAGGGAAGGGATAATTTTGCAATCTCATTTTTATCCAAGATTTTTTATATGTAAGTATTTAATGGTGATATATTTATCATATATGTCCATGTTTTCTTACAATGTTATCATAAATTGTATTTTATAATACAATGTATGTTAAAATTCATTTTTACCCATTTTGACATTTACTACATGTTATGGAAGATATATTTCTTTTGTTTACCATATGAGGTACATTTTAACTTTTCTGGAAAAAGTATGGGGAGAATGTTTTTTAAAATCTATGTAATGAAATGATTTTTATAATTTCATAATGTATTTTTTCCAAGAAGAATCCTTTAATAGATTTTATTTTTATTTTTAATTAAATTATTTTCTTTTAATATTTCAATATATTTGAGAAAAGATAACAATTTTTAAGGAGAAAGGATATTTTTCTCAGGAATTAAAATCACGTGTTTTATCAAAATTATTATCCAATATAATATGACATAGGGTTATGTTTCTATCCCAATTATTATTTTTATTTGATTTTGTTTATGATGGAATTATTTTTATGAAGTCCATTTATCTTATATGAAATATGTTATGATGAAATCATGTTTAAGAATCACATTTAATTTCATGGGTTATGCTATGATGAATGATTTAGGATTTTTTTAACAAATAAGAATTATTTCATTATGAGATGGGTGGGACATAAAACTAACTACAATTAATTGGGAAAAAATTTATATCTCATGAGTTAGACATGAATGTAATGATAAGTAAATATGATTTAGTAATACATTGATGGACCGAAATGTATACCCGATTCAGTAATGGACTTTTTCCTCTTTGATGGTCTCAAAAAAATGGCTTGGCTACTATGAAAACCATATTATGTGATAAATTATTTTCTAAAATTACATATTTTAGGAAAATTATATTCTATATTGGTTAATGTTTCATTATGATCCATGTCTTATGTTCTGGCAAGACTTATTTCCTGACTCAAGATTTAGATGTTTAAACTTTATGTTCATGTTTTTTACATTAAAATATTTATGGGTTGTTTTATGTTATCCATGATTACCCTTACTGAGATTTTGAGCTCACCCTTTTTTGGTTTTATTTTCCATGGATATAAAGTAATGATTTAGGTAGAAAAAAAGGGTAAGATATTTATTGGTAAAGTTGAAGATCTTTCAAAAATTTAGATGATTATGTTCCAAGTTTCCAAATATATTAAACTAAAAAATTATTAAGATGTATTATTGTGTCTTGTATTAAGTATTCCATAAATTTAATGTAATTTCCATGTACGTCAAGATTAGGTTATTATATTTGGAATCAGAGTGAAGGTTCAGTCAACATTTGGAAACTAGGATGTAAAAACATTAGTGAGATCCCTAAAGATATTTTTCTAGTATGTCTAGGGATGTCCCATAAGGTTAAGTTTAACTATAGGTTACAGTCCTATAATTATGAAAACAATCATTAATAACCATTTATTGGAACTATGATTTTATATATTGAAAGTACCCACCCTTGATTATGTTGTTTTCTTAGTTTGCTTTTATCCTCTAACACTATTCATTTTGGGTTTTAGAAAATGGCTGGAAATTGGATGATTCATGATAATGGAGATTTTGATGGAAAATGTAATGATATTATTCATGAGAAAAAAAATGAAATGGGATTTGAAAAGTGATATTTCATTATTCTTCCTAATCAGACATCACATAATATGATCCGTAATCTCATCTTTGGTATGTTTCCATACCCAATTAAAAAGAGAAAGATGAAGTTTCTTGATTATCACAGCGGATAGAAAGTTAAATTTTCATCACGTAAATCATGTGGGAAGAGGCATCCAGGAGAATGTTTCAATGGAACTAGGAGATGGTTTGGTTGTGGAATATAAGGACACAAAGACAGTATTTGTAATAGAAAAAATTTAGTTAACACAATGGACATGGGTAATGGTATTTATAAGACATCAACAACGGTTAAATATTTGAAATGTGAAATTTGTGTGCATTATGAATATAGATTCTCTAAGGGAAAATATCATGAAGATAATTAGCATGGTAATATTGGTAGTTTTTATGTTTCTGATGATGAAGAGACTACAAATGATTTGTGAGATGAATGAAGTGTTATGTATTAAAATGATGAAGCTCGGTCAATGGTTTAAGAAGGTAGTTAAATGATTGAATCTTTATCATGAATAATGTTATATAAGTAATTTAATGGTACTATGGAATGATGAGACATCTAAAGATAGTTGCAATATTGTTTTTCTTAAAATATTTGTGAGTATACGTTGAATGGTACCGATAACCATGAAATGATATTCAGATATTTTTTGAATGCACATGATATGTGCATAATGAAATGACAAAGAGATAATGAGAAGTTTTCTAATATTAATGACCTCATTAATGATATAAGGAAAATTTGATATCATGGTTTGAGTATATAGTATTTTTGGGGTTTTTGTTTTGTGGAAAGAGATAACTTTTGAACTCATGCATGTTTTCACTAAGTTTATCTAGTAATTCCTGTTATATTTCAAGATAATAAATGATTAAGGTATTCATATGTTTTTAATGTGTCAAAAAAGAACTACAATATGAGATATGGGATAAAAATGTTATGTCGATTTAGTTAACCTCTTTATAATGATTTATATTTTCAATTTTTAGGAAGTATTGTAATGTTATCCATTTATAGATAGTATATGTTATATTCCAGTTGATTTTTATAGATTAATGTATTTTCTCACTCTAGGTGGACTTATGCATATTTGATAACCTACTATATCATTTTTGTTTAGATAGATAGAATGAACAATCATTCTATCTCATGATGTAAAAACCCTTCAAGAATGAAAATCCAACTTCATTTAATTAACAAGGATATGAAGTGGTAATTTTTCATGGAAAAATCATGGTTGAGATTGTACCAAAATCAAGAATGTATTTATTCTCATGAAAATTTATTCAACATTAAAGAAAGGATACTGAAAACCAAAAATGTTATCCCAGTATCATCTTATAAGACGAATCAGATGTTCCCATAAATAATTACAGATTTATGGATTTTTGGTAGTTAACATTCTCCAAACCTTATTCTCTACCACTATACATTAGAACACGATGGTTATATTTCTCTTCCATATCCATGTTTTCACTTACCACCTTTGTTCTCTTATGTGGAAACCTAGTGATGTGTAAATTTAGGTATCCATTTTGTTTCTCACATTCATTTTTAAAATAATATTTCTATATTCCCCATTATGATGTGGGTTTCTGTCACGACCCGTCCTCGGGGCCCGTGCCGTGACTACCCCAAGCCCGCCTTCCATAGGCCAGGGGCTGGCGACTAGCACCAAGGCGTAAATTCCCGGTAAACAGGGAAGGCATTGCCTTTATAAGTAACAACCACCACAGAGTCAGCAAGCGGAAAGTAACTACAGAGTGCAGAAAAGTAAAGGGGGCCGGAAATACAAGCCCAATTGTAAAGTACAACTGAAAAGTAAAGTACGGCAACTGAAGAAAAGACGGCGGCCTCGTGTCATCCACTGGCAATCCCACCTGAAGGGTGGGTACAGATAGCCTCCAGGCTCCTCGGGTCCCACGTCCGCTCCGAGCACGTCCCGCCCAGTGGTCCACCTCCAGGTACCGTCCTGCTCCACGCCCCAACCGCGATCAGCGCTGTCCGTCGTCTGCATCCAACACAACAAGGTGCGGGCATAGCCCGTGCAGGGGTGAGTATAAGCTACTCAGTAAGGACCCCAAGACCCCCGAAGGTCTCCCGAAATCCACAAAGGATATAGCACAAAAGAAAGATGCAATCACGAAGTAACATCTGACTCGACTTAGGTATATGCCCATACATATACCTAAGTCCCCAATTCTAGCTCTGCTCACGAGCTCAAGAACAACTCAATCCACAAAGGAAAGCAAGACTCAAATCCACAAGGAGAGTAAACAGTAAATCCACAAAGGATAGTTCAACACAATCCAAAAAGGAGAGTAACATAAGATTCAGCTCAACCAGGTATACTTTTTCAGATGACGTCAAAGATGATCACTGATCCATCTAAGTCGTCGGACCCACGAAGGATCGATAGGTACTAACCCCCGCAAAAGACCCACGTAGGAATGGGCTCACACAGAACCTGTAGGCAGTGGCTCACACAGAACCGGTAGTAAGGACCCACATAGGATCGGGCTCACACAGAACCTGTAGCACTGATCCACGTAGGATCGCTGAGTGCAGTAGTCGACGCAGTCCACTGAGGATCTCTGCACAGTCATCGCCGCAGTCCACGAAGGATCTCTGCTCTGTCGTCGTCGCAGTCCACTGAGGATCTCTGCTCTGCCGTCGTCGCAGTCCACGGAGGATCTCTGCTCTGTCGTCGAAGTCACAGCCAGCGCTAGGGTTCCCGCACTTAGCGAGCTCGTTTAGGAGGGTCCGCTCCACGAGCCGAGAGGCTGATACATCAACTGACATGTAGTCCGAAGTTGATGTATCCAAAAGTTTCGTATCGACAACAGGATCTCAACGCAACAGACGGCGCGTCAATCGGACGCCCGGTCTGAGAGTTATTGGCATTTTCGTCCCAGGGGCCCAGTTGGTTTTTAGGGCAAAACCAACCCGACCGTACTCCGCCTGCGTCCGATCCTTGGGCGGAGTATGCCAAAAGTTCCATCTCACTTAGAGGAAACTACCACAGCTGACGGTACGTCGTTCGGACGTCCGTAGCTCAAGTTATGAGCGTTTCCGCTCCGAGGGCCCGGTTGGTTTCGTGTACGAACCAACCCGGCCGAACCCAAAGTCTTCCGAAACCTTGAGTATGATATACCGAAACGACCGCCTCGATCCAAGGATCGCGTAGCCACTGACGGTTCGTCAATCGGAGGTCCCAGGCCCAAGATATGGGCGAAAGACCGAAGAGGGCCCGAAACGGGGGTTCTGGGCCCGGGGCGACCCGGCCCGAACCCCCCCCCCTGGGTCGGCCGAACCGGGTCGGCCCGAACCGGGTCAGCCCGACCCGGGTCGGCCCGACCCGGCCCGACCCGGCTAGGCCGGGTCCGGTCCGGCCTGGGCGCGGCCCGGCCGACCGGACCGGCCGGCTCGGTCTTCGGCCGAGCGGCCGAAGAGCCGCCGCGGGTCAAACCCGCGGCTTTGGGAGAAACGCGGCCCGCGCGGGCCGCGTGCTGGACGGCCGGACCGCGGACGCGGTCTGGCGGTTCGCCGCCGCCGCGGCTCGGCCGCGGCGGACTCCTCCGGCGGCGCGCCGGGCGCCGCCGCCTCCGGTCGCCGGCGCCGCCGGAGTTGCTCAGGTGGCCCGTTTTGCCTCCCGTCTGCGCCGATGCTCCTCCCGGGGGCCGATCTTCACTGCGGGATCAACGGATCGCCCCTGCCGCGCAGTTCATCGTCGTCCGCCATATCCGCACAACAAAAGAGATCGGCGGAGGGTTTCCGGGTCTTGTTTGTTAGACCCGCACCCTCCGCGTTAGTCATAATCAACGGGAGGAAAGGCTACAACAATTTTTAATCAAAGATAAAAATTGTTCACTCCTTTTCTTTTAAACGGCATTTCAATTTTTAATTAATTGAAATTATTCATGTCGGTTCTTTATTTAAAAGAAATAAGAACACGGGAATGAATCATCAAGGAAAAAATAAACCCCTACCTTGCAGCTGTCGTCGTCGTCGGACGAGAGGTCGTCGTGGAATCGCTCGTCGTGGAAGAAGGAGATCGTCGCGTCGTCGCGGTATCCGGCGTCGCGTCGCCAATCTCCGAATCAAGATCAAACAGATTTAATTAATTTAAATCCATTGATATCGAATTATAAAAAGGGGAGAATTTAGAAGTTTCGATTCTCACCTTTAACCGCCGATCGCAGGTCCGCCGCGGAAGAAGAGGCACCGAAGAAGAAGAAGAAGAAAAAGGTCGCGGAAAAGTTGTTGACGTCGCGGATCGTGCGTCGTCGAATTCCGGTTCCGGCGTTCTTCGCGTTCTTCGCGTTCTTCGCGTTCTTCGCGTTCTTCGCGGGGAGATGAAGAAACAAGATCCTCTCAAATCCTTTCAAAGGATTTTTAGGTTGGTCTTATTTTATAAACATGCCAACATACGAAACCGGTTAAGAAACGATCCATCAATTCGAAAGAAACGACCCATTTAATTCACGAAGAAATAGTCCATTTAATTCACGAAATAAACCGCCCAATTAAATGGTCTGTTAAGAATTAAAGAAAACGCGTCGGTTGACTTTTCAGTTACTTTGACGGGTTTTCGCGGGTGCGTTACTTAGCGAAAGAAACGGCGGGGCTCGTGCGGGCCCTGCCTCACAAATATCCTACCAAGGGGTAGGATATTTCTGGATAGCATCCTATCCAGTTCAACTCAGCTCAAGCCGCCTTTAAGTGACTTCAAGTGGCTTCCAAGCAGCTTAAGTGAAATAAAATAAAGTTGTCGCACAAACTTTATTTTATTTCTGACTTAAAGCCGCAAAATTTAAAAACCACGTCTGAGCAAACGCAACTCCGGAAGAGGCGTTTCTAAGCAAATACCGGCGCTGAGATTTCATCGGTGCCCTCAGAATTCGATTCCGGGCACCGGTTCAAAAGATAGAAAAACCCGCTCGTCCGTTCACTGAACGTACCCGAGCCAAACTTCGGAAATTGATTCCGGGCACACCGGGCCTCGGAATCAGGTGCCGTCTGAAGCTGCGCTCTTGTAAAATTCCAAAGAAAATTAAGAAAAAAATTTCCTTGAAATTTGCGGGTCTTTACATTACTCCCACCTCAGGGCTTTACGTCCCCGTAAAGATACATCAAAAACTAGGGGAACAAATGGGGGTACTGAGCACGCATCTGAGCCTCCCGCTCCCAAGTGCTCTCCTGGAGGTTCCCGTGCTGCCATCTGACGCGCACAAGAGGAATCGATCGCCCACGTAGGACCCGCTCCTGTCGATCCTCGATCTCCACTGGGACCTCCGCAAAAGTCGCCCCATCGTCCACGTCCAGCTCCCCAAAGTCGATGATGTGCGTCGGGTCGTGCACGTATCTCCTCAGCAGAGACACGTGGAAGACGTCGTGCACTCGGTGCAACTGAGGTGGTAGAGCCAGGCGATAAGCCACCTTTCCTATCCTTCTGAGGACCTGGAAAGGCCCGATGAAGCGTGGAGACAACTTGCCGCCTCGGCCAAATCTCCGTAAACCACGTCGAGGTGAGACACACAAAAAGACGTGGTCGCCATCCTCGAACTCCAGTGGCCTCCGCCTCCTGTCAGCATATGACTTCTGCCGGCTCTGAGCTGTCCTCATCCTCTCCTGGATGATCTGGACCTTCTCTGTCGTGGCTCGGACCATCTCTGGTCCCACGAGTGCTGACTCCCCAGGGTCTGTCCAGCACAACGGTGATCTGCAGGGTCTGCCGTACAACGCCTCGTATGGTGCCATCCCGATGGTGGAGTGGTAGCTGTTGTTGTACGCGAACTCCACCAAAGGTAGGTGGTCCTCCCAGCTGCGACCAAAGTCGAGAACACATGCACGGAGCATGTCCTCGAGTGTCTGTATGGTCCTCTCCGTCTGACCATCCGTCTGAGGGTGGAAGGCTGTGCTCAGATGGAGCCGCGTCCCGAACGCCTCCTGCAACCCCTTCCAAAGCCGGGAAGTGAAATGAGCATCTCGATCGGAGACGATAGACGATGGCACACCGTGAAGCCGTACGATCTCCTGAACGTAAAGACGTCCCAAGCTCTCCACTGAGCCCTGCTCTCTGATGGGTAAGAAGTGTGCCGACTTGGTGAGTCGGTTGACAATCACCCAAATGGAGTCGTGACCTCTGGAAGTGCGTGGAAGTCCAGTCACGAAGTCCATAGATATGGCATCCCACTTCCACTCTGGGACCTCCAAGGGCTGTACCAAGCCTGCTGGTACCTGATGCTCTGCCTTCACCTGCTGGCAGGTGAGGCATCGTGAAACGAACTCCGCCACAGCTTTCTTCATGCCCGGCCACCAGTGCTGTCGTCTGAGATCCTGGTACATCTTCGCCACTCCGGGATGCACCGCCAAGGGAGAAGTGTGAAACTCTCTCAGCACCTCCTCTCGTAAAGCGACTGGTACGAAGGTACGTCCTCTGAAAAGGATGTCGTGCTCTGCTCCAAAGGAGAAACCATCAGGCGCCTGACCTGAGGATATCAGTGCACGCCGGGTCTCACAGTCAGCGTCCCCACGCTGAGCCTCTCTGACCCGCTGTAGAAGTGGAGGAGAGACTGTGAGAGACTGAAGAAAGGCTGCTCCGTCTCTATCCACGAAGGATATCTGCAAGGAGGCCAGCTGCTCCGTCGCCTCCTCAAGTAGCTGAATTCCCGTCCTCCTGCTGAGGGCATCGGCTACCACGTTCCCCTTCCCAGGAGTATAGACTATCTCAAAGTCATAGTCCTGGAGGAACTCAAGCCATCTCCGTTGTCTCAGGTTCAAGTCCTTCTGAGAGAAGATATACCTGAGACTCTGGTGGTCAGAAAAGACTGTGAAGCGCTCGCCCATCAGATAGTGCCGCCAAGTCTTCAGAGCGAAGACCACTGCTGCTAACTCCAGGTCATGAGTGGCATAGTTCTGCTCATGCGGCCTCAACTGACGTGATCCGTAGGCGATCACGGCCCGCTCCTGCATCAGGACGCACCCGAGTCCAGTCCCTGATGCATCGCAGTAAACTACGTACCCAACTCCCTCCTCAGGCAACCTCAAGATAGGTGCGCTGGTCAATCTCTGTCTCAGCTCCTGGAAGCTCTGCTGACATCTGTCTGACCACACGAAGGGTTTCCCCTTCTTCGTCAACGCTAAGAGTGGTGCCGCAACTCTGGAGAAGTCCGGCACAAATCTCCGATAGTATCCGGCTAGGCCCAAGAAGCTCCGCACCTCTGTCACGCTCCTGGGTGGCTCCCAAGCTAGCACTGCCTCGATCGTCGTGGGATCCACTGCAACTCCCGCCTTAGAAATGACGTGCCCCAAGAAATGGACCTCACGTAACCAGAACTGGCATTTTGAGAGCTTTCCATAAAGCTGGTGCTCTCGGAGTGTGTCTAGCACAACTCGCAGGTGGTAGGCATGCTCCTCCTCAGTCGTCGAGTATATCAAAATGTCGTCAATGAAGACCACGACAAATCGGTCGAGTTATGGCTGGAAGATCCTGTTCATGAGGCTCATGAACACTGCTGGAGCATTGGTTACGCCGAACGGCATAACCAAGAACTCATAATGGCCATACCGACACCTGAAGGTCGTCTTCTGCACGTCCTCGTCTCGAACTCTGAGCTGATGATAGTCTTACCGGAGGTCTATCTTCGAGAACCACCGCGCTCCCTTGAGCTGATCGAAGAGGTCATCAATCCGTGGCAGCGGATACTTGTTCCTCACTGTCACCTGGTTCAGGCGACGATAGTCGACACACAGTCGCAAGCTCCCGTCCGCCTTCTTGGCGAACAAAATCAGGAAAGCCCAGGGTGAAACACTGGGTCGGATAAACCCCTTGCTCTGCAAGTCCTCCAACTGTACCAGCAGCTCCCGAAGCTCGGCGGGGGCCATCCGATATGCTGGAGTAGATATCGGGGCTGTCCCGGGGTACAAGTCGATGTAAAAGTCTACCTCTCTACGAGGAGGTAGCCCTGGAACGTCGTCGGGAAAGACGTCCACGTACTGGTCCACCACTGCAGGAAAAGCTGGACTCCACACGTCCACTGCTCCTAGGATGAGGCTAGCCAACTGATGAGAGATGGGCTGCACTCTCCTCCGCGGAAGTCCATCCTGTGCTGCAAAGGTTCCCTTCTCGCCGGTGAAGGTAAACCTGCTCCCGTCGGTGCGAACACATCGCACCTTGCGCCTAAAACAGTCGATCTGGGCATGAACCGTGGATAGCCAATCCATGCCCAAGATGACGTCGTAAGGCCTCGACGCCGCTACAAGGAGATCCCAGCCGAAGCTCTCGCCTCCTAGAGTAAGCTCACACTGCCGGCACCAGTGCGTAATCGTCGAGCCTGCTCCCGTAGGAGTCTCTAGCCGTAAGGATCGAGCCAACGGCTCAGTCGGAATCTCCGAGCTCCGAACAAGGGAAGAGGCTATGAAAGAGTGACTCGCTCCTGTGTCTATAAGTACCACAGCAGGGGTGGAATAGACACAGATCGTTCCTGGAATCATCTCTGGCATGTCGGGGTCGTAGGCCTCCACTGCCTGGAGCTGGGCCTGTCCCTGCCCGCCAGCTCCCTGTGGTCGAGGTGGCCCTCCTGGTGGTGGGGGGGGGGGGTAGAGCCTGGAAGCGTCGCCCACCACCCGCTGCTCGGCCAGCTCCTCTGCCTCGTCCGCCTCCTCCCTGCGGACCGCCACGATCGACCCTCTGCCTCTGCCGGGGTGGCCCCTCCACCGTCTGCTGCTCCTCTGATCGGCAGGTCGGGCAGTCACGAGCCATGTGACCCTGCCCGCCGCAGGAGTAGCACAGCCTGCCTCTCGGAAGGCTGGCACTCCGCTGTGTGCCCCGTACTGCTGAGCCGGTGTCCTGAGGCCGTCTGCGTGAGGGTCTGGTCTGCCTGGACCCGAGAGTCATCCGTCGGCTACCTGCTGCCGAAGACTGAGCTACCTGCCACCCTGCGCTAGGTCTCGCCGCTGAAGAAGGCTCTGTCAGGAAGCTCTCGATCAGGAGGGCTCGCTCCAGCACTCTCGCCTGGGTCGGAATACTGAGGGAGATCAGCGACGCCCGAATCTCCTGTCGCAAGCCCTGCTCGAAGGTCCGGGCCCGGAAGAAGGGGTCCCGTACCATGTCGGTCTAGTAGCGAGATAGGTCAGTGAACCTCGCCGCGTACTGAGCGACCGTCATGCTGCCCTGGCGCAGCTGGAGAAGCTCCTGGATGCGCACCGCTCGGAGGGTGGCCGGGACGAACTCAGAGCGGAAGAGGCTCTCGAAGTCCGTCCAGAGCAAGGATGCCTCATCGTGAACCTGGAGCATCAAGCTCCACCATCGTCCTGCCGCCGCCTGCAGGAGGCTCGCCGCGAGAATCACCATGAGATCCGCTAGTGTCCTCACTGGCCTAAAGATCCGTACCACCACCTCTAGCCAGTCCTCGGCGGCCTGGGGGTCCGCCTCACCGCGAAACCTGGGCGGTCGCTGGCTCTGAAACTCATGCAGTGCCCTGAGGCGACGTGCATCGTCAGCGTCTGGTACTGGTAGCATCGGTGGCTCGGCGGGTAAAGCTACCGCCGGTGCCACTGCTGGCAAAGGGCCCTGCACCGAGGCCTCGTCGCTCGGTGGGCTTCCATCACGCCCTACACTCGGAACCCTAGCTGGCTGTCGTCGCGGGGCCATCCTGAAAAGGAGAACAAGAGCACCACAGTCAGAACAGTATACCTGGTGAGCTGGCACAAGTAATCACAAGGAAAACTTGAGACTTTCATAAAGCAGATCAATATACCCGGTGAGCTGACACAAGTAATCACAAAGAAAACTTGAAACACACACGCAATCAATGTTTTCATGCATTAAGTCGGAAATCAGGAGTCAGGGTCCTGGTGTATGGATACGTCGGCCGCCGCACCAACACTGGGCTCCCTGAACTGATAACCACACTCAATACACTAAACACTATTGCTTCATATAGAAAGAAAAGACGATCAGAGTTTGCGGTAGAACCGACCACCTCTGATACCAATTTGTCACGACCCGTCATCGGGGCCCGTGCCGTGACTACCCCAAGCCCGCCTTCCATAGGCCAGGGGCTGGCGACTAGCACCAAGGCGTAAATTCCCAGTAAACAGGGATGGCATTGCCTTTATAAGTAACAACCACCACAGAGTCAGCAAGCGGAAAGTAACTACAGAGTGCAGAAAAGTAAAGGGGGCCGGAAATACAAGCCCAACTGTAAAGTACAACTGAAAAGTAAAGTACAGCAACTGAAGAAAAGACGGCGGCCTCGTGTCGTCCACTGGCAATCCCACCTGAAGGGTGGGTACAGATAGCCTCCAGGCTCCTCGGGTCCCACGTCCGCTCCGAGCACGTCCCGCCCAGTGGTCCACCTCCAGGTACCGTCCTGCTCCATGCCCCAACCGCGATCAGCGCTGTCCGTCGTCTGCATCCAACACAACAAGGTGCGGGCATAGCCCGTGCAGGGGTGAGTATAAGCTACTCAGTAAGGACCCCGAGACCCCCGAAGGTCTCCCGAAATCCACAAAGGATATAGCACAAAAGAAAGATGCAATCACGAAGTAACATCTGACTCGACTTAGGTATATGCCCATACATATACCTAAGTCCCCAATTCTAGCTCTGCTCACGAGCTCAAGAACAACTCAATCCACAAAGGAAAGCAAGACTCAAATCCACAAGGAGAGTAAACAGTAAATCCACAAAGGATAGTTCAACACAATCCACAAAGGAGAGTAACATAAGATTCAGCTCAACCAGGTATACTTTTTCAGATGACGTCAAAGATGATCACTGATCCATCTAAGTCGTCGGACCCACGAAGGATCGATAGGTACTAACCCCCGCAAAAGACCCACATAGGATCGGGCTCACACAGAACCTGTAGGCAGTGGCTCACACAGAACCGGTAGTAAGGACCCACATAGGATCGGGCTCACACAGAACCTGTAGCACTAATCCACGTAGGATCGCTGAGTGAAGTAGTCGACGCAGTCCACTGAGGATCTCTGCACAGTCGCCGCCGCAGTCCACGAAGGATCTCTGCTCTGCCGTCGTCGCAGTCCACTGAGGATCTCTGCTCTGCCGTCGTCGCAGTCCACGGAGGATCTCTGCTCTGTCGTCGAACTCACAGCCAGCGCTAGGGTTCCCGCACTTAGCAAGCTCGTTTAGGAGGGTCCGCTCCACGAGCCGAGAGGCTGATACATCAACTGACACGTAGTCCGAAGATGATGTATCCAAAAGTTCCGTATCGACAACAGGATCTCAACGCAACAGACGGCGCGTCAATCGGACGCCCGGTCTGAGAGTTATTGGCATTTTCGTCCCAGGGGCCCGGTTGGTTTTTAGGGCAAAACCAACCCGACCGTACTCCGCCTGCGTCCGATCCTCGGGCGGAGTATGACAAAAGTTCCATCTCACTTAGAGGAAACTACCACAGCTGACGGTACGTCGTTCGGACGTCCGTAGCTCAAGTTATGAGCGTTTCCGCTCCGAGGGCCCGGTTGGTTTCGTGTACGAACCAACCCGGCCGAACCCAAAGTCTTCCGAAACCTTGAGTATAATATACCGAAACGACCGTCTCGATCCAAGGATCGTGTAGCCGCTAACGGTTCGTCAATCGGAGGTCCCAGGCCCAAGATATGGGCGAAAGACTGAAGAGGGCCCGAAACGGGGGTTCTGGGCCCGGGGCGACCCGGCCCGAACCCCGCCCTGGGTCGGCCGCACCGGGTCGGCCCGAACCGGGTCGGCCCGACCCGGCCCGACCCGGGTAGGCCGGGTCCGGTCCGGCCTGGGCGCGGCCCGGCCGACCGGACCGGCCGGCTCGGTCTTCGGCCGAGCGGCCGAAGAGCCGCCGCGGCGCGGCCGCGGCGGACTCCTCCGGCGGCGCGCCGGGCGCCGCCGCCTCCGGTCGCCGGCGCCGCCGGAGTTGCTCAGGTGGCCCGTTTTGCCTCCCGTCTGCGCTGATGCTCCTCCCGAGGGCCGATCTTCACTGCGGGATCAACAGATCGCCCCTGCCGCGCAGTTCATCGTCGTCCGCCATATCCGCACAACAAAAGAGATCGGCGGAGGGTTGCCGGGTCTTGTTCGTTAGACCCGCACCCTCCGCGTTAGTCATAATCAACGGGAGGAAAGGCTACAACAATTTTTAATCAAAGATAAAAATTGTTCACTCCTTTTCTTTTAAACGGCATTTCAATTTTTAATTAATTGAAATTATTCATGCCGGTTCTTTATTTAAAAGAAATAAGAACACGGGAATGAATCATCAAGGAAAAAATAAACCCCTACCTTGCAGCTGTCGTCGTCGTCGGACGAGAGGTCGTCGCGGAATCGCTCGTCGCGGAAGAAAGAGATCGTCGCGTCATCGCGGTATCCGGCGTCGCGTCGCCAATCTCCGGATCAAGATCAAACGGATTTAATTAATTTAAATCCGTTGATATCGAATTATAAAAAGGGGAGAATTTAGAAGTTTCGATTCTCACCTTTAACCGCCGATCGCAGGTCCGCCGCGGAAGAAGAGGCACCGAAGAAGAAGAAGAAGAAGAAGGTCGCGGAAAAGTTGTTGACGTCGCGGATCGTGCGTCGTCGAATTCCGGTTCCGGCGTTCTTCGCGTTCTTCGCGTTCTTCGCGTTCTTCGCGTTCTTCGCGGGGAGATGAAGAAACAAGATCCTCTCAAATCCTTTCAAAGGATTTTTAGGTTGGTCTTATTTTATAAACATGCCAACATACGAAACCGGTTAAGAAACGATCCATCAATTCGAAAGAAACGACCCATTTAATTCACGAAGAAACAGTCCATTTAATTCACGAAATAAACCGCCCAATTAAATGGTCTGTTAAGAATTAAAGAAAACGCGTCGGTTGACTTTTCAGTTACTTTGACGGGTTTTCGCGGGTGCGTTACTTAGCGAAAGAAACGGCGGGGCTCGTGCGGGACCTGCCTCACAAATATCCTACCAAGGGGTAGGATATTTCTGGATAGCATCCTATCCAGTTCAACTCAGCTCAAGCCGCATTTAAGTGACTTCAAGTGGCTTCCAAGTAGCTTAAGTGAAATAAAATAAAGTTGTCGCACAAACTTTATTTTATTTCTGACTTAAAGCCGCAAAATTTAAAAACCACGTCTGAGCAAACGCAACTCCGAAAGAGGCGTTTCTAAGAAAATACTGGCACTGCGATTTCATCGGTGCCCTCAGAATTCGATTCCGGGCACCGGTTCAAAAGATAGAAAAACCCGCTCGTCCGTTCACTGAACGTACCCGAGCCAAACTTCGGAAATTGATTCCGGGCACACCGGGCCTCGGAATCAGGTGCCGTCTGAAGCTGCGCTCTTGTAATATTCCAAAGAAAATTAAGAAAAAATTTCCTTGAAATTTGCGGGTCTTTACAGTTTCTATAAAGGAAACATTCATGAAGAAAACCATTTATAAACCCGAAGAATTTCGATGGAGAGTTTCATTTCTTGGGGGGGTGGAATGTAATAACACGAGATTTTATGAGATATATTACTTTTAATTTCATTGATGTCTTGTGTTTTATATTACACCAATATTATCATTCTTTATACACCACACCATATTAGATTTTAGTATATGCAACACTATTATTGGCTTGGGTTACACACATTCTCTAGTTCATTAAATAGAATACATTTCATGCAACACTGAGTATATATTTTTTTAATGTATAAATGAACTATGTTTGGATTATTTTGTACACAAAACCAATGGAATATTGTACTACACACAACACTGAATTTTCTTTCATTACATGCAAGAGAGGCCTTCCTCGATAGCGTGTGTTGTTCGCAATACCGAGTTTCACTAAAATAATGATATATTATTAAAATATTATTATTTAATGGGATATAAAATAGCTATTATGAATAGTATTATCCAAAATTTTAATTTTATCTAACATTAGTATTCATCTTACAAATTTTATAGAATATGGTTTGAGAACAAAATAAATTTTTTTGGATAAAATTAGTATTTTTCATGAAATGTAGTTTCATCGCCTTTTGATGGTACACCCATTTTAAATATATTTTTTTACACTTTAAAAGAAAAATTTGAAAAATTAAACCATTTCATTAGAATAAGGACATAAAAATTTACATTTGTTAAATTTTTGGTATTTTTCTGATAAAATTCAAATTTCAGTGAATAGTAATTCTACATTTTAATTCAAAACAGTCTTTTCATCTAAGTTGTTTATATAGTTAGATTATATTTTTATTGTTATTAGTGTGTAATTGGTATACGTTTTTTTATTTAGTGCAATTTTGGTCATTGTAAGTAATTTCAATTATAAATTGGACATAAACACATATCAATCATTTGATAGTTATTACTTCTTAAAACCTCGCTTTTAGGTTTTGACAACAGGAACTATTTTTAAATTTATTACTGAAAGTTATGTGATTTGAATTTGGAAAAACATATTACATATTTGAAATTAGAATATAATTTTTTTTTTGAATTGGTACCTTTTATTTTTTGACATTATGAATAGTAACTTCAGTAATTATTTTTATTTACCATGTTTAAAGGCTAAATCTGGTAAATAAGGTTAAATAATAATAATTTTATAGTATAAAACTTTAATAAAACGTTTAATAATCCAATATATGAGATATTTCTGATAATATTCATCATTGGGTCTATTTTGTGACCCCATGGAATCACTTGGATGTGAAAATGACATTTTATAAGGATTAATTTAAAGTAAATATAATTATAACATGAACATATATCTTTTACTAAACAGATTTTAATATAGGGTTATATAATTGATATCTAAGTCTATAAAAATTAATTATAAATATAATAATATTTCATAAATCATTGTATTTGGTTTATAAATTTTAGACATTATATATATATATTTATTTATTTATGACACAATTATGATGTAGTGATTACCTCTTTAGTAAAAGATTCAAATAAATAATTTTATAAATATAAAAATAAATTTATTTTGAAAATTATGAAGTTATCCAAATAAAATTTGGATGAAATTAACATATTAGGGATGATTATATTCCTTTGGTTTGATGGAATCAGGTATTAATGAATTTTTTTAAAAAGTTAAGTATGATTAGTGTCCAAACATGACATAATTCATAACGTAAAACATAAAATAGTTTATTAAATGATATTAATATCCTAAAAATAAATGATTTGGAAAAATGATTAATATTTGACCAAAGATGTCATAAATAAATTCATTTTGGTCGTTTGACATGATATGGTTATTACATTATCCCGTAATGTGTAAATATCATGATATCTCAGTAAGATTAAAAAGGGTAAAATGAGGATTAAACCGAAATGATAAGGATAAAAAATATTCAAAAATTGTATAAAAATTATTATATTATGGGTATTCGAACCAAAATCATCATAGATTATATTTAAAAACAATTTGGATCATTTTTATTCTAAATTGAATTTATAACAAATTAATATTTTGAGAGTTTCCAAAAGTGCCCCTCTCCTCTCTTATAAAAGGGAACCTCCTCCCTCACCAATTAACTCCATTTTGATCTTTCATGATCGGCCAAACCCTACCCATTTTTCTTCCCAACATATCTAGTTACATTCTAGTTGTTATGGTCTTCTCAAAAGACCATCTCTAGTGACATATGTGGAAATTTAAAAGAGGCATGTCGAGGAAGAGGAAATTTCTTCTACAGATTCTTTCAAATTTCATTATTCTTTTAGTTCCACCTCATTTTTAGTTTCTTTATAAATTAATTATATCAGTATAAAAATATAAGGATATGTTATTATAAATATAAAAAAACCTAATTTCACCTTCCATCCATCCTATAAAAAATTATGTCACCGTGCGTGCGTATGTACGACTTACTGTCTCTATGCCATGGTGTAATATGTTTTTCACCACCACCATACATGGATGGGTATAATTGTGAAATGATAAATATATGTTATTATAATTACATTATATTAATTATGATATATTATACACCATCAAATTTAATACCATTAAACTATTATGGGAATAATATTATCGCTCATGCGTACGTGCGACTTACCATCCCCACAACACAATGTGATTCATTATCCATGTTAAGTATTAATAAATTACTATGTAATATATATATATACTAAATAATCATGAAATATATGAAATAATACTTATATTTTATATATTTATATATATGTGTGATTAACATAGTTCCATTAAGTTCAACAAGGAAATGAAAATAGCGTTAAAGCGTACGTACAACATACAGTCTCCATGAATGGTGTATTCCATTTCATTTATCTATATTATATATATATATATATATATTTAATAAATTATACATATAATATTTAAATCATTTTTTACATTCTATATGTATGTAAATCATGATCTAAGTAGTAATATTAAGAATAACAAGTCCAAACACGTACAATAAATAAAACAATTATCACCCAAAACATTGATTTAACAAGGAATTGACAAATTAACAAGTAATATAAAGTCATAATTAAAAAATATATGATATTATATATATTATTATGGTTCTATAATAAGTTAATAATATGTTTTAACCCACTATATACAAGTTTCGTACACCTATATAAAAAATTAGGCTTAAGGTAAGGGATAATTTCGCAATCTGATTTTTCTCTGAAATTGTTTATATATACTTATTTACTAGGACACTTTTTTGAGCTATATCCATTTTTTCTAAAAAATTTATCATTAAATGTTTATTATTATTCAATTTAGGTTTAAATTAAATTTTCCCATGTTTTATTTTTACAACATAGTATGGAAGGAATCATTCTGTTTTTACCAAACGAGGTACTTCTTTAACTTTTCTGACAAAAGTACTAGGATAATGTTTTTAACATATGTGGAATGAATGGACTTTTATGATTTCTTAAAACATTATTTTTATTAAGTATCCCTTTCAATATTTGAATTTTATTTTCAGTTTAATTCTTTTCTTTAAAATTTCACATCATTTTGAGAAAACCAGAAGTCTTCAAGAAGAAGGGATATATTCATCAAGAATTAAGATCAAATGTTTTATCAAAATTATTTTCCATATAAGAAGACACAGGGTTCTGTTTCTATACCTATTATTGTATTTATTTTATTTTTTTTATGATGGAATTATTTTCATGAACTATATTTTTCTTGTATGGAGTATGTTATAATGAAATGTGGTTTACGAACGTCATTTTATTTAATGGGTTATGATATGATAAATGATTTATGATTTTATTTGGCACATGCATGAAGGAATTCATTATTATATGGGTGGGACCTATATATCCCTTCAATTCTTTGGGTAATGATTTATATCTAATAATATAGACATAACTAGAATGACAAGTTAATATTGTTCTATGAAACACAGTTTAAGCGACAAGTTAACTAGGTTCAGTAGTGGACTTTGTCGACTATGATGGTCTTGAAAACAATTCCTTGGATAAAATATAGATCATATTATGTTCTTAATTTTTTTCCACAATTACCTGTTTTATTCCAATGATATTCTATATTGGTTAATGTTCCATTATAATATATTTCCTATATTCAACCAAGATTTCTTTCATGACTCAAGATTTTGAGGATTAAACATTATGTTCTTTTTTATGTTCAAATGTTTATGGTTTGTATTATGTTATCTATGTTTTCCCTTACTGAGAATTTGGTCTCACCCTATTTATGTTTTCTTTTTTCCACAATATTTTGAAAGGTTTTTTATGAAAACAATAGATGATGACCACTATTGGATATGTTGAAGTTATTTTATAAAGTTATAAGATTATGTTATATGTTTCCAATGAATCTAAACTAACATAGACTTTTGTTCATATATATGTGTCTTGTATTAATTATTCCGCTTAATTAATGTAATTTCCATGTACGTCAATCTTGGTCCATTATATACATATGATGGGCAAGCCTGTTATGAAAGCATGAGTATCAAACCAATCAATAGTTCTTTCCAGTAGAAAAGTCACTAGGCTCAAGTTCTGGTCATTTGAATCATTTCTAAAAATAGAGGAAGCCTATGGATTTCTCCTATATTTCCATTCCATGTAATCTCAAATAGAAAAACTCAAGATACACTTACATGAGGGATTAATAGAAGGAAAACTATACAATGTCAATTTTTATTTCATTTCATTTATTAAAAATTTTATATTTAACAATTTATCATATTTAACAAACAAATCAAGGAAAAGAATGATAATCTCAAAAAACATAATTTTTTATCATTTTACACTTCATGAAATCTAGTAATAATAATGAAATTTATAAAAATAAATTCTTTTTAGTAGATATTTTGACCTATAGGGGTCCCAAAAACCCAACCTGGTTTATTAGCTACCAACACAATAATAGTTGATTATCCATTAAAATTATAAACACCCATTAAGGTTTATCTCATAAGAACCATGGACTTACTGAACTACATGGGTTATGTTGTGAATTTAGATGGTTATCATGTTTATTTAAAATTGGAGCTGAATAACCTCTGTATTTAAAACCATTTCATAGTACAATATTCTCATGTTCAACAATCTTGTAATATGGGTAGCCATTTACCAATCAATTAAGTGGCCATACACTTTATAGTTTAAAATTTGGATCCCATTTAATCAAAATCAATTTCACATTAGCTTCAGGAAAAAACATCCTTTACATTTTAAAAAAATATTTAAAATGTATGTATATATTATGCTCATGATGGTTGAAATATACCAAAAACACTTTCATGGTTCTAAGGTTCCCATACACCTCTCAATCGAAAACGGGATCCCATTCATTCAAAACCCATATACTTTCATCACATGAAACCAATTTTATATTAATAAAAAATATCATGTTATCATATGAATGAAACATAGGGAAACATGTTATTTATATAGTGTCAAGGATTGTAAATAGGAATGAATGTTAAAGATTACCAAAAAAATTTCAAATCAAGCATGTTACTAAAATACCGAACATTGAATATGTCACACATACTAATAAATAAATATATAAATATCATGGAATAACACTCAAGTAATATAACCAAAATCGATAGGGAGACTACAATTCCATAACATGGCATGGAACATTCATGACATGGTAGTTTTCTCTATAAGGCTCCGGCCTTAAACCTTATATAATATTAAATTAAATGAATAATTCACATTGAGGATCGTTTCAGGTTTAGAGTTTTAGAGAATTAGGACATAACTATTACATCTCAAAAGATTACAAAGTAGTCACTTCTAATAAATTTCCATAAAATAAATACTCTTAAAAAGAAACATTTCTAGTTCCATGTATTAGATATCATGACTTTCCCTTGCTCCCATCCTTGACTCTATTCCACATTTAGTCCTGTGAAAAACATTTCAAAAAAACATGGGGTGAGAATAAAAAGCTCAGCAAGGGATACATAAAGAATGAAAACTCTTAGTTTTTCAAAACAAAAAGTAAACCATGTATACTTTATCAAATTAATACCTTTCACCTTTAGGAAGTAGTAAAAACTCTTCACTGAAGAAAATATCATTACTTACCATTTTGTAACCCAAACATTACCATAAAACTCATATAAAGAAAACATAAAATATAAAGGTAACATGGGACATAAACATACTTAAATGGAATAACCATACGGTTGACTTCCACACATTCTTAATGGAATAGCCATACGGTCGACTTCCATACCCAATGCATTGGAGGTTATAACGTAACCACCCGTCCTAGTATTCACGGCACCACCCATCATATGGTTTATCACGTAACCACACGTAAAATGTCAAAGTACCATAATTACACATAAAATATTGAAAATATAAACATTTCAATAACAATATTTCATTTTCAATCACAATAAGTAATTCTAAGATATTGAATTAAGCAATCCATTTTCAAAAACCATTTAAAAGAGATTTTTGAATCAAAGTGTCCCATACCACATTTAAGCTTTTAATAGAATTATAATTTTAAAACAGTGATGTCCATATAAATAAATACTGAAAACAATTTTTATAACATGGAAATTAAATATAATGATTTAGAATAATGAATCGTTAAAACATTTAAACAATATTTTTGTTAATGATTTTTTAACAAAATGAGAGACTCTTGAATACAAATAATTGCGGAATAACATGTAATACAAGATTTATAATATCATGAGAATAAATTGATTCATGATATAATATGTCAAAGGACAATATACACACCATATAAGAGTGAATTGGTGCATTACAACAATTAAGTCTCAATGGAAATGTAAATTGAGATGAAATCCATTATAAAGATGGTATCCTTAAATTAAGGATAAATTTATCACATAATTATGTGTGAGAAATATAAATACACCAAATATAAGTGGATATTAGGTGTTAAACAATAATAGGTCATTCACACATATTCATAGGATGACATTTTCAAGAATTACAAGTTGAACCCAAAGAAATCGAAATTGGGTTAAGACGTTCCCTTGTAAAAATTCGACAGCCTAACGGCATTACTTCAAAATTAAGGAAATTAGTCAATGAGCGAGTGAATGGTATCTCATCACTTGGACATAAACATTACATTTATAAGGATATATAAGAACATATCCCAACATAATAAGATGCAAATTAAAATACATAACAAAAGAAGTCTTTTAAAAAGAGGAGGGTGAAAGGTTCCCTTACCGACTTGGGTAACTTTCAAAACATACACCCCATTGAAGAAGGGCAATAAAATGAGTATGTAAATACCCATAAATGAAATTATATTAAAAAAAGAGTATAATAATGGGTATTACATACACCACTCAAAGTAAATAGTGGAAAACGTAGAATAAATGTCACAGGAATAAAAGTGAGATGAAAAAACCCTTACGAAAACTCGACAGCCTAACGGCACCACATAAAATTTCCAAAAATGGATTTATTATATCAAATACTGTATCTCATAATATGAACATAAAATTAAATTATGAGTAATATAAAATAACATCCTCAAACATAAGAAAGATGAGCTTAAAAGAAATGACATAAAATGGAGTACTTAAAAAGAAAAAAAGAGGTTGGATCCGTTACCTCGGGTCCGACTTGACTCGATCGTTCTTTAACGTCCTGAATAATAAACTTGAGTTAATTTCTACTTGCTTAAGAAGATTTTTCAAGTTCATTATTCGTTTTATAAAACATATTTCCATGTTATAAACTTTATGTAATCATTTAAGTTAATAATGTTTGTTTTGTCGATATTTGGTTCTTAAGTCGAAAGTGGACTTCTTACAATTACATGTTGTTCGTGTGGTCAAAGGTTCATTATATCCAGAATGATATTCATTATTTTGATATCATATATATCATATATATCCAGAATATACATGTATTTATAATATTAGACAATCATTTAGAGGTAAGAAATGAAATGCACCGTTCATGGAGACGGTAAGCCATACGTACGCATGAACGCTACTTTCATTTCTATGTCATATTAATGGAATTAAAACTAAATGAGATATATGTATATTTTAATTCTATAATTATATTAATAATTTAGATGTAACATACATCATATATATCCATTATATATATTTACTTATAATAGTACATTACATTTGGTGATTAGAAATGAAATGCACCGTCCATAGAGATGGTTATCCGTACGTACGCATGAACACTACATTCATTTCAATATCATACTTTAATGGAAAGAAAAAAATTAATTATATAGAGGTATATTATAATTTCAGTATAACATCATATATATTAACTTTAAATCCATCCTTTATACATCCCACATATGGCATTAACAAATCAAATCACTTTGAGGGGGCGGTATTCCGCACTTCCTAAAATGAAATTATCGTGTTTACCCACAATGGAATCCATAAAGGTATACCACAAATGAAAAATACAGAAGCATAAGAAAAACATAAACATAATATATATCATATATAAATATAGTTACATCTTAATGGACACCATTAAAGGTGTTTAAAAGAAGATTGAACAATCATCGTTTCGTGAGGCAGAAATTCGCCAACCACAGAAACAATATGTTCTTTAACCATTAGATGTAGATGTGTTTAAGTGTAGCTAGAATGATTATTATAAAAACATCCTAGTATATTTAAGATACTGGAGTTATTACAAAGGAAATGAATAAAAAGAGTTTAGGGGGTTGGAGAAGCAAAATAAAACAAAATAACACAAGTGAACACATTACCTTAAAATCGGGTAACTCTCTTAGATTTGAGCTCAAAGGATTCCTAGGGAAGACTTCTTCCCAAATTGAGGCATCAATGAGTACGATAGGGATGTGGAGAGACAAAATGGGCAGGTTTTGGCCGATCCAAAGGCTTTGGAGGTGTGGGTATGGTGGTAGAGGTGGGGGCCTTTTATAGGAGGAGAGGAGGGGCACTCTTGGAAAGTAAGGAAATTTTACATTATTATAGAATGAGTTTCGGATTTTAATGGTCCCACATTGATTTTTTTCGAGTATAGGGTGATAGGGGTTCGAAATAAACCCATAAAATAGGTTTTTTACATGTGTAGGTCTTAGATTTTACATTATCATTCCATTTTATTTAAATCATTAAATAACGAGGTAATCACTGCATCATCATGGTGCCATAAATAATTTAATTTATTTAATGTCTAAAAATTATTAAAAAAATATCATGATGTAGGAAATCTTTTTATCTTTCCTATTAATATTTATAGTCAAAAGTATAACTTCTATAATTCCATGTAAAAGTTGATTCAGTAAAAAAACTCATGTTTGTGACATTTTTATTTTAACATTAAATAAAAAGATATTAATGTCATTTTGCAACTAAAGTGGCTCCATGGGGTCCCCAAGATGACCCGTGGATTTTCTTCAATGGCCTGGACACATCCAATAAGGGTAGTACATGTTTCATGTTCATTTCATATTATTAAAACAATATTTTTACCTTAAACTACACCAATTACCTCTAATCGTGATTAAAAACTTAAAATGCACTATTCACCAAAAAATAATATTAATCCCATTGAACCGCATTTTACTTCATAATGACAACCATGTATGCCAGATTTTTGAAATTCAAAACACAAAAGTGGTAAATTTTCATTTAAACGAAAAATCAGTATTTAGAAGTACAACTTAGTGATTTCACTATTCATCAAAAAATGACGTTTTTCAGAAAAATACCAAAACATCACCCTAAGATATACTTGATATTACAAATTCAAAAATAATGTCTATTTTACAAAATTCAAAACATATATGTTTCATTAATTAATTTAATAATTAATTCCCACTGTCAGAGCAAATAGCGTGTTTTTATGAAATAATAAGTATCAAAAGATTGCCACTATTTTAAGTCCAATTTGAAAGTGAAATTAATTCCAATGACCTCTATTGGATTAAATAGTAAAAATATATTCCAATTTTACTTTAAAAACAATTAAAAAGATAATCTAATCATATAACTAAATTAGATTAAAAATAGGTTTTGAATTAAAATACAACATTTTTCACTATTCATCAAAAATGAACTTTATCGGAAAGATACCAAAAATTTACACAAAGTAAATTTTGATGTCTCGATTCTAAAGAAGAATTTTATTTTGTCATATATAACACAGAAATTTCTCAAAAAATGGATTTAGAAGAGGTTCTCCATCAAAATGTGGTTAATCGACCTTCTAAGAAATATTAGAATGTTTACGCTTAAAATTGAATTCATTCACATTTTTAATCCTCTAACATTTATTGTAAAAAGTAAAAATATGTGACAGTCATATATAATCATTTTTTAGTTAGTTCTGTTCATTCCCTTCATTACAACGGCTTGGCGTTAACTACCATTTAAAATAATATTATTTTATTATTATAGTGCAACATAAGATTTCAAAGGAACCCGTTGTTGTGTATTGGGTAAACCATCAAGAATAGCGTTCCCTTTAAATTAATATTATCATTTTATTCAAAAATAGGGATAAATATAAATATGTCATATTCTTTATTTACCTAGGGTGTTACATCCTTCCCCCCTTTTGGGAATTGCGCCCTCGCAATTTTAAAATTGGGCTCGAAAACATCCTTGAAAGTCCCACATCGGAAAAAGAGTCGGTAAAACAATCACTTTAAAATCAATAAAAAGAAGTACAGAGGTCACCCATGTTAACACATACTAGTATTCCATGTAGGAAAACATGGGCATGGAGGAGAAAATATATGGTCATGTTCTGATGGAGAGTGATCGAAAACATGTTTAGGAGAAAGTTAACCATAAGAAAATCACAAACTTGTGATGGGTTAAACGGTATTCGATTCCCCAGTAGGAAAATTTAACAGACAAAATTTTTGGTTTTAAGTTACTCTTCATTGAGGAATTTATTTTTTGAGATTAACTACATCATAATGAATCATAGTTACTTGTCACGCAGACTTTCAACTTTTACTAGATTCCTTAATCAAACTCATATTTTCTCCAAAAGACGAGTATTTAGGAGGACTTGTTCGCATTAAGAGTACTATAATAAACTTCTTGAGAATCACCTAATCCAAAAAAGAGAACTATATAAATCCCATGTCTTTATACTTTAAACAAAACCAAAACCAAAAAGGTTAGTACAAGATCAGATAATCCAGAAAAGGATAACCCTTTATAAAAAGAAAATCTATTCTTAATCTCCAAAATTTGTCCAACAAAACCCAATGTTCAACGAAGACCATATGTAAACCAAACTAAGATTGAAACCCAAATATTTGAAGGATTTAATGACATAGTCTTCCAAGATAAATCGTAACATTTATCTCTAAATAACATCAGTTTCTCTTAAAGTCTCGTATTAAAAAGTAATTAACCTAATCACATATCCTCCATGATAGGTTAATAATTTCCATAGATAACCCAAAATCAACTTACTCTTAATTCATAAAATCATCTAACTAAAAAGAAGTAGGAAAACTAACCATGGGATTCACGTAGTCTAGTGGTAGGTGATAAATACATGTTTCACTTTGATTGTGGGTTTGATTCCCGCAGCTTTGTCCGACGAGACGGGTTGTCACAGGATCTGCGTGTTGTCCTTTTTCCAAAACTATATAATTCTTAAAAAATCCCCCAACAACGAGATAAAATATTAAAAAATAAACATAACATAATTTAACCTCAATTTTATCTCATGCCTTTCACTTTCCATCATAACATATATCAACCAATAATTACCTCAAAATTAAGGATCATATAAACCCAAATGGTTCTTTATAACTATGTCCACCAAAGAAAAGATAACTATTCCTTGAATAAAATATTCATATATCAATCATCGGGGTTACACATACTATAAAAAGTCTTCTAATTTAACCCCATCATCAAAATTTACTTAATACTATTAAGAATTTCACCATAACTCTTGAAGCCCTTATATGTTTGCTTCTTACTCATTCAACATTCTTCATGATCCATTAACCATTCCTTTCAATCTTATTCTGAAGTACATATTTCCTACAAACAAAATCATGAATCATATCCTAAGATTCCAAAATAGGAAAACAAATGTTATGAAATAATCCATATCATTGATTGGTCATTGTAAGTTTCTTCATCCTCAATCGGAATGGAATTAGGTATTGGTAAACGAATATTTGTACGATCTTGGTGATCCCATCCACGAAAATTCTTCATAGGACATGTGTTTTCATAATGACCATGCACACCACATTTAAAACATTCAATTGATTCCTCAGAAAGAACTTATGTCCCTTTCCTCGAGTCAACCGGATGCTTCCTTTTTCCATGGCAGGTTCTTGCTTTATGACCTTCATTTACACATCTGTAGTATATTTCTGTCCCTTTGAAACATTTTCCTAGGTTTTTCTTTCCACATATTTGACACATAGGTTTTTGAACACACTTACCTTTATGATTATTACCTGTAGTTCTATAGGGATTTGATTCTCGCATATATGATACATTATTGAAATCACCAAGGTTTTTTGTGGTCAATCATGACCCCAGATAGTTGGTTGAGGATAAACACAATAGTTCTCATTGCATCTCCCATATCATTCAGTTTCACGCTCAGAAAACTATCATAGTTTCCTTCACATCCACTGTTACATTGGTTCCTGCTAGATCTAGCCATTTACTAAAACCAACAAGGTCATTGTGATCATATCAACAAAACCATCATGTACTAAAGAGGATGATAAACACTAAGAAATACTTACTCATTCACTTTATCTAAAACTAGGACTCGTTCTTAAATCCTAACCATTATGTTAATGTCACTTATGCTTAGAGAATACCCTAACCTCTAAAGTTATCTAAACCGACCTCTGATACCAACTATAAGGCCCCAGCCTTAAACCTTACTTAATATTGAAATAAATGAATAATTCACATTGAGGATATTTTATGGTTTAGAGTTTTAGAGAATTAGGACATAACTATTATATCTCAAAATATTACAAAGTATTCACTTCTACTAAATTTCCATAAAATAAAAACTCTTAAAAAGAAACATGTCTAGTTCCATGTATTAGATAGCATGACTTTCCCTTGATCCAATCCTTGACCCTATTCCACAATAAGTCATGTGAAAAACATTTCAAAAAAACTTGGGGTGAGCATAAAAATCTCAGAAAGGGATACATAATGAATGAAAACTGTTAGTTTTTCAAAACAACAAGTAAACCATGTATACTTTATCAAAGTAATACCTTTCACCTTTAGGAAGTAGTAAAAAATCTTCACTGAATAAAATATCATTACTTACCCTTTTGTAACCAAAAGATTACCATAAAACCCATATAAAGAACACATAAAATATAAAGGTAACTTGGGACATAAACATACTTAAATGGAATAACCATGTAGTCGACTTCAACACATACTTAATGGAATAGCCATACGGCCGACTTCCATACCCAATGCATTGGAGGTTATAACGTAACCACCCGTCCTAGTATTCACGACACCACCCGTCATATGGTTTATCACGTAACCACCTGTAAAATTTCCAAGTACCATCATTAAACTTAAAATATTGAAAATATAATCATTTTAATAACAACATTTCATTTCCAATCACAATAAGTAATTTCAAGCTATTCAATTAAGCAATCCATTTTCAAAAACCATTTAGAAGAGATTTTTGAATCAAAGTGTCCCATACCACTTTGACGCTTTTAGTGGAATTATAATTTTAAAACAATAATGTCCATATAAATAAATACTGAAAACCATTTTGAAAACATGGACATTAAAGATAAAGATTTAGAATAATGAATCTTTAAAACATTTAAAATGATATTTTTTTAAAGAGTTTTTAACAAAATGAGAGACTCTTGAATACAAATAATTGCGGAATAACATGTAATCCGAGATTTATAATATCATGAGAATAAGTGGATTCATGATATAATATGTCAAAGGATAATATACACACCATATAAGAGTAAATTGGTGAATAACAACATTTAAGTCTCAATGGAAATTTAAATTGATATGAAATCCATTATAAAGATGGTATCCTTAAATTAAGGATAAATCTATCACATAATTATGTGTGAGAAATATAAATACACCAAATATATGTGGATATTAGGTGTGAAACAATCATAGGTTATTCACACATATTCATAGGATGACATTTTCAAGAAGTACAGGTTGAACCCAAAGAAATCAAAATTGGGTTAAGACGTTCCTTTGTAAAAATTCGACAGCCTAACGACATTACTTCAAAATTCAGGAAATTAGTCGATGAGTGAGTGAATAGTATCTCATCAATTGGACATAAACTTTAAATCAATAAGGATATATAAGAACATATCCCAACATAATAATATGTTAATTAAAAGACATAACAAAAGAAGTCTTTTAAAAAGTGGATGGTGAATGGTTCCCTTACCGACTTGGGTAACTTTCGAAACATACACCCAATTGAAGAAGGGTCATACAATGAATATGTAAATACCCATAAATGAAATTATATTACACAAGGAGTATAATAATGGGAATTACATACACCAATAAAATTAAATAGTGGCAAACTTAGCATAAATGTCACGGGAATAAAAGTGAGATGAAAAATCTCTTACGAAAACTCGGCAGTCTAACGACGCCACTTAAAACATCCAAAAATGGATTTATGATATCAAATAGGATCACTCATAATATGAACATAAAATTAATGTATTAGGAATATAAAATAACATCCTCAAACTTAAGAAAGATTATCTTAAAAGAAATTACATAAAAGAGTGTACTTAAAAAGAAAGAAAGAGGTTGGATCCCTTACCTCGGGTCCGACTTGACTCGATCGTTCTTTAACGTCCTGAATAATAAACATGAGTTAATTTCTACTTGATTAAGAACATTTGTCAGGTTCATTATTCATTTTATATCACTTATTTACATGTTATAACATTATGTAACCATTTAAGTTAATAATGTTTGTTTTGTCGATATTTGGTTCTGAAGTCGAAAGTGGACTTCTTACAATTACATATTGTTCGTGTGGTCAAAGGTTTATTATATCCAGAATGATATTATTTATTTGGATGTCATATATATCATATATATCCATAATATACATGTATTTATAATAATACACAGTCATTTATAGGTATGAAATGAAATGCACCGTTTATGGAGACGGTAAGCCGTAAGTACGCATGAACGCTACTTTCATTTCTATGTCATATTAATGGAATTAAAACTAAATGAGAGATATGTATATTTTAATTCCAGAATTATATTATTCATTTAGATGTAACATACATAATATATATACATTATATATATGTACTTATAATAGTACATTACATTTGGTGATAAGAAATGAAATGCACCATCAATGGAGACGGTAAGCCGTACGTATGCATGAACGCTACTTTCATTTCTATATCATACATTAATGGAAAGAAAAAAAAATGATATAGAGTTATATAATAATTTCAGTATAATATCATATATAATAACTTTAAATCCATCCTTTATACGTCCCACATATGGAATTAACGAATCAAATCACTTTGAGGGGGCAGTAGTTCGCACTTCCTAAAATGAAATTATCGTGTTTACCCACAATGGAAACCATAAAGGTATACCAAAAATGAAAAATACAGAAGCACAAGGAAAACATTAACATAATATATATCATATATAAATAGAGTGACATATTAATGGCCACCATTAAAGGTGTTTAAAATAAGATTGAATAATCATTGTTTCGTGAGGCAGAAATTCGCCAACCACAGAAACAGTATGTTCTTTAACCATTATAAGTAGATGTGTGTAAGTGTAGCTATAATTATTATTATAACAACATACTATTATATTGAAAATACTGGAGTTGTTACATAAGAAATGAATTAAAAGAGTTTAGGGGGTTGGAGAAGCAAAATAAAACAAAAGAACACAAGTGAACACATTACCTTAAAATCGGGTAACTCGCATAGATTTGAGCTCAAAGGCTACCTTCGGAAGACTTATGCCCAATGTGAGGCTTCAAGGAGTAATATAGGGATGTGGAGAGACAAAATGGGCAGGTTTTGGCCGAGACAAAGGCTTTGGAAGTGTGGGTAAGGTGGTAGAGGTAGGGGCCTTTTATAGGAGAGGAGGGGCACTCTTGGAAAGTAAGGAAATGTTACATTATTATAGAACAAGTTTTGGATTTTAATGGTCCCACATTGATGTGTTTCTAGGATAAGGTGATAAGGTTCTATATACACCCATCCAATAGGTTTTGGACATGTGTAGGTCTTAGATTTTACATTATCATTCCATTTTATTTAAATCATTAAATAATGAGGTAATCACTGCATCATCATGGTGTCATAAATAATTTAATTTATATAATGTCTAAAAAATATTAAAAACATCATGATTTAGGAAATATTTTTATCCTTCCAATTAATATTTATAGTCAGAATTATGACTTGTATAACCCCTGTAAGAATTGTTTTATTAAAACAACTCATGTTTGTGACATTTTTATTTTAACATTAAATAAAAAGATATTAATGTCATTTTCCAACTAAAGTTGCTCCATGGGGTCCCCATGTTGACACATGGATTTTCTTTGTCGGCCATTACACATCCAATAAGGGTAGGACATGTTTCAAGTTCATTTCATATTATTAAAACATTATTCTTACCTTAAATTACACTAATTTCCTCTAATCACGGTTAAAAACTTAAAAGTTACTATTCACCAAAAAAATTATATTAATCCCATTGAACCGCATTTTAATTCTTAATGACAACCATGTATGTCAGATTTTTGAAATTCAAAACACAGAAGTGGTAAAATTTCATTTAAACGAAAAATCAGTTTTTATAAGTACCACTTAGTGGATTCACTATTCATCAAAAATTGAAGTTTTTAAGAAAAATACCAAAAATTCACCCTAAGCTATATATGATATTCCGAATTAAAAAATGATGTCTATTTTACAAAATTCAAAACATATAGGTTGCATTAATTAATTTTATAATTAATTCCCGCTGTCAGAGCAAATAACGTGTTTCTATGAAATAATAAGTATCCAAAGATTGACACTAGTTTAAGTCTAATTTCAAAGTGAAATTAATTCCAATGACCAATATTGGATTAAATGGTAAAAATATATTCTAATATTACTTTAAAAACAATTCAAATGTTAATCTAATCATATAAATAAATTAGATTAAAAATAGGTTTTGAATTAAAATACAACATTTTCCACTATTCATTATAAAAATGTACTTTATCAGAAAGATACCAAACATTTACAAAATGTAAATTTTGATGTCTCGATTCTAAAGAAGAATTTTATTTTGTCAAATATAACACATAAAATTGACAAAAATCTGATTTAAAATAGGTTCTCCATCAAAAGGCGGTTAATCGACCTTCTAATTAATATTAGAATGTTTACGCACAAAATTGAATTCATTCACATTTTTAATCCTCTAACAATTATTGTAAAAACTAAAAATATTTAACAAATATATATAATAATTTTTTAGTTAGTTCTGTTCATTTCCACCATTACAATGGCTAGGCGTTAACTACCATTTAAAATAATATTATTTTATTATTATAGTGCAACATAAGATTTCAAAGGAACCAGTTGTTGCCTATTGGGTAAGCCATCAAGCATAGCGTTCCATTTAAATTAATATTAACATTTTACTCACAAATAGGGATAAAAATAAAAATGTCATATTCTTTATTTACCTGGGGTGTTACATTCTCAGTACCTAATATGATGCATGAAATGCTTCATTCATGCCATACCATACCAATGGTGAATTTACCTAAAACTCCATAAATATTCAACAACAGAATGTACACCAGTCGGGCTTGGTAAAATCAAATCAACTGTAACAAAGAAACAAGATGAAAATTAATATTATCACTAGTAGCATGGTCATTTACCAAATATGGGGTGATGAGTCCCAAACCCAGATATTTACCAAGTACTAAAAAATTCTTAGTCTCTTGTCGACCATTCTCAATTATTATGAAACAGGAAAAACTATCCTCAAAAACCACTCTCTATCATCCTGAGTAGGATCATCACTATGAAAATGAATGGAATGTTGGGCCACATTGACTTAAGCATGCTTCCCACTAGGCCAAAGGCATCTGACATACAACGAGTGTCTAAATTGTCGATAGTAGAGATATTATAACCTCATTCTAGATTATAACAATGTTTTCACGAAATTATTTTTGTTGAAATAGATAATTTAGTATAATAAATGTAAGATAGATATCAGTGGAAGAATAATATAACTGAATAAATGTAAAATGGTCAATATAAATTCCATATAATGATTCATGCAGTGTCAACTATTACTAAAAGGTACTAGAAGTAAAATGTATCAAAATAAATGAAAACCCCAACGTTCAAATCTAGGAGAATACTGAGAAAGAACTAGGCCATGTTCTCTCTAGTCGTATTTGTAAATAGCACATCAAAAGTAATGAATACAAAGACAGGAGAGAAATAAGATCTCATCGGGATCCAAATACCACCTGATCAGGGTGTGTGACAATAATCACAATAGGATAGTAACAATGTCATATATCCCAATCCATTACTTATTATATAATGTATATATGTCAGTATGTATAAGAAGAAAAATTAACAAGAAGTTCTTAATAAATAAACATAAACCAAAATAGGTTTATCAGGGACAACTTGTGGGAATACCAACTTCAGTACCCTTCTTGGTATCTATGTTTCTGGTAGATTGTAACACACCAAGTTTGCATATTACGTTATATCATTAAAGTAATTCAATAGCTTGTGCTACACGCAACACTGAGTTCAAGTGCACCACAAAGTACAAATCTAGTCGTTCAAAAAAATGTTATGAATAGTATTAACTGAATTTTGAATCAAATAAAATCTATATAATTTTAACAAACATATTATTTTTTTCTTATACATAATATAGAACAAATTCTTTTTTTTTCCAGATAAAAGAAATATTTTTTAAAAAATCAATTTTATTTCATTTTAATTGAGAACCCATTTTAAAAACAATATTGGACAATTTTATATATTTAATTTAATGAAATTAAACTATTCTTTGTAAGTGGGACATATAAATTTAGTTGGGATTATTTTGATGGTACTTTTATGATAACTTTCATATTTTGACGAATAAAGAAAAATAAAATGTTTTAATTGAAAACAGCTTTTTTAATCGAAACAATTTGTAGTGTTAAATTATGAATTTAAAATTTTTTGAAGTATAATTACATCATATTTTTTTATTTAATAAATAGTAGGTCATTATAAGTAATTTCACATTTGAATTTGACATAAGCACATGCTAATCTTTTGATAGTTTTTAATTTTTAAAAAATCACTTTTTGGTTTTGACAATGATAATCAATTTAAATTAATAAATAGAATGTAAATTTTTTTAATATGGTAAAATACACTTCATTTTGGAATTAAGAATATCAAAATTAGCTTAGGGTAATTTTTTTATATTTTTCTGAAAACTATCAATTTGTGATGAATAGTAAAAAACTATATTCTTATTTTTAACTAAATTTTATTTTATTAATTATTTAGTTTATATAAATTTCTTTTATGTCAAAATTGATATATAATACCTATATAAGTTAAATTTATTTATTTTGAGTCATTTTATAATAAAATTATATCTATAAAATTTTATTGAACTTTTTAACCTCTTTTACACACCTTCTAGGCACGTTAGAAAATTTGAATAAAACATAATTTTACCAATTTGTGAGTTGAATTTAAAAAATACAAGAAACTCAGTTTATATCACTAAGTAAAATGTGGTTAAATAAGATGAAAATAATTTTTGGTGAATAATAACTTTTAACTTTTATTTTCCAGGGTTAAAAGTAAATAGAGAAATTAAAGGTAAAAATGATATAATTATTATCCAACACATGTCCTAATTATCTTTGATAAGAGTATTTCTACCAAAAAATACCTTAGGAATAAAAATTGGTCATTCAAGTCTACTTGAATAGGATTTTGACATTTATTATTATTAAATTTAAAAAATAGTTAAAAAAGTTAAATTCAATGTTTATTGACAAAACCATTTTTAATATTGGGTTATACATAATATAAATTCAAAAAAAATATTATTTAGAAATATAAATATATTTCTGATATAATGGTATTTTATTTATAATTTTTAGACTGTAAATAATCTAATTTATTTATGACACAACAATGACGTTTCAATTACCTTATTAATGAATGATTAAAGTAATTGATATTATAATTATCCAAATAAAAGTAATTTGAGACTTTTGATGAATTCCAATAATTTTATAAGTTAATATTACTTGTTACGGTTGATTAAATAATTCGTTTTTGAATTAATCGTGCTGAAATGATTTTCACAAAACCAAAATCCTAAATAGTGTCAAAATTGACATAATTGAGTTTTAAAAAAATACAGTAATATTAATTGATATAATATTCTTAAAAACTGAAAGATCAACCAAATGACTTATATAAGGTTATATATATTTACCATGAACCACTTGGGGTTCTATTGTATGTTTATAGTAAGTCTATTAATGATATAATATAAAAATAAAAAGAGACATGGTAAATGATAAACTATTTAAATAAGAGTTAAATCAAAAAGAAAAGGTTAATATGGTAACCTAAACCTGTCTAAAACCTATTGATTGAAAGGTTTTCAACCCAAACACACCTTATCCTCTAAATAAAGAAGTTTGGTTCCATTAGAAATTGAATATTATTTTATTATAAAATAAAAGTTCAAGATTTTCCTAAAGTGACCCTCACCTCTCTTATTAAAGGGTACTTCTCATTCTCTTAATTTCACACCTAAAAATATATTTGGATCGTCCATACCCTGCCAAAATATCCTCCCATCTTCTCTTAATTTATACTAGCGGCCTTCCATTGGTCAAAAATCCAACTTATGGAGCCCTTTTGATCAATTCAAATGGAGGAACCTGAAGAAGAGGTAAATATTTCATCACCTCTTTCAAGTTCTTTTATTATTCCACTTCCTCATTTTAGTTTTTTCCATTAAAAAATAATAAATATATTATCTTATATATACCCTGATTTTATTAAAAAAAATGTTACAACCATATTCTTTATTCTATCTCTCATATGAATGACAAAGTCACCATACATGTGTGTGTACGGCTTACCGTCCCCGCATCGTGGTGTAGTTGTCATTCAATACATTAATTTTTTTTGGATGGGTATAATAATGATGTATAACCTATGTAAATAATAAATATAACATGTTAATGATTCTTTTTATAATATATAACATTCAATTATAGAGGATTTCACCATCAATTGAATGATATTGTCGCTCGTGTGTACGTACGGATTACCGTCTCCACGAACATGATGAGATTCATTCCCCATCATAATCATTCAAAAATAATATACATTTGATGGTTAAAAATAATTCTTAAAAACATAATATCATTCTATATATGAATCAAATACATTATATCAATAACAAACATGGCTTACGTAACAAAATATATAATGGAAAACGATTCAGGTAACAACTGAAGTGATGATAAAACTAAAATATTATTAATAAAGAAATGTTAGAAGATCATATATGATATCATATTTATGTATATGGTTCATGTATAATTTAATTACAATGATTTAATGATTATTCATGAGGTTAAAATACCCTCTACCAAAGATATGTACAAGGTTATGGTAAATTTCACAATCTCTTAATTATCAAAGGTTATTTTTACCTAAGAATCTATTGGGACCTCTTTATCATCCACATCCATGTTTTCTAAAAAATTTATTTTAATTTTTTTTTATAACATACTAGACAAATGTGTTATATTCATTTATACCCTTATTTAACCTTATACATTTTGAAAGGAATCATTCCGTCTTTTTCCAAATAAGGTAATTTAACGCCTTTTTGAAAAAATTAAGGTAAGAATGTTTTTTTAACATATACAGTGACTGCATCTATTTTATGCCATTATAACGTCGTCGAAGATTCTCATACAAGCTTATAAGAATATTTTAAAAATAAATGTTTTCATTTATAATTATATGGTATTTATATGATTTCAAAATAGAAAGAGATATGTCTCTAAAAAGTTTTGATTTCATTTATGTCGACATCGTTTGATGTATTTTAAGTTTGTTTGAAGTTGATTTATTATGATACAAATCTTCCTTATTGTATTGATGGTTTTTTGATATGTTTTATAGTGGATTTTTTATTTTTGTACCATTCATTTTATATGGATAAATTATTAACATCTCTTATGCTAGTTTTAATACCAATGTTTATGTTATGTTTACGCCTTTTCTTATGAGGAATGCATTGGACATAGTAAGTGAATGGTGGAGCCCACTATAGTTTTTCGATGCATTAGTAGGTCTAATGACACAAACTAGGGTCTTGGAATTAGGCCTTGACAAAATATTATTTGTATTCTTGGCACAGGGCTTTGACTATGTGGTTATGAAGTCTGGAATTATGAATTCTATCATTATAAATGTTTCTATTGATATTGCATGTGATTATTCAACTTATAAAATATCCATGTGAATAAGTAAATCACATTATTTGGTTTTATCATTGCCATATTATCCTTTATTTTATATTTAAATGCCTTTTGTTTTAGTTTTATACATTACCTTAAATATTTAATCTAATTTATGAATGTTTTCGATTTATTGTTATCCTTACAGAGCATCTGAGTTCACCCCTTTCTATGTTTTATTTTTTCATGTATGTGAAGAAGTATATTATGACTAACCATTTAGGATATTCTAAGGGATAAGAATGTGGTCATTGAAGACACTTTTTTTTGTTTTTTTTCACATTATAATGTATTGTAACGTTCATATATGTATTATATTTTCCAAGACTGCTAAACTAATAGGTCCTTCGTGACTTGATTCCTTGTAATCATTCCAATGTTATGTAATAATGCACCGACTCTAGGTAACTGGGGTCAGGGAATTACAGTTGGTATCAGAGGATTTTTAGCAACATCCTTGGAAATAGATTTAGATAAACATTGATTAGAGAACATTAACCTAAGATATACTTTGAAGATTAATATATAAGAACTTCCTATAATTTTGGTAATGTAGAGATTTAGTTATTTTCCATGAAATACATCCATGTTTGGATATGAGCAGGTACGGGCGGCTCTGGAACAGATGTACCTAAGAGTGAAAACACTCAAAAGGATTTTTGGGTTTGACCATGGGTATCCTGGTACATGACAATGGGCCTTACTACACTATTGGTTACGACACTCTCGGGCGATATGCATATGATAATTTAGATTTACATTACAAGCTATTATGAAAGATTTTAGAGTAAATACTTCTTTAATGAAACATTTTATGATTTTATATTATATGAATAATAATTTCAATTTACATTAGATATTTTTATTCATAAACTATCCCAGTGTATACCATTTTTAGAAATGGTGCCTAGTACAAAGAGTGATAATTTGATCAATATGAATGATCAAAAGATTAAGAAGGATCATATCATTCATGGTATTAAGCGAACATTTAATAGGGAAATATTCTCCAATTTATTCTCATCATATGATGAAATAACATTATGTGTTAATAAGATAAGTAAATAATTCTCTGAGTCATATAGCTTTGAAGGGAAAAAAGAAAAGAAAAGGATGGAAGATAAAATGATGGATAAAGGGAAGAGGGAAAAGAAATATTTTCCCATATGTGATAACTATGGAATGAATCACTTTGGTAAGTTCTTGAAGGTAATGGGAGTTTGTTATAAGTACGGAGAAAAAGGACACCAAGTAATTGATTTCTAGGGTAAGAAAAAGTTTTCAAATGTACAATGCTTCGTCTGCAATGAGTTGGGACACTACGTGAAGCAATATTCAAATCATCCGAGTATAACCTAAATGATGCTATTGGATAATAATAAAGTTATGATACTACCGAATATAAAGAGGAATGATTATATTTCTTCTGTTGTTATTAATGTTTTATGTCATTTCAGTACTATATTAATTATGTACATGTTATTTGAATTATAGAGAACAATAGGATTGTATAGTTGTACTATTTCATTAAGGCTGGGAGAATTGGTGGAACCACGAAAAGTGACTCAATAATAGGTAAATTATTTTGAAAAATATATGTTTGAGAGAAAGATAAACCATAATATGGTTTTGATACTGAGGAAGTGATTTTTGAAAAATATATAATTGATTTGGATAAATTATATTTGATATTCTTGACTACCTTGAAACTGATTAATGATTTGTATATTCCATCATAGTTGGTGTTTACCACATTTTTGGATAGAAATAGTATATCTAGTATTATATAAGGTATAATATAGAATGAATATAATCAATAAGGTTTTATGATAATTCAGGGTGTTAACGTGTTTTAAAAAATACCTGATGATGGTATTTACATGTTATTACATGGAAAAATGGATCTTCATTGTGTTTACCTTCCTTATAAATTTTGGACTGTGAGTTTGGATAGAAGTATTTTGGATAATTATAAAGGCTGAAATCAATTAAATTTAAAATTGGATACTATTATTAAGGTTAAATCATTTCTAGGGATTATTTTTTGTATTTTTATAAACAGGACAACCCGGAGGTCGGGCGACAACTCGTCACGTCTGATAAGGCCACGAGACATGAACCTACAACCGAAGGGTGACAAGGGTGAATCACCTACCACTAGCCTATTTTATTTCCTTTTTTTATATTTTAGTTTTTTTATGTAGTGTTAAAAATGAATTATAAATTCATTATTTGTGGAATTCTATTCGATTTTGATAAATATAATATTCTGGGATTCTATTATCATTTGAAGTGAATGTTGAGTTTGTGGTCGGAATTAGTTAATAGATTAAACTCAACTTGTCAGGTATATATATATATATATTCCTATTAATCTATGGATTAATAAATTATTTAACTTTAGTGAAGGTATCTTGAAAACAAAAATGTGTTATCCAAATACCTATTGTTTTCTTGAACCGATGATATTTTACATCATCCTAGATTGATGGCTTTAAGGCCCTTAATTTTACACTTGTTTGGGATTGATGACCCCAATCACTCCCTATAAGTATTTAATTATTTCTATCAATTACTTTTCCTTAATTTACACTATTTTTCTCTTAATAGATATATAATTTGGTGGTGGATTTTTCATTTCCCTTTCCCTCTTATTGGAACTAAATTTTATTAATGCATTTTATGATGTGGATTTTCCACAATGATATTTTTCTATTTCTGACCATTTATGTTCGAAGAACAATTTAAAATTTCAAGGACACAATTTATTGAATTAGTGGAGAATGTACCACCCCTATATTTCATAGTACGTTATCTCAGTAAAGTAATTCATTAGATTGTGCTACACGCAACCCCAAGATCGAGCACACCACAACATAACCAACTTGTCATTAAAAAGGTGGATATGTATATTATTAACTGCATTTTGAATCTTATATACTCTATATAATTTTAACATCAATGTTATGTGTTTCTTAGATATAATATATTGTCAAATTTATTTTTTTCAGATAAAAGAGGTATTTTTCAAAAAATATGATTTTAACGCCATTTAATAGAGAACTCTTTTTAAAACAAATATTTAAAACTTTCATATATTCAATTTAAAGAAATTAAATTAATATTTAGAAGTGAGACATAAAAAATTTATTTTGGATATTTTTTTGGTACTTTTCTGATAACATTCATATTTTGTTGAATACTGAAAAATACTATGTTTTAATTGAAAACAACTTTTTTAATTGAAATTATTCTTAGTTCTAAATTATGAATTATGAAGGCTTTTATGTATAATTAGATTATATTTTTATCATTTAATACAATTTAGGTGATTACATGTAATTTCATATTTAAATTTGACATAAACACATGTCAATCTTTTGATTGTTTTCACATTTTAAAAACCCACTTTTTGGTATTGACAATGGGAATTAATTTTAAATTAATAAATGCAACATCTATGTTTTGAATTTGGTTAAATATATTCATTTATTAATTCTTAATATCAAAATTTTATTAGAGAGAATTTTTTGTATTTTTATAAAAACATTTAATTTTTTATCAATAGTGGAAAACATTGGATTATTATTTAAAACTGTTTTTATATTAAAATAATTATTTATTTTATCTAAATTTATCAGTATTCAAAATAAATATATAATACCTATATTAGTTCAATGTAATTCATTGTAGTCATTTTTTAATAAAATTAGATGTATAAAATTTTATTGAACTTTTAAACCACTTTTAGCAACCTTCTAGGGACGTTTGCAAATTTGCATAAAACATAATTTTACAAATTCTTTGAGTTGATTTTCAGATATCTGAGTTACTCGGTTGATATCAGTAAGTAAATTTTTTTTCAATAAGATGAAAATAATTTTTGGGTATATTTAACTTTTAACTTTTATTAACCATGGTTAAAAGTAAATTGGGTAAATAAAAATAAAAATGATATAATTATTACCATAACACATGTCATAATTCTATTAGATAAGATTATTTCAACCAGAAACAACCTTGGGATTTAAAAAAATCCTTTAGGTCTTGTTGGATTATATTAAGACATTTATTATTATTTAATTTAAAGAAGAGTTAAAAGAGTTAAATTCAATGATTAATAACTAAACCATTTTTAATATAGTGTTTACACAAGATAAATTAGACTATAAATTTTCATTAAAAAATATATAAATATTTACTACATAATAGTATTTTATTTATATTTTTTAGAAATTAAATAATTTAATATATTTATGACATGATGATGATGCAGTAATTACCTTATTAACGAATGATTATAATAAATGATATTATAAATATCCAAATAAATATAATTTGAGACATTTGATTAATTACACTAATTTTCTTGGTTAATATGACATGTTAGGGTTAATTAAATATATTTTTTTGACGTAATAACGTTGTTATCATTTTCACAGTAACCAAATATTATATAGTGTCAAAATTGACATAATTGAGTTTTGAAAACAAATACTATATTATTAATTGATATAATATTCTTAAAAATCTAAGGTTTGGACAAAGGACATAGATAAGGTTATATATATTAATAATAAACCATTTTTGGTTCACATCGCAGTTTATAGTATGTTTATTAACCATATAATATAAAAATACAATAGAATGGTAAATGACACACTATTTAACTAAGAGTTAAATCTAAAAGATATGGTTAATATGGTGACCTAAACCTATCTAAAACCTATTGTTTGAGAGGTATTTGACCCATCCGCACCTTATCCTAGAAATAAATTAATTTTGAGCCATTAAAAACCGATTTTTTTAAATAAAATAATATTTCAAGCATTTTCTAAAGTGACCCTCACCTCTCTTATAAAAGCGTACTTCCACTTATCTTATTTTCCCACCTCCAAAGCCATTTGGGTCAGATTAAACCTACCCAAATATCCTCCCAAATTCACTAAATTTAGTCAGGAGGCCTTTGATGGGTCAAAAAGTCATCTTATGGAGCCTGTTTGATTAAATCGAAAGGAAGAACCCAATGAAGAGGTAAATATTTCATCACCTCTTTCTAGTTCTTTTCTTCTTCTGATTACACTTTTGTAGTTGTTTCCATTATTAAATAATAAATCAAGTATCTTCTAAATACTATTATTTTATTATAAAAATAGTACAACCATATTCATTATTATATCCATCATAAGAATGACAATGTAACCATACATGCATATGTATGGCTTACCATCTCCACGTCGTTCTATAGTTGTTATTCAGTACATTATTTTTTTGAATGGATATAATAATGATTTATGATTGATGTATATAAAAAATTTATCATTTTATTGATTCTATATATATGATATAACATTGAAATATATACGATTTCACCTTCAATTGAATGATATTGCCGCTCGTGCGTACGTACGGATTGTTGTCTCCACGAACGCGATGACATTCATTACCAATCATAATCATTCAAGAATATTCTTCATTTTATGATTAAAAATAATTTTTAAAAACTTAATATCATTCTATATATTAATCAAATACATTCAATCCATAACAAACAAGTCTTATATAACAAAACATATAATGCAAAATGAATCAGTTAACACCTGAAACGACGATAATACTAATATATTATTAAAAATGTAATATTAGAAGATCATATATGATATCATATTTATATATATGTTTCTTGTATAATTTAATAACAATGATTTAACAATTATACATGAGTTTAACATACCCTCACCCACCGATAATTACATGGTAAGGGTTAATTTCACAATCTCTTTATTATCTGAGGTTTTGTTTACATAAGTATCTACTGGGACCTCATTATCATCCACATCTGTGTATTCTTAAAAATATATTTCAATTTTTTTTACCATTTACTCGAAAATTGGTTACAATCATTTATACCCTTATTTTTCCTTATATGTTTTGAAATAAATCATTCCATCATTTTCCAAATAATGTACTTTATGACCTTTTTGACTAAATTAAGGTAGTAATGTTTTTTTAACTTATATGGCGGGTGTGGCTATTTTCCACCGTTATAACATCATCGAAGCTTCCCATATAATTATTAAGACTATTTTCAAAATAAATTTTTTCTTTTATAATTATATGTCTTTTAAATGATTTCAAAATAGAAAGGTATATTTGTTAAAAAAAATATGATTTCATATATGTCAACATCCTTTGAGGGATTTTAAGCTTGTTTGATGTTGATTTATAATGATACAAATCTTTTATATAGTATTGAATGTTTTTTGATATGTTTGATAGTGGATGTATTATTTTTTTACCATTCATGGTTTACGGATAATGTATTGACATTTTATATGCTAGTTTTAATATGAATGTTTATGTTATGTTTAAATCTCTTTATATGAGTAAGGCATTGGACTTAGTAAGTGACAGATAGAGCCCGCTATAGCACCTCGATGCATCGGTAGGTCTCATGAGAAAAACTAATGTCTTGACACAAGGACTTGAAATAATATTCTCTGTAGTCTTGGCACAATGCCTTGACTATGTGGTTCTGAAGTCTGGAATTAGGCACTCCATCTTTATTAAAGCGGCAATTGATATTTCTTGTGATTATTCTACTAGTGGAATCTCCATTTGAATAAGTAAGTGACATTACAAGATTTTAACATTTCTGTATTATTCAGATGTTTATGTTTATAAGGATTTTTTTAGTTGTATACATTGCCTTAAATATTTATTCTTATTTATCAATGTTTTTGTTATATTGTCATCCTTAATAAGAATCTGATATCACCCATTTCTATGTTTTATTTTTTCCCGGATACGAAGATGTATATTCTGAATGACCATCAGAGATAGTCTAAGTGATATGAATGTGGTCAATGGATACAATGTTGTTGTTGATTTTCATTTTATAATGTAATGAATCTTCATGTATGCAATCTATTTTCCAAGACTGCTAAACTGATAGGTCCTTCAAGAATAGATTCCTTGTAATCATGCCACTGTTCTATAATAATGCACCATCTCGGGTTCACTGGGGTTGGGGAGTTACATAGATCATAATAAATTAGGATGGATCACCCGAATTTGTGTATCATTATCCTCTCGAGGATGACTGACTCAGAATATACAATAAATATACAATTTATACCCTCAGGATGATAAAAATCTCACACTCGGTCATAACTAGAATGTTACCCTCAGTCAATGTGTTAATGTGAATCTATCCCTCAAGCATCTAAAAAATCATATAATTTTCCCATAAGAAATTTTTACCAGTTATCATAGTCCACAAGTAGTATGAAAGCATGCAAGAAGCCCTTAGAAATCAACACCAATCATGATACCATAGACTTTCCATATAATCATATACTATTAACTTTGGGAAAATGTACCAACACGTCGTTCACTCATGTGGTAATAAAGAACATTCACTAGTCCCTTAGGCATCCTCATTAAACATGATTCATATTTAGACAAACACAACATTATAATAAATATCAACTGATCAGGTATCAGTCATATTGATATGACATAATATCAGAATCTTATCAAGAAATATCATAATTTTATTATCAGATATAAAAAATTTATCGCCATAAGATATAATGATCAGTTTATATAAATTATAATATATAAAAACCAATTAATATAATTAATACACGTCTCTAATTATCATTGTAATTATATCCAAATAGTTTTAATTAATCATTCAAAACTAAGGTCGTTAATATATTAATTATATAGTTTATCCAAGGTTATTATACTATATGAAACCACACAACTTTTTATAATTACAATTCAATAGTCTAATATAGCCATACAACAATTTACCTAATTTATTATAGGGATTAAGGGTCAAATAGACCATGGATTAATACATTATAAGTCTAGTAAACCAATTGAGGGGCCAGAGGTTTGTTACCACTCCTATAGACCCAATGTGATCCAAGGGATTGTTCAAATTTAACAATTAATATTTAATATTGTAAGCTAAATTTATCTTTTCATTCCCACAACATGTTACAATGATCATATATATCAAAATCTCTATAAATAATAATATCAGATAAAATTGTATTTGTAGTTTAGACCCCAAAACAATTCATTTCATGTCATGAATCCTCCATAAAGGATTCCTCTGATTATTTTCAATTCTTATAACTTAAAATTTACATAAATCAAGTTTATTTAATCATTGCAATAGGTGTGCTCAAACTACCATAAGTTTTTTCATTTAAATTAATTAATTTAAAACATTTAATGAAGGCAATACATTATGTCATGAAATTATATTAAATTTAATTCACTAGTAGAGTACTAGTTTTCATAAAGAAGCTACTCAAATTAATATATTACATTTATTAGTTAAATATTAAATGGGGACTTATTTAAATGGATCTGTGTAGTATTGAGAATGTACTATGGAAAATCAGTTAAATACTATCATGGGAATTTCCCTTATTATAATGTATTCTAATTTAATCAATTTTTATGTTGGCCCAAGAACTTAGATGGTGTCTTGGATCTTTAACCATTTAAAAAGGGAAAAATGTATTCTATTACAATTGGGCTCCATTTCATTAATATTTCATATATCAAGTGTAACATCACATGATAAGGAAATATCACTTAAATAGGACAAGCTAGAATAAAATTCTAATAACTACTTTTTATCATAGATGATTGTAAACCTCCATTAGAGGGGTTTTATTAAAAACATGACTTTGGTTATAAAAAATTAATTTAACATATTTAAGCATTTCATTAAATGATAACAATTCGTTTTTATCAAATGAATCAATAAGAATGCAACTAAATTTTTCATAAATTTAAAGGGAAAATTTATAGGGATCCTACCACAAATATGAACTATGTTGAACACTTTGGCACATGACAACATTGATGATAGAAACTCGATTTTACTCCCCACTTTCATGAACATAAATTCTTATATATATAGCTTAATTCGATTCGCAAGTTCCTTAATCAAGGATATAATATACTCAAGGAAGACACACACACACACAGATATATATATATATATATATATTCATACCTATGTACATGAGTGAAAACCGTCATAGAGTCATCAGACACTCTAAAAATAAATACCACTGACTCAAAACACTGTGAAAAAGACCAATGCACTCAAATAAAAATTCCAAGAAATCATAAATCATAGAATGTTGATTTATTAAATGAGATAAAATGAATAATGAAGGGAAATATACCCTAAATAGACATCGGTGGACTAAGATGGTATGTATCGCTTCTCCTTCAGTAAAAGCGTCCAGAATACAAACCAAGGAGTCCTTAGAGATGCTTCATTCAACCTATCATTGAGGGAAAATAGAAAATTTGGTTAGCCTCAACCATAGGGTTTCAGACACACCTCGATGGGCGATGGGAGACCAAAACTCTGCCTGAAATGAGAGAGAGGGGAGAGATGATACCTTACATCAATGATTAAAGTAAGAATCAACATGAAAACAAGATGAATTAAACCATTCAATGTGGTTCCATGGTAGGGGTTCATCATACATCCTGGAGATGATCATCAGGGTGGTGCTGTGTGAGTGAGAGGGAGAGAGGGGTGATCTTTTCATTGCGGGTTTTATTAAAACGTAAAAAAATAATCATAATAAATATAACTATATTTATAATAATAAAAATAACAATAATAATAATATTCATAATAATAATATTAGTATTATTATTATTAAATAATTTCATTTTTTATTTACTCTAATTTAAATTTAACTAAATAATTTCATTAAAATAAACTGAAATATTTTTTTGTTAAGGTCCACACTGTTTTAAACTAACCATGCACCCATATCAGCTCTTCCAAAATTGATTTTTTAGTTCCAAACACTCTTGAAACTCCAGTGAACTTTTGAGGGCACCCTCGGTCCTTCAACAGCATAAAACAACAACACATTTAAGTGATAAAACTCTCATAATTATGTTTTTATTCTTAGTTTCAAAAACACACCATCTTGTAAATTATAATTGTTAAAAATCCCTAAGGGTAATTTTGGTTTATTAAAACATGGTTTCTTATGTGTTTTCTAGTTCCACTAATCATTCCACACTGACAAAGAAGATATGGAAGTTCTGAAAAGCTTCACACGGTTATTGAATTTCAATAAGAACCACTTGTAATCTGTTTATAGAAAACATATTTTGAGTAAAAAATTAGGGCCCACATGGGGATGATAATGAATTTTATATTGATACATTATATCTAGAAATTTATATTTTAATTTCATTTTTTGGTTAGTCATTTATGAATCCCAATCACTATAATGTTTTTGATATTCTATGAAATTATCCTTGAGTTTTAAGGATTAAATTTAATGTATCGAAACACGATTATGAAAAAATAGTGAATCACTTCAAGATAAGGAATCAAATTCATGAAAATATGATTCCCCATGTATATTTATATTTAAAGTCTCTATATTATTTTCTAAAAACCAATTTTGTGGTTAAACTACAAATTATATATCCATACATGAATTTATGATTTAATTGACTTATCTAGGAGATATGAGTTTCGTAAGAATCCTCTAATGTCATGTTTTAGATTTAAATGTTAAGGATATTAATGGTGTAAAATGAATAATTGGGTGATTGACATGAATAATGGATATTAAAATGAGGACTCATTATTTAAGGGATGTAATTGATTCATGTAAATGATATTTCCTAAACAAATTCATGCTTTGATTTTATAAAATTCATGTGAATGTATTTGTTATTATTAATCATGAGATGAGTAATTTTACATTTTCATATTTACCATTGAAGAGAGGATTTCTAAAACCTTTACTTATTATTTATCTTGACATATTTCTTGAGTAATCATTCACTTTACTAACCTAAACATTCATTTGAACTTTTAAAATCTCTGAATGTGTAAAAACACTTTTAACATGATTGAGGGTTATTTTTAAAAATGTATTAACTATAAAATACCACTTTTAGATCAATGAGTTTTTATCCACTAGAACAAGTTAATGGACTTGTTAGGAATGGGCTATGATTGAAGCCATTTTTATCCATTCACACCCTCCTCATAAGTATTTTCATGATATTTGTATGTTTATTTGTTGGGGTGAATGGGTGTAATATGGAAGATATGGAGTGAATTTTGTTGAATAATTGTGGGGGTGATAATTTTAGAATAATGAATGGATTTTGATTCATTCAATGTTCTTAATTGTTTTCCCATTATGAAAAAAATTGAAAAATGGATGGGTTCTTACATAGATGAATCATAAATCACTATCAATTGAAAAGTTATTTTTAGCATATATATTTAGGTTGTGGGTGATAGGTTTATTCTAAGAATAAATTTTTAATTATAAAAAATGAAAAAATATACTCTGAAGAAAAATTATAAATGATGATAAAAATTTATGAATAAAAACATCATTAATTATGCTTCGATTTGACATGGCCATTTCATTTAAAGTTTGGGGGAACTCATTGTTTCTACATTGATGGAGAGAATTTCATTAGACATTTATTTTAGTAATCATTCATTGTACTAAAATAAAAACCTCTTACTTTATCATAATGTTTTAATGAACTAAATCCTACCAACTATAAGCCTTAGAGTCATTCAAATCATAATTTCAATTCCACATGATTTTATTTGTGTTTATTATTTAGAAATAGAGGAATGTAATTATTTTAAAAGTGTATTTATAAATATAATGTATTCATGATATTTTCATAAATATATTAAAATAGTATTATGTCAGATGAGAGAAAATAATCCATTGTGAGGTAGATAATGATCTATCATTTGTCATAACAATGAATTGAGGAACTAAAAAGAATGAATGGATAAGTTATATCATTTTTATGGAGTAAAAATAAAATATCTGGACTGGTTATCTCTTTGATAAATTGGAAATTGAGTTGGTATTTTATTTGTAATTTGAAATTTGTATTTGATATTAATAATTGATTGATTTTATTACATTGGAAATAAATATTGGTATCAATAGTTCACAATGAATTCCTTGTTAAGATTTTATACTAGAGAAAAAATGCTTTCTGTGAGGGTAAATTGATAGAGATAATATTTTCATCATTTTTCATATGTATTTCAATGATTTAATCCCTCCCAAATTATCAATTATAGATTATTTTTAGCCATTTTGGATTTGTGTTGATTTTTGGGAAAAAATATAAATATTTTATAATTATGGAATTTTATCAAATTTTAGTCATGTTGATATTTTAAGAATAACATTTTAAGTATTTCCCAAATTTGATTGATTCATTTTTAGGATTCCCTGATTTTCAGAATTCCACCTCTTCTTCTACACCAGTATCTTATTTAAATATCCAATGGCCCAAAAAAAGATACATGAAAATTTGTTCTGGATGACAGACAGGACACCACCTTACTTAGTGATTAAAAACTCAGTCTAAAAACCTCACATTTAGGTGATTACAATAGTATTTGAAATAAAATGCACAGTATTATTTTTAGAAATATTTTCATAGAGATATTATCATATTATTTCGGTTATTAGACGCTCAAATTTGGAGGATGGTTTAAGAAACATTCATCCAAAAAACTTATGACTCATTAATTGTGCCATAACATCCTCTATACATGGCCTATTACATTAATATGGTGAGGTTCAATATAATACAAAATTTAAACAATATTATAATAATTTACATTGTAGATATCTGACCATATTATGGTTATTACATAAGTCATTTTTTGGGGGGATAGATACAAGAGGTGAACATGGTGCACCCATTTCATTTCATTTTTTTAAATTTAGTTTTATTTGAAAATAAACTTTAATTTAGTTTATTTAAAATAAAATTTAATTTATTAATCGTTTTTATTTAATGTGTCTTCTTCCACATGCCCACCTTCTTCTCATTTTCTTCTTCTCTTGTTCTTTTTCTTTTCATTTGATTTTGTGATTTCATGTTTGTGTTATTATTATTCTTCACTTCACATACATATTTTTTTATTTATTTTACTTGATTCTTATTTTTTCTCATTAAAAAATTATTTACAATCCAAGAAAAATATGCTTTACCCTGAGTCTTCTCTTGGGTGATGTATGGGTCAATTCCCTTCATTTTGAACTTAATTTATTTTTTATTTTTTAAATATGATATAAAAAACAATGAAATTCATGGGTGTCTCAATATTTCACTACAAAATTGATCCTAAAATAATTTCTTTTATTTTATTAAATATTTTCCCCATATTATATTGGATAAAATAATTTCTTATCATATAGTTAATCCATTTAATATATGAAATGGAAAATGATGTAGGTAGGTCCTAAAATATGTCACACATTTGATTTAGGTGTTCCCTCAAACACGATTATAGGAGGAGGCGGAATTTATATTTCTAAAAGGTAATCAAGATTTCATACTAGTAAATAAAATAATATAATTCTGAATGAGATCTTAGAATTTAATTATAAATCTTAATATAAGCACAAATAAAGAGAATTATGGAACTAAAAATGTAGTCCATAATGGCCATCTTCTTTCTTCAATAATTACATTTTTTCATTGCGTGTTATTTCAATATTTTCTTTCTTTTAAATTACATTAATTTCCTAGATTAAATGAAAATACCATATATATGTTGTTTAGGGGAATTAGATTATGTGAGTGAGTGACTAAGAAATCTCCTCAAGTAATATTTTTTTTATATATAGCAACTCTTCATAGAAAGACTTTGGTTCTGTGCTCATGAATATTGAAAAATTCATAACTCAAACTTCATGAATGTTTAGGATCCATGAACTAGACTACCTAAATCATGATCTAATGTAATAATTTATGCTCTTTTCTATAAATATTTTGAGGTAATACCTCTTTGGGAAATAGTGTGATATATATTCTAATCACATGAGACTTAATTATATATTCACCCAGAAAGATCTCATCATGCGTCTAAGAATATGGTTAGAGATTGTCAATGCTAATTATTTCACTATTAACTACCATCTTGGAAATGTGAAAAAGGTATCTGATTCTCTTAAAAGAAAATGACCTGATACTTTATCCATGCAACATATTGATTAATTTTCCATCTTTTTATATATTAATAGGGTGGTTTTGGACACCATAACAACTAGAAATACATCATAGGTTTCCGACTTATTTTTCTACCATATATCCTTGACATGATCAATTGGGAAAAAATGGATGATCTATATATTTGAAAGAAGTTGAATTTAGTAAAGGAAGGGAAACTAAATGACTTCCACATCAATAAGGAAGGTGTAATTTCATGTGGAAGGAAAATTTATTTCTCACTATAACCTAAGATTAATAAGGGTTTATTAGATAATACACTTAGCCCACCATTATATATCCATCATTTAATTAAAATACACTTGGTGATCTTCGAGATAACATATGGTGAGGAAAAAAGAACATGGTTATTACAGATTGTATATTAAGGTTATTGGTATTTCTATAAGTTTAAGTGGGATTGATCGAATATTAACAGAATGATTCAGACATTTTATATACCCATATAGAAATGGGGGAATTTAACTTTTAATTATTTTATTAGTTAATTTACGACACTTAATGTAAACATTATCTAATTGATTTTGGTTGATCGAATCAAAAATACAATTGACTACATCTCTATTCATGAAAATTTATGTCTTGAAAAAAATGAAAAGATATATGTAAAGGAAGTGGTGAGGATTCTTGGGGTTCCACTACTGAAAATCTTTGATAATGATACAATGTTCACATATAAATTATAGAGATTTAATAAACATTATTTGTGTACATAACAGAATTTTAGTACAGCCTATCACCCATAACTAGTAGAAAATCTTAAAGGACTATTCAAACACTCGAGGTATGCTATGATCCTGCATAAAATAATTGAAATTTTTATGGGATCAATATATCCATTTAGTTTAGTAAAAATAAAAAATACCGCACACTGATGTATTCAAATGGCTCCATATGAAGCTCTTTCTGGAAAGTGATTCCAATGGTACAACTTCAATAATTTTATATTCTTGTATCTTTGAGAAAGAATTCAAATTCATGAAATCTCATGGATAATTTCAGTTTATAGTTTAATAAATTATATATAACTCTTACATAGATTTCCAATATATTATAATTTCACACCTGTACTCATTATCCATTTTTTCCACCAAACCTAGAACATATAAATAAATCATGGTTTATTTTGTTGTTAAATGTTCACAATGTTCTTCTTGACCACATCCTTTTACCTATTCATAATTAAATCACTATGAAAATAATTATAAATCATTCTATGAAAAAAATCATTAGAGACACTAAATTAATTGATCTCATTATTCTTGTAAAAAATAAGAAAAATTCATTGACGGATTTACCTAAAAAACATTTTCTTATGAAATGAAAATAATTTCTCTTTAAAAACAATAATTATCATTCCTCTTTAGGTCCAATGAATTCTATGATTTTTTTTAGAATCATATAAAATTAAACTAGGTTCTTCTTTGAGTCTTCATCATAGAAAATTTTTATTACCCATATAATCACACTTACAAAAACCATTATGAATTTGAATATCTATACATCTGATTTCAAATATATTTCTCCAGAGAAAAAAATAATTAACCTATGCATTAGAGAATTATATGGTCAGACCGAATAGTATAACCTGATCAAACAAGAGCTATAATGGGTATCAACTCCTTCTAATCAATTTACGAGGAAGATTTCATGAATAAACTTCTTTAAAAACATTTCAAAACCCCTATGAAAAACAATTTCAAATAAGAAAATTCACAATTATTTTAAAATCACTTTTAAAATGTAAAAACAACAATGATATTAATTAAAATCATATTTAAAAATTATATAAATATATAAAAGGAGTTTTAAATAATTGAGTGGTCATTTTTTATGGTAAATCCAGTCTTGATTTTATGTTAAAAAATTAATATTCATTATTTTTGTTGGAAATATAAAAAAGTACCTCATTTTAAAAATGAAATTAATATTCCAATAAAATGGTTTTGTAAATTAAAATCATGGGTTAAAATGGATTTAAACAGTCATAATACAATAATAAGAACTTTTTTAAATCATATACATTTTAGAAAAATGGAGTTTTACTGGATCCATTAAATTGATATTTTTCTAAAAGAAATTCACTTACCTTGGGTCTGACTTGTCGCATATATTGTTTCTCATTAGTAATAAGATAAAAATGTTTATGGTCAACCTCATTAAGAACCTTTTTGAAATTCTTTATTCCCTTTATATCACTTATTACAAGGTTATATAAATCTACTTAATGATTATATTTCAAGTTAGATATTTCGATGACATTCATTACATATGTCCAAAATAAATTTGGTATTGTGAATATGGTTTATGTTATTTTTATTCCATATTCAACAGAATAAAGGATATGATATTAAAATAACATTTATACATCAATTATAATTTCAAATTCATTTAATAAATATTTTCACAAAAAATGAACAACATTAAAATCATGGAGGCGGTAAGTCGTACATACGCATTAGTAACATTTTTATTTTTCAAGGATCATTAGGGAAAAAAGGAATGTATTATTTTATATTTAAATGATGATAATAAAACCATAAATATTAATTATTAAAATATTATTATATATATCATTCATGGTATATGTTGATAAAAATTGAATCACATCACTTCGTGAAGGTGGTAGTCCACACATACGTACAAATGACATTATGATTTTTCTTATTTGTGTAAATAGAAGAAAAATAAAATATATTACATTTTATGAATGATAAATATGTCATGATGTTTACATAAAAATAAAAATATCAATAATTATAATACACAAATAATAGAGGGTTATTGAAAATGAATTACATTGGTTTATAAGGTGGTACTTCACTATACACCCAAATGATTAATTCATTACAAATTTGATAGAAGATGATATGGATATTGGTCATTAAACTATGAATATAACATATTGATATATGTAATATAATTTTTTTATTTAATTATTTTTTAATATGGTATTAGTGACATGTAAGAAAAAATTAAAGTAAAAAATATACATATTCTTTAAAACCCCTCATTTTCATAACAGATATTTATAACGCAAAGGATGCCGGTTTTCTACCCCAATACATATTGAATTAGAAGTTGGATTATATTTATTTATTTTTTTAACTATTGGTCAGTTGAAATTGTTTTTCTATGTAATATATTCACAATAATAGGTTCTCTTTCATAAGAGAGGGAAGGGTAACTCTTGGAATTTATAAAATTAATAAATCAATATAAAATATAATATAATTAAAAATGGTTCAAAAAATATTAATTTCTTTATAAGATGAGTATGGGTCTATATTTCACAATAATATAAATATTAGATATGTTTCAACAATATTTATACACTTATATTTTGGTTTAAATTTGTTTTTAGACCCTTCAACTCTTACCATGACAATTATAATTTTGACACATTGAGGCTCAATAATGTTACTAAAAATGAGAAAATACCAATAAATGGACCATGTTTCATATTTTACTCCTGAACCTAATAAATTTATTAATGTAATATTTTGATGAATCTTATATAGTTTAATTAAATATTATTTATTATAAAATATCTAAAATGTAAATATTTTAAACTATTCATTACATAGACTTTAATAATGTCCAGATAAAACATATAATTCAAAAAACAATTTTAACAACTCTATAAAATGTAATCATAAAAAATTAAATTAAAGAATAAAATTAATTATCAAAAAATAATTATTTTAGTATTTTATTGTCATTAATTTGATATATCTATTAATAGAATAATTACTACATTATAATTATTTAAGTATTTATAGTAATTATTTAATTTCTAAAGGATACAAATGAATTATTCTGAAGAATAGAATTAATTTAGATTTAAAATAATATGTATACTCAAAAATATCCTTCGGGTAACAAAAAATTTAAAATATAGAATTTATTAACATCTATAATGCTACATGTTTTATAGTTCATTAAATAAAGCACTCTAATGGTCAAAATGTCTTCCAAGTGACCCAAAAAGGTAATAAAGTAAATTCATATAACTAAAATAATATTAATATGATCATTATATAAATTTTTAATCATAATAATTTATTTTATCTTTCATCTATATCATAGAATTCAACTTAATTTGTTATTTTGACTTTGATAGTCGTGCATAATAATTCAGCAAGCATTTGGATAAGCCACTCATAATATACAAATAAAATTAATGTTTAGTAATAATAATAACAAGTTAAAAATTATATTTTATATACATTTTGATGGAGAACATATGTCATCCCCATTAATATTATTAAGATACCATATTTGACTTTTCGAGTGGTGCGCAGGCTCTGTGTCAGTAGTGATTTTTTTTACAGTTTTTATAGAATAATTTACAATCTCTGTGATTTAAATTATTTTAGAATTATTATTATTTTATTTTATCAAAAATGGGTCATTAATTACATATCATAAATATTTATATTATCCCTAATTTTTAGTAGTATCAATACTGACACCACATTTCCAATAAATATTATTTATCAATATTTATTAAAAAGTTAACTTCTCTAGAAAAATGTAAAAAACTCATACTCTGAAAATTGGGAATTTCTGAAACTAAAAATAATTTCCATTTGAATAAATTAATCTCCTATAAGTTATAGAATTTATTTTTAAAATTTGGTTTTCAAAATGTGATGAAACCCACTTTTTAGACAAAAAATAATTCAATTTTCATTAAAGGTACTTATTTATATTTATGAAAATGATTTTATGTGAAATTTGAGTATAAATTTTACTACATTGGAAGAAATTTATTTTTTTTAATATTATAAAACTTAATTTTGTTTTAATCCAATTTTATATAAAAAATTTTATCCCAAATGTTTAAAAAATACAGTTTTCAATAAAAAACGGTATATCTTACTATTCAATATAAAATCATTCTTTTCAAAATATTTTTCAAATATATTCCTAATTTAATTTTGGAATATTTCTATAAAAAATTATATTATTTTTGAAAAATAATCAATATAAAATATCCCAAATGTTAATATAATATTCCATCATAAAATGGAAGAAAACCCATTTTTGATGAAAATATATTTTTGGAAAAATAATATGTCATTACTGATTTTTCTGAGTATTTTATAAAAACATAAAAATACCATAATATAGATGTATACCATTATAATATTTTCTTAAATAAATTATTCTTATTCATCACCAACAATTTTCAAATTAAGTTATACTATTTACATTTAAATAATAATATTTCATTGTACAAATAATCTTGGTGTGGCTAATATTTAATGTTATCCAATATAGTTTTCAAATTTTAAACATCTTATGGGGTTAAATCCCCCATACTTTTGGGAAATTCATTTCCATGAAATTTTTGACTCAGTCTCAAAATCTTGTTTTTTACTTGTCAAAATACCTTATTTGAAAACCCACATCATAAAAAGATAATAAATCATTAACATGAAATGAGAAAAAAGAAGTACATTGGACATCTAGAATATAATATACCAGTTTTCGATCTATGAAAACATGGGCATTGAAGAGAAAATATGATGCCCAATTATTTATAAAAATTGCTAGGGAATCTGGTCATGATAAATTTAGCTTTTTCAAAATAATAAATCATTGATAGGTTAAGAGGTCATTGAATTCTCAAAAACTAAAGTAAAAGGACACTATTATTATTTTTAAGATACATTTCGTAGACTTGATATATTAATTTAAAATATACACTAAAATAATCATGAAATATACATAGCCCAAATTAAAATGTTTATCCTTTAAGAAATTTCCACTAAAAACTGAAATTTTCCTCAAATTATGAGTATGCTTTTTTCATGCCTAATACTCAAGATTCATCATATATGGATCACAAAATCCAAAAAATGAAAACAATATATTCCTACTAAGTGTGGGAACTAATAATAACTAAAATGATTAGTATAAGTTATAATAATTCCCTAATGGAATAAACCTTCATTTGTGGATTAAGAAAATTAATATAAAAAATTTAACAGTAATACCCAATGTTAAACAGAGATCATTCAAAAAAATAAATATCCATAATATTCATCTAAAAATTATTTAATAACTTTGTAACCATCAAATAAAAAGGATTTTATCACATTGGCTTCTAATATAAATTTAACATGTATCTCCCAAAACAAAATCAATGACTCTTAATGTCTTTTAAGAAAAATATAATTTCCCAAGTCACATAATATTTGAGATATGATATTCATTTACATGTTAATAATTATTATAAGTCACCAAAATCAACATAAATACATAATTAAATAATATATGCTTAAAACTATAATTATACATTTAATCTTAAAATAAAATCATGTAATAATATATTTACATTAATCCAATAATATACGCCAAAACTTATAGTGATCATTTATAAAATAAGTTCTATCACATAGTCACTAAACCAATCTCCTATCTCAAGATTATCTATATGATAAAATATATGTTCCAAAAATAAAAATATTATTCATGCATCATATATATTAACAAAATTAAAATGTCATACCAATCTAGTGTTCATATTGGATCATGTTAAGCAATTAAACCTTGTTTCCATTTAGTATACGCTCAAACATCATAGACATGGATGATACCATGGCCTGTAAACCATCATGTGGGATATCCTTTTTATAAAAAAATATTATTATAATCCTTATAAAATTTTAGAAACTTGAGAAACAAATTCAAAAATAACATTAATATATTTAACATTAAATAAATTTTTTAACCATGAAGGTTGTCTCGTAACTTTCATTTTGAATCCCAAAATATAATAACATATAATTACCTCAAAGATAAGTTTCACAGAAAATATTATTATTAATCTTCAATTTTTATATCATAAATCTTCTTAATCTATTTCTATGAAATTATATTTTTGATAAACATTAAATTAATAATCCCATGATAGTATCCATAAATGATATAAAAAAACCTAATCTATAAGAATCTATAAAAATATCTCTAATGCAAACTGTAAATACTTTTCATTAAAATTTTCATATTATAGTGCATTTATGCTAGAATTTACAATCCTAAATTCATGACGATCTTCTCATTTAATAGTGTTAGAAAATTAGAAAATTTATTACATAGTAAACCCATATATTATATACGCATACTTATGTTTTGTATCTATTTTTCCCAAAAAATATATTTCAAAATAAAACGTTGTTTCGTTTCATGATAAGTATTCTCAAGTTTTAAAAATAACTTATTAAGGTACATAAGAGAAATAAAACCATTAGTCCATTGAAAAACATGATAAAATAATAAAAACAAGTCCTTAAAAACATATTTTCCCCACAATAATATTATTTATTTCAAAAAAAATAATTATATGTACTTTTGAGAACAAAAAATTTCTATCAACTCTCATTAGAAATAATAGGAAATTCATGTTAGTCATATGGGAAATTATTACCACAACAGCCATATAGAACCTTTACAAGAACCCTTACAAAAAACCATGCGAATTAGAATGACCATGAATCTAACATCTAATATAATAGTTCATAGAAAAAAATCATTACCCAATCCATTAGACTACTATATGGGTGACCCTAAAGCTATAAAGAGATCACCCTTGATATCTTATGGGGCTACACCCATCAAAAAAATGACCATGGACCATATAATTACTAATACCAATAAAACTCTTTTAGTCCCATATACATAACACTTTCAGATATAAAAATATTATATTTATTTAAGAATCACATTTAAATTGAAAAAACAAGCACATAATGAAGAAGTCATTTTCATTAAAATTAAATTTGGAAAAGTATAGTGGAACATAAAATAAATATGGGTTTTTTATGGTGGGGAAATATTCACATTACATATAAGATAAAACACATTCCTTTGGTATATTGTCAGAAAAGATGAAAAATACCTCATTTTAAAAATGAAAATAAGATTCCATTCAAGATGCATTGTGAAAACATAATTCAAGGATAAAAAATAAGATAAAAAATCATAGGATAATAGTAATAACATTTCTCAAAATATTTTTAGATAACATGGAAATGGGAGAAAAATAGATATGTAAGGGAAATTTTTAAAAAAAATTATAAAAATGCCCCATACATTGAGTCAGAATTTTCATATTCATTTTTTTCTCATCCTCAATAAAAATTTAAGAATAATTTATAATTTATTAATAAAAATTTAAATAATAATTATTACCTTTATGTCACTTAAAATATAGTTTTATATAATTATATAATAATTTATGTTCACATGAGATATTTTTTTGATATTCAGTTCACAAGTCCAAAATGTGCTTGGCATGATGAAAATTGTAAAATTGATATTAAATAAATAATTTCTAGATTGATAATAATTTAAAATTTATCATTTTATTCAATAATTTTTTAAATCCAACTATTATATATAGTTATCAAAAATTAACTACATTATAATCGTAGAGACAGTTAACCTTACATGTACATGAACAAGGTTTCCAATTTTCGATGATCATTATGAAAAATTGGTAAGTAATATATTACCCTTAAATATTATAATAATATAATAATATAATAAATAATATATTAATTATTTAAATATACTTAAAAAAATCATTCATGTGATATACATATGAAAAACATATCACATCACTTTGTGGAGGTGGTAGTCCACACGTACGGACAAAAGGCAATATAATTTTACTATTCATGGAATGGTAAGAACATAAAAGATATACTACATTTTTATATTGATATATATACAATTAATATAATATATAAAAATTATATCCATATATATAATCCATCCATGATATAAATTGATGGAAAACGATTTTTATTAGTTCGTGAGGCACAAGTCCACCATACACACACATGATGAAATATTTTTCCATTTAATGGATTTGTAGATGTGTAAAAGTAATGTAAACAGAATAAAATAAAATATAGAAGTATATTTTATAATTTAGTTATTATTTAATAATTTTTTATTTTGATTTTATGTATGTGGATCTAGGAAAAAAACAAAAACATTTTGACAAAAACAATTCCTCTTCTTTGGAAAATCGCATTTTCATAACACCTTCAGACAACTATTGAAGATGTCATGCAAAAATAAATAACACTAGTTTAAGGGGATGGATTATATAAATGTATTTTGGAAGGTATTGGATGAAAAATGGTTTTTATGTTTGTATGATTGAGAATAACCACCCCCTTTTATAAGAGAAGGAAGTGGCACACTTTGAATATCTAAAAATAAAAAATTAACATAACAAAATATTTTAAATATATTTCTCCAAATAATTAATTTAGAAACTAATATGAGTGTGGATAGATATAATATCATTAAAAATGATATATTTTTCAATTTCTTATTATCATTATATTTTGATTTTAAAAATTCCTTAAACCTTGTAACTATTACCATTACTAAAATGTTTTTCAAACTGTGAGGCTTAAAATCAATTCTATAAAATGAAAAATGAAAGATAAATGGACCATGGTTGATATTTTAATATTAATACTAGTAAATTTGATCAATTTTAGTTTTTTATTGATTTCATATCATTTAATAAAATATTATTTTTATAAAAAATTTGAAATTTCAATTTTTATAACTATTCATTACATTGACTTTAATAATATCTCAATAACATATAATATTCCAAAAAAATTAATACATAATTAAAGAATCATATAAATATAAAAATTTCCAGGATAAAATAAATTATCTAAATGTATATATATTTTAATATTCTATTATAATTTAATTGATACATCCATTAAATTAAAAATTACTACATTAGTGTTATGTAAACATTTAAGATAAATATTTATTCCCTATAAATAAATAGTAAATTATCTTGATGAGTAATAAAAATGTAAATTAAAAAAATATTTATATTCAAGAATATACATTGGATAACACCTTATTAATATTATATCTCTTTTTGAAAAACAATAGTTTTACATGTTTGATACTTTTTAATATAAAATATAATAGAGGTCTTAATCGCATAAAAGTGGATAGAAAAAGTCATAAATAAATTTATATCATGAAAATTAGATTAATATTATCAAAATAATCATTTATATTCATAAAATATTTATTTTATCACATATTTTTAACCTAAAAATGGATTTAATGTGTTATTATGACTTCTCTGGCCCGACGTAAGAATTTCACGTGCATTGTGATAAGAAAATATTTATATTAGACTCTAATGTGTGTATGACCATAAAAATAAAACATAATACATAATATTTAATATAAATGTCTATAAGAGACTTATTGTTTTACTAATTATTCTTTTTCATATATGAAATATAGCTTTTCTATTGTTTCATAGGCTCTGAATACGCACTGATAATGATTTTCTTATTCTTTATGAAATAAATTATAATCTCTATGAATTAAAATATTTTTTAAGGTTATTTAAATTATTTTATATTTATTTTTTCATTACATTTGATTAATAAATTTTTATATTATTTCTATGTCCAGTGGATATCATAAATTATATCGTATTTCATAAAAACAATATATTTTACTATTGACTAATACCTTCTATTGAAAAATGTAAGAAATATCATCTAAAAATTAATTTTTATTCATGAAAAAAAATGAACACTATTAACTTAAATTAAATAACATTATTTTGTATAAATAAATTTTAAAAATAAGTTCATAAAATGTGACTTAAACCTATTTTGTCGAAGACTACACATTTATCATAAAAATGACTCCATATGTTTTAAAACAAATTATAAAAAATAAATATTAAAGTATATTCCAATAATCCAAATTTAATTATAAATAATATAAATAAACTAATTTTACATTTTTTCCATTTTAAAAGAATATTTGACCTCGTAAATGGCTGAAAAAATAGTTTTTAATAAAATATTCATTTTTCAAAATACATTGGAAAATAAATATTTTCAGAAAAAAAATATACAGCCTAAGATAATTTTGGAATGATGATTTAAAAAATAATAGTTTTTAATATATTAAAATTTATCTAGATTCCAAAATTTTATAATAATATTCAATTATAGGAAGCAAGATAACCCATTTGGGAAGAAAACATATTTTTTTGATAAATAAAAAATCATATCTATTCTTTGTGTGATTATTTTATATGAAAATTTGAATATATTAATATATAGTTGTAACATTATATTTATATCATATGTATATAATTCCTATTGCTACCTTACAATTTAATTCTTATGGTATAATAATGAAATTTATAATATAATATTTCATTGTTTGTTTAATCTCGGTATGACTTATCTTCTATGATATTTAATGTAGTGATTCCTTTTAAAAAATATCTATATGTTACATTATATCAATTTTTTAATTTAAAACCTCTAAATTTTTGAGTCGTGGTTGGTAACTAGGGTTTGACTTTTCAAAATACATATGTTCAAAACAATCATCATAAAAATAACATCCACTTTAAAAGATAAAAAGGGAGCCTTAATGTTACCTTGAATATCACATACATTGTTTTCATATACGAAGACATGGACAAGGAATATAGAATCTAACTCCCAATGAATGATAAAGAGTGATAGAAAATAATATCATTATAAATTTAACCACCAAAAAATCATAAATCCTTGATAGGTTAAGAGGTTATTGATATATCTCTAAGAATAGTAAAAGTGTTACATTTTTAATTAATTATCATTTCCCTAGATTTTAAGAGTTATTTAACCATATATATAAAAATGATAAGGATATGTAATTACTTGAAAATTATAATTTTATAATTTAATGAATTTCCATCACAAACTCGGCTTTTTCTCTAAATGATGAGTACCGAATTTTTATTCCTGAATCAGTAGAATTATAGTTAAAAAGAATTATCATATGTAGATATTACATAATTTTATATGAATATTCATCACATTAAAAAAATACATCCATAAAACCATAATAGTAAATTGTCTTTGAAAAAATTAATCACAAACATCTTATTTGTTTAAATAACATCAATATTTCTCAAAAAGATCATATCATTTATAAGTCATGCTTAAAACATTTATTCATAACATAGGGAACAAAAACATAATAAAGGGTGGGTTCAGATTATTAGTAATTAAAAATAAAGATTATACATAGTCATATCATTAATATAACGGTATGGGAATATTAACATAACAATTGATGATCCTAACATGAATATTAAAGATCATATACAATATTAATGGAATAAATATTGGAATATCATAAGACCTGAATCATAATAATTCAATGAACATAAGGCATGTTACCATAACATAAGAAAAATTCATATAATGTGTGGAATACCCATAGTCATTTTAAATCTTATGTCACAGATAGCCACAAAAACATACATAAGATGTTATGATTGGGATGACCACCCATTAACCTTCCTCGATATTGGGTTAAAAACCTATGTACTCTATTGTTTTTTGGGAAAGAAATAACAATAATTTTAACAAATTATATTTAGATATGGGATAACATACAATATACCCTAAGATTTTCAGGCATGGACTAACTACCTATGTATCCACTTATTTTCAGGCATGGAATAATAACCTGTTTTCCCACTTTTTATCAGATTTGTGCTGACACCACATTTTCCATCCTGTATCCATTTTTGGGATAACAAATTATTTACCACATGACCTCATATAACATATATCATTACCATATGAATTTGAGGTTTGTAAAGGTCCAAACATTCAAAAAATGAAAACCATATTTCGGTTTTCCACAAAATCATTAAAATTGACGATATCATAAACCCTGAAATTAAATGGGTTAAAAACACATTCCAACATATCATAACCTATAGAAATGATATGTGTTTCAAAATCATTATAGAATAACACCCAAAAATTTTCATTCATATATGAATTTTATCTTGGTATAACTCATGAAATGGAAATAGGTATTCACTGACATCATTCCATCAAAACACAATCCATTTAGAGAAATAATAAGAATGGTATTCTCGGATCATAACCATAATGAAGCATAGGTAACATAAAATTATGTCCTATTAGATTGATAATAAATTTTAAATATAATTAAAACAAATTTCAACTAAATCTTATTTCCTTATTTAAAACATCCTTTTTAAAACATAAAGCATTATGAAAAACAGTTTCATTGAAAACAACCATAAAAACATTTAAAAGATTCATTGAATGAAATTTTAAACAATTTTTAAAACATAAATATTTTTAAAAAATTTCTTCCATGAAAATTAGAATAATTTATTGTTTAAAAAAATTTAAAACAATTTATAAAACGTATTTTTGAATGAACGCATATTTTTGACCAAAGTGCGATTTAAAGTAATATTTTCTTAAAGAAAATATCTTAATTAACATAAGTACCAAATATTAAAAAAAATTGAATCATTACATGAATATATCATTAATAACTATTTTTGGTCAAATTTTTTTTTCAGGAGATGTATATCAGGAGATTTCAATATTGGATACTTGATCAAAAAAATTACTAATAAATGTGGAGTTCGTAACATAAAACTATTACCACATTGGTAACCTTTAATCCTATGACCCAAGGAAGAGTAAAATAATGTTATCAATAAAATATCATTATAATTAATAAAGTAATTATATTCCATTTAAAAGGTTCTGTATATACACTTTATGAATGACTATTGGGGCATACCATAACATATATCTCAAAGAAAAATAATTGTGACAAAAATACATCACCCCTTTGGAAACATTGAAACTACAAAAAAACGAAAGAGATATCAAAAAATAGATATGTAAAACCCCATAAATATCTGAATAATAATAATACAATTCATTAATGTAATTTATATACACCACACATTAGAAATTATCGGTGAATATGGATTGTATCACATAGAAATAAATGATCGTTGAGGAAAAAACCCAGACAAATTGAGAGTAACATTTGAATAATGATATCTATGAAATAAAAACATAAGTTGAGACATATAATATATTTAAATAAATTAAATTCATGTAATAACATGTTTTAGCAATTTATATACTCCACAGAGAAGAAACAAGTGGTGAATATGACATAAGTCTCATAAATAATAAAAGAGAGTCTAGATATCATCTTACTTCATGTCTTGACTTCTTCCATACACATTATGGCCTCATGTTTAATAAATATAATTTTCTTATAATATTATCACAATCCCATATATATATATGTCATTCCATATATGTTTTATTATGACTTTTTATTAACTATTTATAAATAATTTCACGTCAAATTTATATTTTTGTTAATAACCTCTTTGTATTTTGCATATGCTTTGAAATTTTATTTTTGATACATTCATAATGAAGAAGATTTAATCATAAAAATAACATAAATAATTAAATTTATATATTATATATTTATTATATATTTCTTAATAATAATAAATAAAATTTGTAATCAAAATTGAAATATGTCGTTCATGGAGATGGAAGGTCGTACACACATGTGAACATTTTTTCTATTTTATTTTGATATTGAATGAAAGAAAATTAAATTAAATTATATGTATATATTATAATTAAATTAGAATTATTGGGTTTTATATAAGTAATATTTCTATTACATACATCCTTAATGCCTACTATGTAAATGTTGACTGAATTACATCCCCTCGTGAGGGGACACTCCACCGTATAGCCAAATGACATTGTATATTCCCACAAAATGGAAATCACTATGGTATGTGTAAAATCATAATAAAATAAGAATAAATACATAATTAATACCACATATATCATATATAAATATTATTTTATTCACAATTCCCGACCTTGAAAAGTGTTTATCGAAAAACAAACGACAAAAGTTCAGGAGACGGTAGTCCATCATACACTTGAATGAAGATTTCAGTACCAATTTGATGGAAGGTTGTGTAAATATATGTACTAAACATAATATATGAAAATCAATTTAGATTTATGTTTCTTTTTTCATTTATATACTCCTGAAATAAAATAAATGACGGGGTTTGAATAATAAAAAAACATTTTTTGATGAATGTTACCTCTTCTTCAAGTATCCCTTTTAGGTTTACACCAAAAGAATTACTTTGTTGGATTTATGACAAAATTTTGGATTTCAAGAAGATACGAGGGAATTTAGAAGTTGATTTGGATTTTTTTGATGAAAAACATTCATGAGGTGTGTGATGTGTGATAGAGAGTGAATGCCCTTCTATAATAGTGGTGAAGATGTATTCTATTAAATAATAAAAATTAAACATTATTTGATGGTCTCCATTTAATAATTGGCCTCAGATAATGAACATTTCATTATCCAATTGGGTATATGGTAGAAATATTACTCTATAATTGTTTTTATTCAATTTTATAGTTCATTGGTTCCCTTATGATTAATGTATCATCCCATAGTAAATTCATTGATATCTTAATCATTTTTATTAATTTAAACATTTTTCACAAATCATTTAATAAAAATTATGTTTTAATTAATTAAAATTATAAATTATTCTGATTCCAAATATATAATCCTTTTTTCAAATTCTATTCAAATAATTGGCATAAATTAATTTAAAATTATTCTCACCAAATTGAAAAAACAACGGGTTGGTGAAGAGATAAGATCAAAATATTGAAATGTATTTTATATCCAATTTCACTATGAAATTGATTGAAATGAGCTAAATTTAATGAATTAAATTTTATTAAAAACAATATTCATTTAAATTTATTTTATAATATAATTTTTTCTATATATATAAATTAGGTGAAATTGATGTTTTTAATTAGTATTTTGTATTTTTCTACTATTCATAAAAAAGATGAAACTTCTTATAAATATAACAAAACAATCACACTAAGATAACTTCGATATCAATTTTTAAAAAATGTTGTTTATTTTATCACATTAAATTTCTAAAAGTATCAAAAAACAGTATTAAAATATGTGATCCAACAAAAGGGGACAAAACATATCATTAGAAATAATACATGTTTTAGGAGTAAAATATAATTTATTATTATATACTAGAAAGAAAACAAATAAGATTAATGTTATAAATTTTATTGAATATATAATATATAAATTTTATTAAAAATAGTAACTCGAATTTATATAGGAATTTTATTGATTTAAAACACGCCATTGCATATAAATGTTTTTTCAAAATTTATTTGTCATTATATTTAATAGGATTTTATTTAAATTTTAAAAAGTAGTTCCCCAATTAAATCATTTTATAAACATGGGTAAAACATATTCTTATTATTTGGTTCATAAAATTTATACCATCCGCTCCAATGAATAGTTGATAACTGTCATATTAATATTATATTTGGTAAGGTTTAAACTCGATGGTTCATATAGTGCAAGCTAAAATCAAATTTTTGTGTAACAAAAGACAAACATAATGTTGAATATAACACAAGATAATAATAATTTTTCCTATAGTGAAGCATAAATCGGTTCTATGTATAAATAAATATCTACTTAGTGTAGTGAGTAATGTAATTCATTCTAGAATTCTGATTTATTAAATAACAATTAATTCATAGAAACACAGGTTGTTACATTCTACTCCCATAAAATGATTTTTCCGTTAATATTTGTCAATTTTTTTAATGATTTAATACATGAAAGTTACTTTCATAAAAAACAACATCATAAATAGGATTACTAATACTTATTTTAGATATTTAACGTTGGGAAAAAATCAATACCCAAATGAACTCATAATTATGTTCCATATAACAGAACATATTTGGGAAGACAAAACATGGACTTGGAAGTGAAAAATAAATCAATAAAATAGAATGAGAGTAATAAAAAACAAGGTTATGAGTAATTTAAAGATAACAAATTTATTACCAAAATAAGATTTAAGAATTTTAATGATATAAAAAAATTATAACAATGAGACAAAATTTTATTTCCAGACTCTGTTCTTAATTTTAATGAATTTTCATGAGAAGATATACTTACATGATTTAATTTCATTTCATTAGAGCTATATAATCCTTTTTGAATTCCTTGATCAATTTCCACTTGAACTATTACTTCATATAATGGAGATGAATTTTATATCCTTGAAGCACTAACCTATTATAAGATATATAGATTTTTTGATAAGTCATTTTATATCTTCGAGTATCATCAATGAAAAGGTGGTTGTAACAGGTAATCCAATATGCATATATATTTTTATGGTGAATTAATATGTAAATATCCAAGACAACATAATTATTTAAAATTAAAAATATCTATCGATGGTTAATCTTATAACCCTCCAAAAATATGATCTACCCTTTATCCCATAATTATTCTCTTATATTATACCAAAAACATTTTTATTGGAATCTTGGAAACATTCTTATACCGATCTAATATAAAATGTGATTTTAATGTTCTAGTATCCATATTGAGATAGATAATGAAAACATATAATGAAATCATGTTCGACTAAATGATGAATAATAGGATTTTTATATAGATTCTTTTCAAAAAATACTAAATGAAATTCACTACTATGTATGTCTCTATTTAATATGGATCACTTCATCCATTATGATTTGATAAGGTTTCCATTTTTTCATTGTATTCATATGTTATTGGAATTTATCACTATTAATAACCCTTATATTTTTGTAATTTTTATTCTAATGCCAAAACATCATTAATTGAAACACTGAAAGTTGAGAAGTGACTTCTTTTGGGCTTTCTCATTATTCTCATCATTAGCCAAATTTTTCTAGTCAATTTCACATTCATCCACATAATAAACTTCATTTTCGCACATTATTCATATACTAGTCCCCTTAAGATAATTATATACATGTATATTACCACACATTGAGCGTATATGAGAGCTCATCTTTTTCACTCTATCTTTCATATATTTCCCATTTAATTCTATTTATCTCTTCTTATAAAAATCCATGAGATTGATATGTAACTCCTCCTATATTTCTAGATCAATAGTACGTTAAAAAATCTCTTCAAAGAATTAAAAGTCCCTTATGGATAACTCCCATCAAATATTCGTTATTAAACTACTAATGAATTAGTTAACTTTACTTTTAGGATGAATGATAACACATGAAGAGTACCACAAAAGTCATCTCTTAAAGCTCTAGAAATTCACAATCCATATTTTTTCATAAGATACGAGGGAGGTAATTATTTAGTAATTTCACTTTAGACTCTTCAAATTCAATAGATTCAATTTCAACTCATCCCCTCTTATTTTTAATAAGATTCCTCCACTACACCATTTCAACTTACAAATGATAACAAAAAAATGCTTTTTTCATGCTTAGAAACAATAAATAATGGATAATAACATTTTAGAGGAACTAATATACTTGTATCAAATATTAAATTCATGGAACCACTACAACACATAGAGAATTTCTTCATGAAGGAATCAACAAAATATTATTTTATTTTTTTGAACATATTTATGTTCAACATGATTCCATCACTGAAAAAATTATTTGATCATATCATCAAGATATTTCCTTCTATATCCAATATAACTTGTTTTATTTGGAAGAGAATAATTTCATTTCCAATTTTTTCAATATTAACACGCTTCATTCAGGTTTCATCCTTAGACTAAAACCATAAATAATAGCATCAGTAACACTTATGAGAGTGAAAATCCATATAACACTAAATCATTAATTATATAATTTCTAAGTCATAACACCACCATTTTAATTTATGTAACCTTATTATTTAATCTATGAAAATATATGTTTATCCTAGGATATTCATATTCATCATATAATTAAATCATTCAAGATACTTTATGAAGAATTTTTTATCATCCAAAGAAACCACATTGGGATTCTGAAACTATGTTTGATGCAAGGACAATTTCCAAGAACTAGTTTGGAATTGATACTAGCCTGCCAATTTTTATTCGAGGTTGTAACACATAGGTACATATGTTCTTGATCCGTATAGAATTTTAGTGTTAATTAAATTATTTAATATCTTAAAACCCACTCAATTTGTCCTCTACCACAATTCTAGGAAATTTTCATAAACTTTCACTCATCCGTAGACTAATCCTTTGTTGAATCCAAAAACATATCCTCAGAAATATCACTAGGTATATCAATAATGTTTTTTCAACATATTTTACAAATTTTACCTAAAAATTTTTATTGATACCAACAATTTTGAACTAGGATCATCATTCATAAATATTAAATCATATTAGATGAACGTTAATTGGATTTAAAAGTACATTCCTGAGTACTATAATAGTTTACTAACTTTGGAATAATGAAACAAAAAAAATTGTTAAAGGACTGAAATGTTTCCCAAAATGATCTTACCATTTTATACTCCTATATAAAAACATTCCTTATAACCTGGGAAAAATGAAACATAAAAAGGGTGAGCTCAAATTCTTTGAAAGGTTTAATAAAGGAGATATGTAGGCATACCATGAATATAAGGATATGAGAACATGATTGTACTATTTTATTATCATAAAAATCATATCTAAGATTATACACATGATTCGTAGTATAAATATAGGAATATCATAACATAAAAAACATAACGAAATCAAATGACATTATCCATGAGAGTGTAAAATTCGAATATGACATTGAAATTGGTTCATACACATAATAATAGAACATATTAGGTAAATTATATCTACTAAAACATTCATTACATGATAGGATAGGGTTGACCACATATGTTCCAACTTTGGTAATGGGATGACAACAAATGTACCCCCTTGTTTTTAGGAATTATAAAAAAAGTCTTTTAATTCATTGTATTGAGCATGGTCTAACAACCTATGTACCCTCTTGTTTTTGATCATTGGATAACAACACATGTAACAAATTCTCTTTGGTCTTGGTATAATAACCTGTGTACCCTCTTATTTTTGGTATTGGGTTAACAACCCATGTACCAACTTTTTTCAGGCTATAGATACCATATTTTTTCCCTTTAAGAACATATAATATTTATAATTTCCCAATAGAGTAGAAGAAGTTATTGTTATTAAACATCACATAATGAAAATTATATTTTTTCCATCAATTCAAAAAAAATTATTCATATCATAAACCCTGAAATGAATTGTGTGCTATACACATTTCGAAATATTATAACCTATTTAAAAGAGATTCATTTCAAAATCATTATTTCTTATATTTTGAATATAAGTTGGATATATATATATTTATTATTGGAATAAATATCTAAAGATAAATATGTTTTTGAAGGCAATATGTTATCAAAACAAAAACCATTTAGAGAAATATTATGAATGGTATCCTTAAATCATAACCATAATAAGTAATAGGAATCATAAAAAAATGTCATCCTGGGTTTAAAATAATATTTAAATATCATTTAAAACATTCTCATAAGAAAACATTATTTCATATTTTAGAAAATCATTTGGGTGAATAAAATTTTTTGAAAATCAATTTTATTACAATAAACATTGATTACATGTAGAGGAAGATTCCCCGAACAAATAAACTCATTTTATAAAAAAACATTTCCAAAAAAAATAAAGGAAAATAAGAATAAAAGAGAATATAAAAATAGTTTTAAAATATCTATATAAAAAATTGTTTAGAAAGAACATATATTTTATTCCAAAGAGTGAACAACATGATAGATTTACTTTAAAAAATATTAATTAATGGAAGTACTAAATTGTTTAAAATTGTATAATTTCTTGAATATATCATGAATATAAATCTTATAAGAAAAAAAATGATAATCATGTAATGTTTTATCATTATATTTCCACATTGGAGACATTAAATTGAGGAAATTCAGATAAATGATGAGATTGTAACAAAAAAATATTACGACATTGGTAAACTAAAATTCTAATAATTATGAAAAATTATCATTAGATGAAATATGAAATATCATGAGGATGAATAAATTCATTACATTACATGTCAATAGTTATGTATATGCACATTATGGTATAATATTGGAGCATAACATAACGTACATCACAAAGAAGACAAATTATGTCCAAAATCCCCTATTGCTTTAGTAACATTAAAACTATAAAACCATAAAACAGATATACCAAAATATATTTTAAAAAATCATTAAATTTATTAATGATAATCATAAAATTAATTTCTACGAAGTATATAAACCATAATAATCAAGTGGTGAATATACAAAGTATCCTAGAGAAATAAAAGAGAGAAAATAAAAAAACCCTTACTACTTTGATAACTTTTTAATTGTGAGATCCATGAAATAATAAAAAAAATAAAAAAAATTAATTATCAATAAATAAGTGATTTTCTTGATACAAATTTTTATAAGGAATTGTATATACTATAAAAAGAAATAAGTGGTGAATATGGCATATCTATCGCAAAAATAAAATGGAGACTATAAATCCTCATACCTTAAGTCTTGACTTCCTTTATAGTCATTAAAACTAAAAATATATATTGAATATATGTTATTTTTACATTTACCACATAAGAATAACCATATTTATCATATTATTTATTATTTTATTTTGAATTTATGTAATTTTTTTTAAATTCCTTGTTAAATTTATGTTTCGGGTAATTACGAAATAATTGTATATTTTTTTACTTTTAATTTTTTGTCCTCTTACATTGTTCATGATTTACACATCCATTTAATTAAAAAAATGACATAAATATCATATAAATTCATTACTTAAATATTTATAATAATCTATAAAATAAAAAAATAAGAATTTAAGAAAACCGTTCATGGAGATGGCAGGTTGTTACTATGCAACAATATTGGTTCCATTTTATTGTTTTATTAAAATAATTAATAGTAAATGATATATATATATATATATTCAGTATAAATATTATATCATATATATTATATATTTTTATTACACCCATACTTAATAAATTCCACGTAATGCATTAGAGAATCACATCACCTCGTGAAGTGGTACTCATCTATACACATGAAAAATGTTATCGCATTCCAAAAAAAGGGAAAGTTGCAATGTAAATGTTATATAATAAAAATATAAGAATAAATATATCACATATATGTCATAAATATCTTAAAAATCGTATATTAATTGTATTTCATCCATTAATAACAACATTGAAATGTGGTTATGGAAACATGAACAACATAAGTTGAGGATGTGGATGTTCAACATAAAAATGAATAATGATTTCATAACTCCATTGGTGCAAGTGTGTTTTTTTAATTTAATAACCTTTAAATTAGAAATATAAAAAATATTTTATAATAATATTATTATATAATAATTATGTAAAATTAAATTTATTGGAATAGGGAGAAATAAAAAAAAATATTTGTCGATGCATGTTACGTATTCTTCAGGTATATACTTTTGGTTTGCACTAAAGGACTTTCTTCGTTACCTCTTTGACCAAACTATGTCTTGTAGAATGAGATAAGGGAATTTGAGAAGTTATTTTAGTATGGTTTGTTTGAGAAATAATGGATTAATAGGTGGGATGAAGGATGGAAAGTGTATTCTCTTTTATTCTGGAGTAGGAGTGGAAATCTTATAAATACCAAAAAGTAAATACTCTTGGGAGGTCTCTCTTACATATTTTCCGTACAGAAATTATGATTTCCTTATTTTAAATTATAAATTATGATGATTCAAATTATATAATAAATTTTCCCAAATTAAATTCATATAAGTGGAATAAATTAATTTTATATAAATCTCATAGACGAGATAAAACAATGTGTTTTTAAAAAGAAAACATCAAAAGTTAGAAATGATTTTATATCAAATTTCAATGATAAATTTATTCCAATAAACAAAGAACTTATCAATTTTGGAATAATAGATCCAGTTACAGTTTAAAAAAATTAAAATACAATTTAACATTACAATTAAATTAGATGAAAATGTAGTTTTTAATAAGAATTTCATACTTTAACTATTAATCAAAAAATGAACCTTCTTCGAAAATTCAAAAAATTAACAATATGATAATTCTAAAATCTAACATAAAATAATGGAATTTAATTTTTCACAATAATTTTATAAAATTATCAAAATTATTTTTAAATATTATTAAACTAAAAAAGGAAACACACCTATTTTTTAAAAGAAATACAGTTGTTAAGTGTAAAATTGGTTTGTTCTTATATTTTGTCTTGAAAAAATATAAGATGAATTTTTTTCAATTAATATATAATATTTATATTTAATTAAATTAATAAACCAAAATAAATTTGGTTATTTTTTCTATGACAGACAATTGTATGAATAAAAATATTTTTATTGAAAAAATATTTCTGTTTATTTACAAAGGGCTTAATTAAAATTTATAACTAATTGAAAAATAAAAATATAATTATATAAAATTGTGTAATAAATATTTTCATAATTTAGTTAATCTTATTGATACCCCTCCCATTCTAATGTCTACTGAATAACAATCATAATAATAGTTTGTCATGTTTGGTTTAAACATGATGTTATGTATAGCTTTAGTTGAACTCATAATTATTTGTAACACGAGCCCAACATATTATTACATGAAAATAAATATAAAAATAATTTTTCATGTAGCATAGAAAGAAATTTGTGTCTCATATAAATAAATCATAACATGGTGTAACATGTGATGCAAGTCATCAAAGAATTTTATTTTATTTGAAATGACATTATTTCATCAAAACATCAAGTGTTACAAGTATCAAGGTCTACCGATTAATATATAAATAAAATAAAAATGATATATTCCTCCTATATTTTTTAATACACCAATAATATAAATTTTAAAACAAGTTTTTGTAATTCCCAAAAGGAATAATCATTCAAATGAAGAAAACTAATCTAATATCTAAAATTTAACAGTAATACTCAATTTTAAACATAGATTATTCAAAAAAATAACAATCCTTAAATTTCCTCGATAATATTATATAATAATATTGAATCCCAAAAATAAATTTTTTTATCACAAAGTCTTCAAATATAAATTTACATTTATCTTCCAATATAACACCAATCATCCCTATTGTCTCATACTAAAAAATTAATTTCCAAAATCACATAATCTCCAAGATATATTAATCATTTTCCTTGTAGTAATTTATATAAATCCCAAAAACTACTATATATACACAATAAAAACATTTCAGAATTGAAAATTTATTTCAACCATTACTCCCAAAATAACATCTTAAATTATTTTATTTATCATAATCCCAAAAAAATTTTAAATATTGTAGTGATATTCTTGTAAATATATATTAATCACTTAATCACCAAATTGAAATATAATATCATTATTATCATTGTGATAAACAATATGTTGGAAAAATTAACTTAGTCTTCAACAATGAAATAATTTAATTATAATGATAATGATATACTAATAAGGACTTAAAAATGGATAGAGGTAGTCATTTGAAACTTATTTCACTTCGATTGTGGGTTTAGACCTTACAGCCTTCCCAAATGAAATGGTTTGTCACAAATCCTTTTGTATTTCTATTTTCTTAAAAACATTTTTATATAATCATTATATGATTCTTGAAATATAGAAACAATAAAAAAAATGACCCTATGATTTTTAGCATCTTTGAAATTTTTTACCTCAAAGGATATCTCAAACATTTATTTTACATCTTAATATTAAATAACCCTTAATTACCTAAAATTTATATATATCTAAATAAATTATTAGTCAGCCAATAATATCATAACATAAAGCCCCAGAAAGGGTTTTAAGAAATAAAACTATTGATAAGCTTTAACATTATATACTGATGAAAGTATCCATAATTCATAGAAAAACCTAATATCAATTCTATTCTAAACCCACCTATGATACCAAAAGTAAGGACCTAAACATAATAATTACATATTATAGTGTCTTGGAGATATAATTCACATTAGTATAATACTGAGGATCATTTAAATGTAGAATTTTGGAGAATTTTGGAATGAAATATTACATAGTAATCCCATTCATAACATGTATATACTTATACAAAGTGTCCACTTTATCCCACCGAACAAGAATTTTGAAAACAAAACATGGTGTTGTTTTATTATAAATATTCCCAAATTTTATCTTGACCACATCCTAGTCTATAACAATAATTAAGTACCTGTGAAAAAATTATGAAAACATGGGACTAGAAAAAATCATCAATAATGCACATAAAGGATTGAAACTCATTAGTTTTTTGAAAAACATGAATGCCCATAAAAAAGTAATTCCTAAAAATATACATTTTCCTTCAAATAGAGAATATTTTTTCCTTAACAAAAATCATTATCTATACTTTTAAGAGAAAAAAATTTCCCTGGAACCCTGTTAACAAGAATATAAATTTCAGGTAGGTGCCATAGTATATCATAATCAATGAAACCTTATAAACCAGTTAAAATAACACTCACAAAAGTCTTAGAAATTTTTAAAACCATATAGATAAATTCCAATATTATTATTTGGAGAACAAAATCATTACCCAATGCATTGGTGGACTATATAGGTTCACCCGAAGCTATTATAAGGCCAACAGTGTACCATAATGGGATTATACTCATCTTAAACAGTGTATATAAACCATATATTGATTAAAACCATTGAAAAACTATTTTAGTCTAATATGAAAAGTATAATCAGATATCAAAATATATGTTTTTATAAAAATAACTTTTATAAAATATATTAATTATTTCAAAAATAAAGAAAACATTATATTTAAAAATATCTATATAAATATATAAAGGGAACTTGAAATAATTATGGTATTATAATTGAGGGATAACCCTCTCATGATGTATAAGATAAAAACATTACTTAAATATTTTTTGTCAAAAAAAATATTTAGTACCTCATTCTAAAAACAAAATTAATGTTACATTAAATCCATTTTGTGAAAATTTCATTCATGGTTAAAATTAATTCAAAATTATTTGTTAAAATTATATATATTTTTAATATTTTTTTGAAAATATTGACATGGTAGAAAAGGATAGTCCAAATGAAAACATTAAAAAGAAAATATTTAAGAGAACCTCTCTTACCCTGATTCATACTTGTCATGTATTTTGGATATCATCAAGAATAATAAAATAAGATTAATTTTCTAATTTCATAATATCCTTGTTTAAATTCATCATTTTCTTTATATGACTTATTACCATGTTATATACAATTACATAATCAATTATGTTCTTCTCTGACATTTTAACAAAAATTAGTACAGAATTAAAAAATGACTTGGGTTTTTTAGCAAGGTAAAAGTTCCAATTATGCTATCATATCTAGAATAATAATAAGTAATTAATTATGATTTTAACACATGAATTACAATTTCAAATCTGTCTATTAAATATGATTATGAAAAATGAATTACAATACAATCATTGATATTTTAGGTTTTATTTCGCAATAGAAACAATCCATTTTTCAATGATCATTATAGAACGATTATAAGTATAATATTATATAATATGAATTATAATATTTTAAAAAATATTTTATTAATTTTTTTAATATAATTATATATATAATTAATGTGGTGTTAGGATTAAAAAAATTTCCTCACCTTGTAGAGGTGGTAATCCATAGGTACACATGAAAGACATTATCAATATTTTTTCCATGGAAATTTATGAACATAAATGATAAATTACATTTTTAGAATTAAATATTTTTAATTATTAACATATATATAAAATAATTTTATATTATAATACATCCTAGGTATATGATGATAGAAAATGATTTACATAGGTTCTAGAGGTGATTGTGTGTGGTACATGGAATTGGAGATGGATATAGGTCCTATAACATAAATAATAAAATATCAATATATATAGAATGATGTATATATTATTTAATAATGGTTTAGTTAGGTTTGAGGGATGTGGAAGAAGAATTAAAACATAGACATCCCGATAAAAATTATACCTCTTCATTGTGAAACCTGTTTTTTCTAACAAATACATACCACAAATGGGTGGTGTTATGCCTATACCAAGACCTAAAGAATCATTTAAAAGATACTAATATGATATTTAATTAGTTATTTTCCAAAAAAAATTATTTTTAATTGTGAATTATTTGGTATTAGATGTTCCCTTTCATAATATTGTGGAGAGGCACTATTGGAACTTCTCAAAATAATAAGTTAGTATAAAATAATATTTAGTAATAAATTGTTCAAAAATTATTAATTTCTAAAATAATACGACTATAGGTCGAAATAACCTCATCCAATAAAAGTTATATAAGTTTTGACTACATTGATACCATTAAATATATATTTTAACACTTACAATGACCCTTTAACTTTTACCATGACAACAAGGCTTTTTACAAATTGAGGTTTAATATATTTACAATAAATGAAAAAAAAATCGATAAATGGAAAATGATTCAAATATTAAATCATATAATAATAAAAATCATGAATTTAATATTTTTATTAATTTCATATCATTTAGTTAAATATTATTTAATATAAAATAACAAAAATGTCAATTTTAGAACTATTCATTACATTAAATTAAATAATATTATGATAACTTGTATAATATGAACCAACTATCCTAATACATACATTAAATGTCATGTTAATTTATAAATTTTATTCAATTTAATTACCTCAAATTATATTAATTTTATTATTTTAGTATCATTTATATGATATTACCATTAATTGAATAATTACTACACTAATATTTTACAAGCAATTAATGTACCTATTTAGTCAATAAAAAATAAAACATTATAATGATTAATATAATAATTTTAAATATCAAAATAATATTTATATTCTATAATATCTTATAGATAGAACCATATTAAAAATATTACACTTATTAAAAACAATAGGTTGTCATTTCTGACAATTCTTTAAAAAAATACTATAAAGGTCATAATATCATCCTAGTGACCTCATAAGTAAATAAATAAATTCATTTCAATAAAATAATAATATTATGATGAAAATATTCTCTTATATTAATTACCTTTTTAACTAATATTTATTTAATGAAATATTATTTCATGTGTTATTTTCACTTCATTGACCTTGCGTAAGCATGACACATGAATTTGGATTAGCCTCATGTTATATAAAAATAAAATAAAATTATAACAAATAAAAATAGTCTATAATAAATAAAATTTAATAATAAAGTCTATTAATTACTTATCAATTTCCAAACATTTTTTTAACAGACCAAATTTAAATTTTCTACTATTGTGCTGGTTTTACATCACTACTGAAAATAATTTTCATATTTGTTTTGAAATAAATTATAATCTCAATGATTTCAATTATTTAAGAATTATATTTATTTTATTTTATAATACTTATTTCATATCATTATTATCATAAATTTTTTATTATTTATATAACTTGTTGATAACATAAAAGACCACATATTTCATAAAAACAGTTCTTTTTACAATTCAATAAAAATTTATCTTCTATAGAATAATGTAACAATGCTCATCCTATGAGAAATTTGGATTTAAAAATTAAAAAATAAAATTCATTACATGAAATTTAATTCCTATATTTTATAAAATATAATTTTTTTAATTTTTGTGGGAAAAGTGATGAAAACCGATGTTTATGAAAAATAAATTTTTTCTAAAAATGATTACCTTTATTCAAAAAATGATTTTATTCAAAATTAAATTAAATAATTAATTACATTGAACATAATTTAATAATTAAAAATAATATATAACTAATTTTTTCTTTTAAAACTATTTAATTCAAAATATATGTACACAGATTGATGAAATAAAAAAATATTTGTCAATAAAATTCGCCATTTTTCAATATTCACAGGAAAATCATTATTTTCCAAAAAATAGAAGAATTTCATAATAAGATAATTTTGGTACTCATATTATGAAAACAATAGTTTTTTTATAAAAATAAATTTATCTAAATTAAATGAAATAATTAAAATATTCACTCAATAAATGAAAGAAGGCTCATTTTTGAAGAAAATATTTTTTTTGAATAATAAAATGAATTTCATAAAAAAATAAGTTATTATATTCTTAGAACATAAAAATACCTTCAAATTGATTTATTAATTTACATTTATTCCATAAATGAGTTTTTTATTTCATTCCAACTTATTTAATAGTTAGGTTATAACAATCAAATTTAAATAATAATATTTCTTTTATCATTTATGATCGTTGTGGCTTATCTTGTACAACCTCGAGCAAAGAAATTCCTTTTATAAAAAATATATAGATGTTATAGAGATTCATATCTAATAATTTTTTTGATAAAGTTGTGAGTGATATCTAATTGGACCTAATTTTGGGAAGGTGCTGACAGAGAATATTCGTGATATCCAACAACAAATAAAATCTGGTCAGAGTATGCAACAGAGTTATACTAACAACCGTTGAAGGGAATAAGTGTTTTTAGTTGGGGAAAAAATTCCCATTGAATATCATCTCTGAATATATTCATGCATTTTATAATGAAATGTAATCTTATCCAGAGGTATATTACCCACTTTGAGACCCTTAATCTCAGATGACTAGTAGTCTATCCACTTTCACTTCCACCATATATAGCCCATGTACAAGATGTGTTCCATGTATCTCTCCTAATAAATTATATACTTAATCCCTCACATGTATTGAGTATTAAGTTGGTAAATTAATTGAATGGCCACATGTATTAAAAGTATCCAGTTAATATCATAGACCATAGAGACAAATTTCATTGTAATTAGGCAACCCACATTGTCAAAGTGTATTGTAGGAGCCATTAGTATGAATAGATGATATAGAAACTAAAGGATAAAATGAAATATAAGCACCCTCACCTATTCTTAACCAAGAATATGAGGTGACATTTCCGTGATAAAATTTTTAACGTGGAAAATAATCTAACAACCCAAACTTTTTTAATTATAATTGTTTCCTAAATAAATTTGTGTTATTTTATCTTAGTATTATATGAATAGAGAAAGTCGAAATTACCAAAAAAAAATAAATTATTAATAAATATCACTATAATAATCAAATATGATAAAAATAAAAATTTCATAAATATTAATTATATAAAAAACAAAACCAAAAAAATGAAAAAATATGTACTTCCCAAATCTACTAGAAACATAACACACATAGGAAGAAATATTGACTTGAAAAAAAATTATTACTAAACCAATCATCAACTAAAATGGTAAAAATATATAATTATTGGTTTAATTTTATTAAATATTTAAGTTACAAAATTATGTTGTATTTGTTGGAGGTATTACGATCTGTGGAGAAGTAATGTGGTAATTAGAATGGTAACATGACTATTAGAAATAGTAACCTAACTATTGGGGATAGTAACATGAGCGTTGGAATAGTATTTTAAACATAGAATAATGAATTGTGTTTTAAATAATATTAATAATGAGTAATATAGGTAAATATAAATATTATAATATAGATAAATAAAGTTCCTAATTATAAATCTCAAAAAAATATAGGCACATATTTTAAAAACCAGATTTTAATTTATTTTTAAAAAAAATTGTAATTATATTAATAAAAAAATTACCATTGATAGAAATTTATTTTAATAAAATTAATATAATACCATAAATCATCACATTGAAATTTTTAAAGGATTATTTTTTGATAATTTTATGAAATACATCAATTTTCAGGTGAATCATTAAAATTAAAATTTTAACGTAATTAGTGTATCATAAATTAAATAATTGATGAAATAATAATGAAAATTTTATTATTGGAACATGAGTTTCATAAAATAAAAATTTAATTTCTTAAATTAATTATCAAAATAAAATAAACTTAATTTCACAACCTAAAAATCATTTTCAAAAAAAAGTCAAATGAGATACCTTAAAATAACAATTTTTCCACATCTGATTCTAATAAACTATTTGAGTCCGTAATATAAATGGGTTTAATTTTAAAAAAAAATTATATTATAATGCTATATGATGAATATTTTCAAAAACTTACTATTACATGTTTAAAATTTTATATTGTGTTTTATTATATATTTTATTCAAAAAATACATCCTACAAAAGTATATATCAAACCACTAACCGCATAGAAAACCAATCTTCCCTCACATTTAAAATCCAATGTTCAACCCAATTACTCTATCTTAATCCCTTATCAGATATAGGGATTTTCTAGATTAAATAAACTCCATCCATCGATGATTTCCAATGGCATATAAGAAAATCCGCACCAATGACAGAGTGTTTTTTTCAAACTCTTATGTTGTTTTCTTTTTCTTCTTCTCCATTTTCTCAATTTATTTTAAAAAAATTCATTAAATGTTTTATAATGATGAATGATAGAAAAATATTAATGATTTTAACCTAATTATTATGTTATATAATTTATGTATTTATATTTTATACCACTTTTAATTTTTATTGGACAACATTCCAATTAACAAATGGTGAACAACGAACGAGGACATTTGATACTTTTTTCCTTATCACCAACCATACAGCTAGTTATAATAAAAAATTAATATGAATACATTTAAATATAAATTTATTCTAATCTAGTGGTATTATTTTACTTATTTATATATTACCTTGACCATAACATAGAAATCAAAGTGAAACACTATATTTTCTTGGAAGACATGACATCAAAACACAGCATCTTCAACCACAGAAATTAAGTGATATTGTCTAATTATTAAAACTATTATACAGTGACATAAATTAACATCATTTAATTTTTATTTGTTTTAATAAGTCCATTATCATTATTTTTTTGGTATAAAAGCGATGAAAGAATACCATATTTAAGATTAGGGGTTTCTAGAACCCTACTCCATTTCATTGAGTTATACCTCATTCACATAAATTTAAGAATAGATATTCCATTAATGTATCTTAAATATACTTTAACTTTTAATACATTTTATTTTCAAGAATATACACTTTTTATTCCTTTCCAAAATTCATTTTTATTCAAATATAATGTTGTTTAACCATTCTTTACAAAACACATCATTAACTCATCATGATTTGTTTCTTATTTAATAAATAATGATAATTTATGTGCCGATTTTTTTCCCCAAATTTCATATCTGAAAAAAATATGATTCATGAAACTATGATCTGTTACATCCTTATGGAACTCATTCCTTTCGATGATTTATTCCATGACTACATTTTTTGTATTTTCTTATGTAGCATGCATGATTATGAGCATTATTGAAGTATGTGGTGGGATAATATTTATATATCCTCTAATTTATTTTTTAAATTCTTATATCTCATGATATTATATATATTACGCATGAACATATTCCTAGATTTTTTATAAAATAATGATGTTTTGATTAATGCACCACTTTTATGCATGAACATGGTGCAAGATTTGTTCATAACTATGTGTGGAATTTGAAAACCATGTCATGGTATTGATTTTACATGCATAAAAAATTCCATTACATTATCAATTGTTTCCCTTATGATGGTTCCTATGATCCCATGCTTATTATATGTTGATTTTTATTATTCTCACCGATTTATTATTGATTCATGTATTATATTACTTCCTCTGTTCGGTTTTCTGCTCATCACTTTATTAAATGTATATCCTTTGGTTTCTACATGTTATAACGATAATGTGAAAACCATTAAGTGGAAAAAGTATGTTTAATTTTAGAAATTTTTATACTTTATAAGGTATTTGTTATGTATCATCCTAATTTCTTCAAGATATTAATCCATTTAATCCATATATTTATAAATATTATATTGGTCATCATGAAAATGATGTAATAGCCATGTATAAAAATAAATAGGTTCTTTATGCCAAAATTATATTAGGGTCAACAATACATCCTTTGGGAAAGAGAATAATGAGACATATGAAATTCATCAGAAAACTATGTTACCATATATGACAAAATTAATTGGAATTTAAAATATAGACATTGTGGAGAAATCATACACCTATGTGATAATAGTGAGTAGTAAATAAAATTTCTTGGATAATTAAAAAAAATAAAAATCCATAAATCTATGATGGGTGAAAATACTATAACACATTGATATTTTAATGGAAGATAATTATGTTTGATAGTGTATGCGACAAGAAACAACGAACCCAAACCAACAATGAATTTTTTTAAATATATCCATTTTAAAGAAGATGTTAAATTAATGTGTATGAATAATATTAAACAATTTATGAAATATATGTTTTTTACTCTACTAATATATTATTAGGAAATAAGAGCTCAACAATTAATAATGATATTTATTGATCAAAAATTAATTTTCATAAAAAAATTATTTTATTTATTTTTTTGATAAAATATTAAAAATATTTTTTTTAACATTTAGGAATATATTTTTATAAAATAAAAAAATTACTAAAACATAATATTTATATTATCTTTTAGTGAAATTTTGGAATTTTTCAAAAAAAATGTCTCTTTTTAATAAATTATGATTAATACTGATTTTGGTAAAACTATCATTTATGTTTGATAAATTTGGTAATTTATAAGAAAATTTAATGTTTAAATTTTAAATAAATATAAAATTAGTATTATTTAGTTATATTTAGTAACATGAATTATATATTTTTATTTTATTTTAGTATATGTATATTTTAAGGCTGAAAGATGCATTTATAAGAACATTTTTTTTAATGTGTATAATGTTTCTGCATTCCACTTATTTAAAATATCACATAATGGTGAATTATTTAAAATAATCTAACAGATTATATGTATATTTACAAACTAAATAACATATTTTTATCATTACTACTTATATAGTTTTTAACAGCCCGAGATTTTATGAAAAATATTCTTTTTAATTTTATTAATGTCTTGTGTTATACGCTACACCAAAAGGAGCTTGCACAACACGCATCCTTGACTTGCCTTGCATTACACGCAATCACAATCTTCCTCGATAGCGTGTGTAGTACGCAATACTGAGTTTCACGAAACAACGATATGCTATTAAAATATTATTAAAACAAGCCGTTATGAATAGTAATAACCACTTTTTAAATTTTAGAAATTTTAGATCTCAAAATAGACTTCATTTTTAGATTCGGAGTATCGAATTTAGCCTAAGGTGAAATTTTGGTACTTTTCGGATAACTTTCATATTTTGATGAATAGTGAAAAGTACCAAATTATAATTAAAAACAACTTTTTTAATCGAAATAATTAATAGTGATAAATCATTAATTTGAGTGGTTTTAAAGTATATTTAGAATATATTTTTAAAATTTAATACAATTTTGGTCATTGGATGTAATTTCACATTTAAACCAGACATAATCAAGTGTCAATCTTTTGATAGAAATTGTTTCTTAAAAACACGCTATTTATTTTAACAGCGGGATTTAATTATAAAATTAATTAATGCAACTTCTATGTTATGAATTTGGTAAAATATACTTCATTTTTGAATTTGGAATATTAAATATAGCTTAGGATGAAATTTTGTCATTGTTCTGAAAAACATCATTTTTGATGAATAGTGAAACTACTAAGTGGTAGTTAAAAAACTGAATTTTTTCATAAAACATAATTTTACCGCTTCTGTGAATGGAATTTCAAAAATCCTAGAGACACGGTTGATGTCAGTAAGTAAAATGTGGTTCAATGAGATGAAAATAATTTTTGGTGAATAGTAACTTTTTACTTTTATTTACCACAGTTAAAAGTAAATAGGGTAATTAAGGATAAGAATGATATTAATATTACCCTAACACATGTCCTAATTCTATTGGACAAGTTTATCTCGACCAAAATCAACTTTAAGTGTAAAATATTATCATTTAGGCCCACATGGATTTGATTAGGACATTTATTATTATTTAATTCAAAGAAGAGTTAAAAGATTTAAAATCAAAGTTTATTTACTAAAAAAAATTTAATATAGGGTTATACATAAGATAAATTCGATTGTAAATTTTCATTAGAAAGATAAAAAGATTTCCTACATAATGGTATTTTATTTGTAATTTTTAGACATCAAATAAGTTAATATTTTTATGACACAAAGATGACGCAGTATTTATCTTATTAATGAAATATTGACATAATTGAAATTATAAATACCAAAATAAATGTAATTTAAGACTTTTTATGAATTAAACTAATTTTCTAGGTTACTATGATATATTAGTGTTGATTTAATCAACTTGGTTCGAACATATAATTCTGTTATGACTTTCACAAAAATCATATATCAAATAGTGTCAAAATTGACACAAAATAGTTTTTAAATCTAATATTATATTATTAATTGTTATTTTATTCCTAAAAATCTAAGGCTCGGAAAAATGACTTAGATAAGGATATATATATTAATAATAAACAATTTGGGGTTCGTTTGCAATGTTATAGTAAGTGTATTAACCATATGGTGTAAGAAAACAAAAAGACACGGTAAAAGTTAAATTATTTTACTTAGAGTTAAATCTAATTGATATGGTTAAAATAATAACCAAAACTTGTCTAAATCTTAATGTTTGATAGGATTTCGACCCATCCCCACTTTAGCTTCGAAATAAGACCCTTTGGAACCATTATAAACCGATTTTGACTTTAATATAAAATAATATTTTGAGATATTCCTATGGTGCCCCTCTCCTCCCTTATAAAAGGGCACCTCCTCCCACCCTTCCTCACACAACATTGGGCCTTCAAGATCGGCCAACCCCGGCCAAAATCTCTTCTCCACTTCCCTGGTATCATCCTATATGGTCCTGGACTTCTTCAAAGATCTTCCTTAGTTATTTAAGTGGAGGCTAAGAAAAGGCGCGTTAAAAAGAGGTAATATCCATTACCGATCTTTTTCAATTTCTTTCTTCTTCAACTTCTTCTTCTTTAGTTGTTTCATGATAAAGTAATAACATCAGTATTTATTATATACTGATATGTTATTATAAATATTAAACAAGTCTAATTAACCTTCTATCCATCCTACGGAAAGAGGAAATCACCGCGCGTGCGTACGTACGGAATACCGTCTCCACGCCGTGGTGTAATCTATTTTCCGCCACCACATTAATTGGATGGGTATAATGGTGTAATGAGTAACTATATATGATTATTATAAAGTTATATTGATACTGAAATAGTATACATACACTTCAACACAATTCCACGACAATGGGAACGATATCATCGCTCGTGCGTACGTACGGACTACCGTCTCCACGACGCGATGAGATTCATTCTCCATGTTAACCATTTAAGAATGATTACAAAGTATATATAAGAAATAATAATGAAATATATGACATTATAAAGCTACTGGATTTATGTATATATATATGTGTATGTCATCTACTTACTTCCATTCAAGACAATAAGGAAAGGAAAACAGCGTTCATGTGTACGTACGGACTACCGTCTCCATGAACGGTGTTTTTCATTTCATTTATCTATCTATTATATATATATATATACTGAATATATATGATATATAAATCATATTTTATATTCTGGAAGTATGTAAATCATGATATAAGTAATAATAATGTCAAGAAAAACAAGTCAAAACACCTACGATAAATGAAACGATTTTACCCAAAACGATTCTTTAACATGGAATTTACAAAAGAACGGGTAATATAAAGTCATAAGTGAAACATATATGATATCATAACAATGAATATGATTCTGTAATAAGTCAATGACATTATTTAAATCATTATACAGGAGGTTCGGACACATACGAAGCAAATCGGACCTAAGGTAAGGGAAATATCACAATCTCATTTTTATCCGAGATTGTTTATTCGTAAGTATTTACTGGGGTGTATTTTATCATCCACATCCATGTTTCATAAATATTTAATATTATTTTCATCCACCTACAATTGTTTAAATCCATTTTTACCCTTCGGTGAGTTTTTAGTAAAAGAAATGAAAGGAATCTTTTGTCGTTTTCCGTACAAGGTACTTTGTGACTTTTCCGACAAAAGTACGAAGAATGTTTTTTTAACTTATACGGAATGAATGGATTTCTAAAACATTATTTCAAAGAAGTTTCCTTTACAAGTATTCAAGTTTATTTTTAATCAACTTCTTTTAGTTTAAAATTGTATGACATGTTAAGAAAGGAAAAGTGTTTTTGAAGTAGAAAGGATATTTTGCTCAAGAATGGAGTTCAAGTATTTTATCAAAATTATTTTCCATCTATGATAATAAAAGGGTTCTGTTTTTATCCCTATTATTACATGTATTTGATTATGTTGTGATGGAAATATTTTTATTAATTCCTTTATCTTATATGAATTGTTTTATGATGTCATGTTGTTTAAGAATCCCATTTTTATTACATGGGTTACGCTATGATGTATGGTTTATGATTATGTGGCACACATAAGAAAGGATTCATTATAAGATGGGTGGGACCTATATCTCCCTCCAATGCATTGGGTAAAGATTTTATATCTCATGAGATAGACATGGCTGGAATGGTAGGTTATACCGGTTCAGTGAAATAGGACTGAAACGAGGGTGACTGGGTTCAGAAAGGGACTTTGTCCACTAAGATAGTCTTGGAAATGAGTCTTGACTAACAAGAAATGATTCTCTATGATTATGTGTGTATAACACAAAGTTTCATGTTTTATGTTATGATTATTGGGATTTCATTTAACTACTATGATTTATCCCATGTTATGAAATTATGCTCTCTTTTGCAGGTTAAGATTTCAAAAAGTTATGTTCTTAGGAATATGATGTGATTGATTTATCTTTTGTTTACCATTACTGAGCATTTGAGCTCACACTTTTATGTTTTCTTTTCCCCAGGATATAAATAAAGGTTTTAGGTAAAAAAAGGGAAGACCTTTATGGGAGATATTGAAGATCTTTTACCACGATTAGAAGATTACGTTCCGAGTTTCCAAAGACACTAAACTATTACGATCCTTGTGTGTGTGTTTTTGTTATGTACTAAGTATTCTGCAAAAGTAATGTAATGTCCATGTACGTCTAGTTTCGGGTCTCTACAGTTGGTATCAGATGAATGGTTTAGTCAACCTTTGGAAACTAGGATGCGAAAACGTTAGTGAGATCCCTAGAGATATTTCTAAGGTATGTCTAGGGATGCCCCTAATGTTAAGTATACGTATTGGTTATATTACTAGAATTACGCTAACAATCATATAATTAAACCTAAGATGATATTGAAGGTACTCCCCCTTTATTATGTTGTTTTCCCTAGCATGATTTTTGCCTCTCACACTATTCTTTTTTGGGTTTAGACGATGGCTGGAACCCAAAGGAACCGTGTTGATCAATGCAATGGACAATGCAATGATTGTACTCCTGAACAAACAAATGTTATGGGAGATGGAGTGAAAAATCTTATTGCTATACTTACACAAGATATGAATCATTCTGGACTTCCAAATGAGCAGAGAAGGGAACAAAATTCTATTGAGTCCTTCATGAGGCAACGTCCACCTTCTTTCAGTGGGTCTTCCGATCCACTTGTTGCTGAACAACGGATCAGTACCACTGAAAAGATATTTTCAGTTCTTCAATGTTCTGAGCATGATAAAGTCATCTTAGCAGTATATCGTTTCGAAGGTGAAGCTGATCAATGGTGGAATCTTATCAAGAATACGAGGCAAAGAGATGAAATTGAGTCCATGGAATGGGACAAGTTAAAGAACTTGTTTTTCAGTAAGTACTTCCCTCGTATTCTTCGAACGAAGATGGAAAAGGAGTTTCTTAAGATGAAGCAGAAGGATGATGAATCTGTTGGTATATACGAAGAAAATTTTACAAGACTTGCAAGGTATGCTTCTGGTATTATCATCCAACCTGAAAGTAAAGTTGATCGATTTTTCAGTGGCTTAAAACCAAGTCTTCGAAGGGCATTAGCTATAAGAGACTTCAGTTGCTATGAAGAAATTGTGCGTTGTGCTATCAAGGTAGAAATGGAAGTTGTTGTTACATATCCATCTCATGGTTCTGACAAGAAACGAAAGATGGAGTTCAAGGAGAAATCTCAGAATAATGGTGAAAAAAAGATGAATGTTTCCTTATGCACAAAGTGTGGAAAGAAGCACGGTGGAGATTGTCTTAAAGGGACTAGAAAATGTTTTAAGTGTGGAAAAGAAGGTCATCGAGCAGCTGAGTGTCGAAGTAATGGAAAAAGGTTTTCTAATGATGTGAATAATGAAAACACTACAGAGAACGCACCACCAACACTTCAATGCTTCAAGTGAAAGGAAATGGGGCATTATGCTAATAAATGCCCTAATCCAAGGGTTAGTGATGATCAACATGAGAAACCACTGAAGGCAAAGGACAAAGGGAAGTCACATACGATCACTATTGGCGATGTTGAATATGACAATGATGTGGTGGAAAGATTAAGTGTTTATGTAATGGGATTCCAAAATAATAATGTATCATGAAGTATTGGAATATTTATGTATTGGTCTAATGTGGTATTCAAAGTGATTGAGATATTTTTGGAAATAAGATGATATGCGCATAATGAAGGGAAAATGAGAAAATGAAATGTTTAACAGTATTCATGAGCTCATGATTGATATAAGGACTAAGTGATATCATGGTTTGAGTATATAGAATTTTGAGGATTTTGGTATGTGGAATGTGTTAAATTTTAACTGTATTCATGTTTTCACTAAGGTATTCAAGAGAATACATGATTAAGGACTTTGAATGTTTGGAATGTGACCAACAAAACATATCTTATGATATATGGGGATCGACGATGGTGTTAAATCTCTGGTAATCGTTTTCACTATGTTATGAGAGTGGAATGCAGTATTATGGATAAGCCTAAAGATTGGAATGGATTATGTTGGACATAAGTTAGTATTGTTTAAGGATCGAAGTTTTCTCAATATTATTAATGGGATGTTATAGTAATATAGTTTTAGAAAAAGGACAACCTGCAGGACGGGCGACAGCCCATCGCGTCGGACAAGGATGTGGGAATCGAACCCACAACCGAAGTGAGACTGGCTTTTATCGCCTACCACTGGCCTACATGAAGTACCTGTTTATTAGAAACTAGTTTTATTATATTATTCAGAATGATATATGAAGTATAATGACTATTTTAGGAACCATATATGATTAATCTCACTATAGATCGACTTATGTATATAATTTTTTCTAACCTTTTGTTTGAGACAGATGGAATGACCTGTCATTCTATCACATGATCTTCTAACACTTCACGAATAACAAATTCAACTTCATTTATTTAAGAGATGAAGTGGAAATTGTTAAAGGCATGAACAACAGTGAGATTGTACCAAAATAAAGTAAGTATTTATTCTAATTCAAATTCTTTAACTTTAGGGAAACGATCTTGAAAACCAAAAATGTTGTCCTAGTGATCTTATATCTGATAAATCAGATGGTACCTTAGATCATCACAAATTTATGGCTTTGTGACTGTTGGATTTTCCATAGCCATGTTCTCTACCACTCTCCATCAGAACATGATGGTTAGATTTCTCTTCCATATCCATATTTTCACCTATGTGGAAACCCAATGATTAGTTTATTTGGGTAACTGTTATGTTTCATACTTTTGTTTTTAAATATTGGTTTTGATATTCCTTTTTACGATGTGGGTTTCTATTAAATAAACTTTCGAATAGTAAACCATTTATAACCCCGACGAATTTCGAGGGCGAAATTCATTTTAAGGGGGGTAGAATGTAACAGCCCGAGATTTTATGAAAAATATTCTTTTTATTTTTATTAATGTCTTTTGTTGTACACTACACCAAAAGGAGCTTGCACAACACGCATCCTTGACTTTCCTTGCATTACATGCAATCGCAACCTTCCTCGATAGCGTGTGTAGTACGCAATACTTAGTTTCACGAAACAACGATATGCTATTAAAATATTATTAAAACTAGCCGTTATGAATAGTAATAACCACTTTTTAAATTTTAGAAATTTTAGCTCTCAAAATGGACTTCATTTTTGGATTCGGAGTATCGAATTTAGCCTAAGGTGAAATTTTGGTACTTTTCGGATAACTTTCATATTCCGATGAATAGTGAAAATTACTATATTATATTTAAAAACAACTTTTTTAATAGAAATAATTAATATTGATAAATAATTAATTTGAGTGGTTTTAAAGTATATTTAGAATATATTTTTACAATTTAATACAATGTTGGTCAATGGATGTAATTTCACATTTAAACCAGACATAATCAAGTGTCAATCTTTTGATAGAAATTGTTTCTTAAAAACACGCTATTTGTTTTAACAGCGGGATTTAATTATAAAATTATTTAATGCAAACTTCTATGTTATGAATATGGTAAAATAGACTTCATTTTTGAATTCTGAATATGAAATATAGCTTAGGATGAAATTTTGGCATTATTCTGAAAAACCTCATTTTTTGATGAATAGTGAAACTACTAAGTGGTAGTTAAAAAACTGAATTTTCCATAAAACTTAATTTTAACGCTTCTGTGAATGGAATTTCAAAAATCTGAGAGACACGGTTGATGTCAGTAAGTAAAATGTGGTTCAATGAGAAGAAAATAATTTTTGGTGAATAATAACTTTTTACTTTTATTTACCACGGTTAAAAGTAAATAGGGTAATTATGGGTAAGAATGATATTAATATTACCTTAACACATTTCCTAATTCTATTGGACAAGTGTATCTCGACCAAAAACAACATTAAGTGTAAAATATTATCATTTAGGCCCACTTGGATTTGATTAGGACATTTATTATTGTTTAATTCAAAGAAGAGTTAAAATATTTAAAATCAAAGTTTATTTACTAAAACATTTTTAATATAGGGTTTTACATAAGATAAATTCGATTGTAAATATTAATTAGAAAGATAAAATGATTTCCTACATAATTTTATTTTATTTGTAATTTTTAGACATCAAATAATTTAATTTATTTATGACACAAAGATGATGCAGTATTTATCTTATTAATGAAATATTGACATAATTGATATTATAAATACCAAAATAAATGTAATTTAAGACTTCTTATGAATTCCACTAATTTTCTAGGTTACTATGGTATCTTAGTGTTGATTTAACCAACTTGGTTTGAACATATAATTCTTTTATGACTTTCACAAAAATCATATATCAAATAGTGTCAAAATTAACACAAAATAGTTTTTAAATCTAATATTATATTATTAATTGTTATTTTATTCCTAAAGATCTAAGGTTCGGCCACATTACTTGGATAATGATATATATATTAATAATAAACAATTTGGGGTTTATTTTCCATGTTATAGTAAGTGTATTAACCATATGGTGTAAGAAAACAAAAAGACATGGTAAAAGTTAAATTATTTTACTTAGAGTTAAATCTAATTGATAAGGTTAAAATAATAACCTAAACTTGTCTAAATCTTATTGGTTGATAGGCTTTCGACCCATCCCCACTTTAGCTTCGAAATAAGACCCTTTGGAATCATTATAAACCGATTTTTACTTTAATATAAAATAATATTTTGAGATATTCCTAAGGTGCCCCTCTCCTCCCTTATAAAAGGGCACCTCCTCCCTCCCTTCCTCACACAACTTTGAGCCTTCAAACTCAGCCGACCCCTACCAAAATCTCTTCTCCACTTCCATAGTATCATCCTAGAGGTCCTGGTCTTCTTAAATGATCATCCTTAGTTCTTTAAGTGGAGGCTGTGAAAAGGCGCGTTAAAAAGAGGTAATATCCATTACCGATCTTTTTCAATTTATTTCTTCTTCAACTTCTTCTTATTTAGTTGTTTCATGATAAAGTAATAACATGAGTATTTATTATATACTGATATGTTATTATAAATATGAAACAACTCTAATTAACCTTCTATCCATCCTACGGAAAAAGGAAATCATCGCGCGTGCGTACGTACGGAATACCGTCTCCACGCCGTGGTGTAATCTATTTTCCGCCACCACATTAATTGGATGGGTATAATGGTGTAATGAGTAACTATATATTATTATTATAAAGTTATATTGATACTGAAATAGTATACATACACTTCAACACAATTCCACGACCATGGGAACGATATCATCGCTCGTGCGTACGTACGGACTACCGTCTCCACGACGCGATGAGATTCATTCTCCATGTTAACCATTTAAGAATGATTACAAAGTATATATAAGAAATAATAATGAAATATATGACATTATAAAGCTAATGGATTTATGTATATATATATATATGTATGTCATCTACTTACTTCCATTCAAGACAATAAGGAAAGGAAAACAGCGTTCATGCGTACGTACGGACTACCATCACCATGAACGGTGTTTTTTATTTCATTTATCTATCTATTATATATATATATATATATACTGAATATATATGATATATAAATCATATTTTATACTCTGGAAGTAAGTAAATCATGATATAAGTAATAATAATGTCAAGAACAACAAGTCAAAACACCTACGATAAATGAAACGATTTTACCCAAAACGCTTCTTTAACATGGAATTTACAAAAGAACGGGTAATATAAAGTCATAAGTGAACCATATATGATATCATAACAATGAATATGATTCTGTAATAAGTCTATGACATTATTTAAATCATTATACAGGAGGTTTGGACACATACGAAGCAAATCGGACCTAAGGTAAGGGAAATATCACAATCTCATTTTTATCCGAGATTGTTTATTCGTAAGTATTTACTGGGGTGTATTTTATCATCCAAATCCATGTTTCATAAATATGTAATATTATTTCCATCCACCTACAATTTTTTAAATCCATTTTTACCCTTCGGTGAGTTTTTAGTAAAAGAAATGAAAGGAATCTTTTGTTGTTTTCCGTACGAGGTACTTTTTGACTTTTCCGAAAAAAGTACGAAGAATGTGTTTTTAACTTATACGACATGAATGGATTTCTAAAACATTGTTTCCAAGAAGTTTCCTTTACAAGTATTCAAGTTTATTTTTAATCAACTTATTTTGTTTAAAATTTTATGACATGTTAAGAATGGAAATGTTTTTTTGAAGTAGAAAGGATATTTTCCTCAAGAATGGAGTACAAGTATTTTATCAAAATTATTTTCCATCTAAGATAATAAATGGGTTTTGTTTTTATCCCTATTATTACATGGATTTGATTATGTTGTGATGGAAATATTTTTATGAATTCCTTTATCTTATATGAATTGTTTTATGATGTCATGTTGTTTAAGAATCCCATTTTTCTTACATGGGATACGCTATGATGTATGGTTTATGATTATATGGCACACATAAGAAAGGATTCATTATAAGATGGGTGGGACCTATATATCCCTCCAATGCATTGGGTAAAGATTTTATATCTCATGAGATAGACATGGCTGGAATGGTAGGTTATACCGGTTCAGTGAAACAGGACTGAAACGAGGGTGACTCGGTTCAGAAAGGGACTTTATCCACTAAGATAGTCTTGGCAATGAGTCTTGACTAACAAGAAATGATTCTCTATGATTATGTGTGTATGACACAAAGTTTCATGTTTTAAGTTATGATTATTTGGATTTCATTTCACTACTATGATTTATCACATGTTATGAAATTATGCTCTCTTTTGCAAGTTAAGATTTCCAAAAGTTATGTTCTTATAAATATGATGTGATTGATTTCTCTTTTGTTTACCCTTACTGAGCATTTGAGCTCACCCTTTTATGTTTTCATTTCCCCAGGATATAAAGAAAGGTTTTAGGTTTAAAAAAAGGGAAGATCTTTATGGGAGATATTGAAGATCTTTCACTACGATTAGAAGATTACGTTCCGAGTTTCCAAAGACACTAAACTATTAGGATCCTTGTGTGTGTGTTTTTGTTATGTACTAAGTATTCCACAAAAGTAATGTAATTTCCATGTACGTCTAGTTTCAGGTATCTACATAGTTAATGTAAAATCTTATTCTCAATGAAAATCCATTTTTCAGAATTTTGTTTTTTTCCAATCATGCTAGTTTTATTTAATATTAATTTCTTAAAAAAATTGGAATTTAATTGATAAAATTGATTCCATAATTTTTCTCACAATAATTTATAAAGAATAATAATTTCAACATAAGTTTTCACATAATTAATATAAAAAAACTACAAAAAAATCATTCTTATTCTGATAAAAACGTTAAAATAGAAAAAGTGAGTAAAGAAAAAACTAAATAGAATATTAAACATAAATGTTTTCTAAATTAGTTTTAGTTTTGTGCCTCATATTTATCTCTCATACACTAATTTATTATTTCAATTTTGGGGGCTCTTGGTTAGAGATTTGCATCCTGTTATTCAATAGTTTTGATTATTTACATGAATGTCACTTTTCCTAAACAATAAATAAGAACCCCTCGCATTAATTTTTACTACATCTCAAGAAATTTTTCTTGGAAAACACATACCATAATATCCTATTATATTCCTTTTTTACATTAGTGAGATTCTATTCGTCTCAAAATAAATTTCATAGGGAATTTAATATGAAATATAAATGAGTAACTTCAAGGCTAAGGTAATCATCTTCACTGAGCTCCATGTTTTTTATTTCCCCATTTTTTCACATAATTATGTTATAACTTATAAAATATAATAAAAATATATATGCTATGAAATGAGATTTTATTATGTTTGTGACTTAATATTTTCTAATATTCTCTTCCATAAAAAGGGAAATGAAAGATCATTCGTGTGTACAGAGGACTACACCTCACAAAACAATAAAATCAATTTCCATCATTCCCTCATATACATATTTATTATTATGGATTAAATTTTTCCATATAATATAGATGGATTATTAATAATTCTATAATATTAAAATATAACATATTTTCACACATTACCATCCATTTAAAATTATTACATCATTCATGTGTACAGAAAACTACCTGCTCCCAAAGTGAAGTGATTCATTTCTTATTACCACATCACACAGATGGTATTTGTATAATTTACATCCCATTATCATTTCCTTTGGAAATTGTAGTGGTTATTAATGAGACATAGTTGAAATAAACATGAAGATAATCATGGTAAATAAATGTCAACGTCTTCATATAATATTGGGTGTTGATTTTATATTAAAACATAATAAAATAAAACCATAATAAACATAACTAAACTATATATATATATATGATATATGAGTACAAAATAAAACCGTCAGAAAAAACTAATCTAAAAAATATATTCTTATAACTTGGAAACTGAGGCCAACAAAACTCAATTACATAGAATACATTAATTCGGTTACTACTAAACATATCTATGCTCCAACAATATATGACATGCCCAAGGTTTCATAAGGAATCACTAAATAAATTAGACACCAATGCTTTACATGTTCCTAAATATAAATAATTTCCAAACACAAAAATGTTCTCTAGAGGAGGGTGAGATTCATAATTTGTCATATTTCCCCCAATGGCTGCCAAATTAAATTCATTAAGATAAAACATGTTAGAACATTTATATTAAAAAATTTATATAAAATAATTTATAAGAAAAAATCTCAAATCATTTCATCACATGATATCAAAACCCATGAAGTTCCATATAAACCCATTTCATGACCATAAAACCTTTTTCTCAAATCCAATTATCAAACCCTTATCATGATTTCCAAAAATCCAAAAATTAATGACCATTTGAAAATTACATACTCATGAGTGGACTCTCCTCAATAAACTGTGTTATCAGAAGGTAACCATATACCATGTAAAATAATAGAAAACTCCCCTTTGACATGGTCATGCTAGTGAAAATTAACACATGTCAATAATGATTTCCAAAACCACCACCAATCCAATTCAATAAAAATTTGGTTTTGTTGAAAAAGAATTCATAAATAATAATTTTATTAATAAATTTCCACAAGCCATTTTACATGTAACAAATTAAAACCATAACTTTAAATTTATAATTTTAAAATAATAACCAAGAGTGTTTTCCACTGAACCAGCAAATTTCTATTATTTCCCAAAACAATCACAAAACAAGATTTCCACCAAATAAAAATTAATATATCATAAATATAATTAAATTCAATCAATATAAAATAAATCCATCATGTTCTACTCAAGATGAGTTAAGAGTGAAGCTACCTACCTCACAAACAAAGGTGATAATGAATATGATCAAAACTTCTTCAAAAACTCATCTTAAGATTCCAAGGTACATCCATAAATAGTTTTACCATTAGAAAACATAACTAAATATAATTATTATTGGAATAAATCAACATGAATCGATTCCCAATAGATTTGATAGTTTACTCCAAGTGAGGAAATAAAAATAAAATTAAGGTAAATGATGATGAATGATCACATAACAACAAAACTAGCCTGCAACACACCTTGTTTGGCCAATTAATCACTCCAAAATCACGAAGAAATATCTCATCATCCTATAGAGGGAGAGTAGTTAGTGTTATGGTATATTTAAGTAAAAATAAGAGGTTTAGTGGGAAACCATGTAAAATACATGATTTTGTATAGAATTTATGATTATACATAATTAGAGTCCACAGTTATAAAAAAAAAGTGCATTAACCATTCTTTAGACACTACCTTCAAACACCCCTAACATAGTTGGCATGAAATATTTGAAAAACCATTCACTGACCAAGTTAAACCCATTTATCAATCATTGCAATGATTCTCATGGGTTCTCTCTGGTTTTTCCAAACTGTGCACCCAACCACACGCTCACCTAGTGCCCATTATTTTAGTGGAACAATTTCTTCAGAGATGTTTCAAAGTTTCTACTTACATTTATCAAACCATGAACAATTTTAAAAAAATAAAAATATTCAGAACTCTTACAAACCACCGAAAACATCACAAAATAACATTATATACTTAAAATTCCTAAATAATGGGTTAATTACATGCAACATGGAGTTCTAGAATATATATGTTTATTTATAGAAATAATATTCAATTGATGACATTATTTTAATTATTTAATTTTAAAATAACACATACCATCATTCCATCATAAAGTTTGAAAAATGGAACCAAAACACATGAATTGATGGGGCTACTATCTCCCTAATTATAGAATATTTCATTTTTCATAACCACATTGAAATTTTTTAAAATAATAAATTTTTTTTAAAAATATTATTTTCTGGTAATTATTATGTACATGCTGGAAAAATGATACCTTTTACCATATTCAATATACTAATGCTATTTTGAAATTATGAACCAAGCATGATAAAAATAATAATGTCGACATGACTAGAGAGGAAATGAAATATTTTGTTAAAATAAATGTTGTAAATTGATCAAGTATAAAGGATTTGTCCTATAAATAGTCTATCATATAAAATATAAATTTATTACATTGGATATACAAGACATACACACAATTTATTGGAATCGAGGTAATGGTTTCTGTCAAAAAACATCATTCTTTGAGGCACATGTTTTCTTTATGAAACTACTTTTTATTACGTGGTTTATATACTTCCCAATTATATGTATATATGATAAATACTACATAATTAGAGGAAATTTTGACTACAATTCACTTAATTTATTTATGGGGTTCATGATTCAATAGTTAACAAGGAGGTAATGGTTTATGATTAAATATCATTCAAACAAGGATTATCTATGACTGAATTTCTATTTAATGATATTATTTGACCATTGTCCAAGAAACCTATTATGTTTTACTCTAATTTTTTTATTCCTGATTTATCATGTAATAGAATAATGTGTAGGTATTTGGTTCTTATAATGTTTGACTAACTATTTTTTTGGATGATATAATTTATTTCTCTCTTTGGTAAAAAAAACCTTTCTATTCCTGATCCATAATTTAATTAAAATGATTTCAAAAAAAATCTATTTTATTTAATTGTCAATTTTTTTTGTGTTTAGTACATATAAATGTATTAAAAATAATATGATTTAATAGTTCCTAATAAGTAACTATTTAAACAATTATACAATATTGTGAAAGGAATTCACATTTTAACTTTTAACAAATATACAGAATTACCTACTATCATGAACACTCAACCCATTAAATCGTAATATAAAATTTTATAGGGTTACTGTTAAAGAAGATATTTTATATAATATATTTGAAATTTTTTTAAAATATTATGATGTAAATTCAAATGGAAATGGTTATTTTTTTTAAATATTCCTTATAATTTTTAAAAGAATTTTCAATGGTGATATTGACATTATATGTTTGGGATTACATCTCAATTAAAAATATATTTCTCCAATGTATATACATATCTTATTATACCTCATATTTAGTTAGTAATACATGAATTATTTTCATCTCCCAATTTCCATCAATATGGTATTTATTTTGAGTATGATATGAGACAAGGTTAAGTAATTTATTTTCATTCTATGGATATCTATTATGTATTTTGTTATAATTGTATAACATTATATAGAGCACATAGATCATGAACATGTTATGATGAGTGTGCCAAGATAATACTCCAATTTAGTATATATTTTTTAGTCTCATTAAACATCTTAGATGGGATTGTGGAGGAAACCCAATCCATTATTAGAAATTATATACCTTGAGATATTTTTAGGTAGTTATCCTCGAATAATGTGAATTTCGTGTTCTTTGTTTCTAACACAATTCATCGGATTCCCTGATCATATAATACCATGTTTCATATATTATTTCTTTATATTATTATTCTTGAGCCATCTCTTTTACGATATCAAGTTATGAAATTAAGTTATTATTATTTCTTTCTTATTAGTTTTATTCAATTAATATGATTTTTTGTAACCCATATTGTCAGTGTATTTACCCAAGTTATCCTATATAGTTTTATAAACTTAAAGGGATTTAAGAACAATATATTGAGAATAATTAGAATATAATTTTATATTTTAGTTTATTTTTTTATTTTATGAACCTATAAATCCAACGACTTTAGCCCTCACAATTATTGATATTTAACTATTAAATATTTATGTTAAAATTCCTAAACTAATAGCGGTAAAAGAATTTCTTTAGTATTTTTGGTTTCAATGATAATGTTTTATTATAACTTAGAAATTGTAATGAGAAAACATTTGTGATAACCTTACATGTAATTCTAAGTATAATTCAAGGTATAAAAAATCCCATAATTTTATTAAAGTGTAGAGTTAGTGAATTATAGAAACTAAATACAAGTGCGGATAGTAACATTGTATGTGGAAAAAATATATTTATACATAGGTTTAATAAACTTGAACATGGATTATTCGTCTGGAAACAATTTTTCTCAAGTACACAATAATGCTTCTTTCTAAAAACATGGTTTGACACTCCAAGGGGATATGTTTTGGAAATTCAAAGATTTATTACAAACCATTATGTGTACATAAAACAATGATATTCAATGGGGAAATAGGTTACGGCTAAAGAGTCATAGGTTTAACATTATATGGATGGTCACAGTTTTAAATGAACAAATTAACCTTTTGTGTTTTAATGTTTTGAAATTGTATAATGATTCTAATTATTTTTGGGGAATGTAATGGTAATATATAATTTGGTTTTAGAATGGATTTTAGCAAAAAACATGTTATATGAGGAATAATTCTTATAAGGATTTCGACATAAATTTAATGGTATTGGTAACATTTTGGTTTTATCATACCCTTCATTTTATGATAATAATATTCAAAATATATTATGTGATTTTGTTGGAAAAATAAATTGTATAGGAACAATTAGTGGTTATAAACCCATTTAATGATTATTATTATTATTATGACGTTTAATATTCTTCTTGGGAATATAATAAAAATTTTATAAATATCATTTTTGGAATGTAATACATGCATATCAGATGATAACTCATCACATCCAACATGGATATGGGGATTGAACTCATAACTCATGAGTGATACAGGTGCATCCCCCACCATTGTCCAACATTACATACATGTTAATTTGAAATTGATTATAATTAACTAATTATGAATTTAAATGTAATGTTTATTTTTTGATATAGATTATAGGAGCATGTATTTTATAATTTTTTAAATTTTAAGGAAATTAATGTTATTTTGGGAAACCATTTACTATGTTGAGAAATATATAACCATTTAGGTTTACAATAATGGAATATTCAATAATAATGTCATCACATTTCATAGGGTTGTATTGTTAAAGGGTAGGAGATAAACATTAAGGGTAATAACATCTTCCATTTTTTGGTAATTTAGGTAATTTGGGATATAGGGTTACTTATTTAAAGAATTATCTATGTTAATGCTCTAGATTTATGGTTTTGTTTTGGATATTAATATATTAATTATAATTTTTGTTATTATTATATATTGTTCTAACCATTTTGTTTTGAATAAATATTGTTGGAATGTTTTTACTATTTAATTAATCTAATGATCTATTAAAATAAAATTTTGTTCCTTCAAGCATAAAAATGATTCATATTGGACATTTATTCTATAAAGTGGTGATGTTGAATGTGATTAGAGTAAACTAATGGATGCAATTTTGTTTATGATATAAAAAATATCAAGTAATGATATTTAATATTTTTTTCTATTATTAATATTAAAATATTCGCTAACCATGTGGAAATGAATCTATAAGAAAATATGTTCAGCTATTACCTTTACAGGAGACGAATCAACAGGTTTTTAACTCATTAAATATTCAGGGTTTATGGTGATCAACATTATCTTGACTATTCACATTATTGTCATCAGTTGTCTCTTTAACTCTCTATATTTATTTAAATGTTTTTCCATATATATATTTTTTTTACTTTTAACCAATGTAAACCAAATTAGATTCATAATTATGTGCTATTACAGATGAACTTTGTATTTCTATTTCCCTCCTTTAAGATGATATTTTCTTAAACATTCTTATGAAGTGGGTAGTCAACAAAGAAATTTATTTACGATAAATTTTTGATTATTGAACACATGTCCATATTATTTTGGTGAAATTTATTTTAAGGAGGTATATTGTAACATACTATTAATTTAAATGAACAACATTAGGTTTCATATCGTATGTGACAAAAAAACATTGATCCCAAATGAACAATGATTATTTAAATAGGATTCTTATAAACTGCCTATTAAATTATCAGGTAAGAATAGGATTATCTTATTCATTCAGTAGATATAAATTTTTTACTCAATTTATAATATTTTAGGAAATAACATGTCAATTTTTAAAAATGACATTTATTATTTAAAAGATATATTTTATTCAAAAATGATTTGTATTTATTTATATAATGAAACGTTATTATTAATTTTTTGAACTTTTAAAAAATTTATGTTAACAAATTAACATTATTTTTTTATCATTATATCCATATTATAATACGGTTAAATTTTCATTTTTTTCATATTATTGATTATTTTGCAAATAGTGAGAAATACATATTTTTTATAATACTATCATTTATTACTAACTAATTAGTTTTTTAAAAAATTAAAATTATTCTATTAATTTTGTTTGAAATTACAATTATTATTAATTATATATAATTAATCAAATTAATTTTATTTAAATCATATTTATAATTGATTTTAGTATATTTTTATTCTATGGAATAGAGACACATTTTTCTAAAAACTATTTTAAAGTAAATAATTTTTCTCCATTTTAATTTATTTAAATAACAGTAAATATATAATAATAAAGAAATATTTATATATTATACATATATCTTTATAAATTTAAGTTCATATTATGAAATCTACTATTCATATAGTTAACGTAAAATCAAATTTTTCTTGAAAAATGAATTTTCCAAAAAAACCACTTTTTTATCATGCTTATGTGTTTTGTTTTAAATTTATTTACACCACTTATATGAATATAATTTTATTAAATTTTATCCATATTTAGAATCATATAAATTTATATTACATAATATAATCAACATAATTTTTTGTCATAATGAATATTAAATGTTGGAAAATTTTGTTATTATGGTAACAAATTAGAATTGTTTAAGTGGGTATCCTTTTTAGAAAACTAGAAAACAAATTTATTACATTTTTCATTTAGTGGTAGATATGTAGATCATACATATCCATCATAAAATCCATCATTTTTAAATTTTTGTGGGACATGTCCTGATAGTGACTTCCCATTATTAAATATTTTTCGATATTTATAAGAATGACACTTCTCCCCAACTATAAAACAACACTGATCCCCTCACTACGTCACATATATGAAGCCAAATTTTTTTACTATACACAGATGAAATATCTAAAGAACAACATTATCGAAAATATAGATCATATTTTCATTAAAAATTAAAAACCATATTGTCTTTAATACATATTTTATATCCGTAAAATTGGTTTTGTTATTATATTATGGAAATTATTTCCATGTTATGTTTCTAAAAACATTTTATTGAGTATATAAAAAATAAATTTAATTATTATAGTCTTGTATTGGTAATAAATTAAAATTTTAATGGTAAAAAACCAATTGATCGTAATAATAGTTTTTTATAAAATATTTTCTTTTATGTTCAAGTGGATTTTAAAGTCATTTATAATTAGTTAGTAACTAATTAATTAAACAATGTATTTTCATTAGATATTTAATCATATTCAGGACATACATTTTAATGTCTAAGAATTTATTTTCATTTAAAAAAATATAAATAGAGGTCAGTAAAACTCGGTCTCGCGTGTAATGCAAGCTATTAGATAATCTCATTGTTGTGTGAAACACAAGAAAAAATTGTATTCTGTTCCTTGAAAGATATATAGTAGATGATATTTATTCAAAAATGTAAATATATCATAAATTATCCATATTTTATATTAATTTTAATTCTTGTTGTTGTGTTTCATGAATGCTCTCAGATATGATGTTCATATTTTAAAATTTTATGGTGTTATATTATCCACACCATAATTAAATTTTTTCCATTCATGTTAAACATGATATCATTAATCTAGGGTTTCACATTTGGAAATACCATTTTTTGAAAACCCAATTCATAAAATATTTAACAAAATACCCTCTTAATAAAAGACATATATTAGTGAGAAACTCATCTGGAATAACATTTGACAGGGATTCTATAAGGCCCCAGCCTTGAACCTTATTTAATATTGAGTTATTACACGATTACACATTGAGGATCATTTCAGGTTTCGAGTTTTAGAGAATTAGATCATAAAACTTGCATTACATTCCACATTTAAACAAAGTGGTTACATAAAAGATAGTATTCATTTTTTCCCATCAACGGAAACATATTTAAAAATAAAACATGGATTCATTCTTGACAATTCCTTGACACTATCATCATATCATGTAACTTTCCCTTGACCTATGAAAAACATTTCAAAAAACATGGGATGAGTATAAAAAGTTCAGTAACGGTTATAAAAATATGGAAAAGAAACATGAGTTCACATATAAAAAATAATGATATCATAATCCACCCATAAAACATAAGCACTTTAACATACCTCATCAATACATGAATAAACCATAGAAATCATAATACATAAAGGTAACTTGAGGCATTCATAACATTCTAACATAGGGAGTAACCCTCTTGGTTACGTTTGGAATACCCATCACAGTATATTCCCTAAATCTCTTCAGAGAAAACGTAACGTTTAACCCCTTCGTGTTACCCAATGCATTGGAGAGATATATCGGGCTCACCCACCATTATTTTATCACGGAACCACCCGTCTTCATAACAATGCCCAAGAACCCCAACATAATCATATCACATAAAACATGCATCAAGGAAACATAACATTTCCACCTTTCAATCACAAGATATCAATAAAACACATTGATATAAAAACATTATGAAAACCATTTTCAATACAAAAATAAAAGAAAAGAAAAACATGGTATTTATTTTTCTTTCAAATAGAAGGTATGGCTTGTAGAGGAAGCCGAATCTCAAATAACGGTCACGGCGGCAGAGAAGTCATCATCGCCGCATACGTACGACAAAAACATTCCCCTTTTTAGTTTAGTAAAACGCTTTGTATAAAAATGATTCCTTTCAGATAAACGTAAAAGTCAAAGGGTTTTATACACCGTATAAAAGATGGTTGTGTATAAAACAAAATATGCCTCAATGAAAGGAGATTGAGACGAAGTCCTATACAAAGACAGTATCCTTGGATTAAGGATAAATCAATTACATAATTATGTGTGAAAAAATAATACACCAAATATAAGTGGATATTAAGTGTAAAACAATCAGAGGTTATTCGCACATATTCATAGACCGACATATTCTAGGAGTACAAGATTATCCCAAAGAATCAAAATTGGGTTAAGAAGTTCCCTTGCAAAAATTTGACAGCCTAACAGCGTCACTTCAAAATTCAGAAAAAGAGTTGATGAGAGATAAAAAGGGTATCTCATCACTTGGATATAAAATTTAAATCAATAAGGATATAAAAGAAAATATCCCAACATAATATTATGTGAATTAAAAGACATAAAAAAAGTAGTCTTTTAAAAAAAGGAGGGTGAAAGGTTCCCTTACCGACATGGGTATCTTTCGAAATATTCACCCCGTGAAAAAAGGAGAATACAACATTGATGTAAATACTCATAAATGAAATTATATTACACAATGAGTAAAATAATGGGAAGTACATACACCAGTCATGGGAAATTGTGGCAAATGTATCAAAAATCTCACGGGAATAAATGTGAGATGAAAAATCCCTTACGAAAACATGGCAGCCTAACGGCGCCGCTTAAAACTTATAAAAATGGATTTATGAGATAAAATAGGGTCTCTCATAATATAAACATAAAAATTACAGTATGAGGAATATAAAAGAACATCCCCAAAAATACGAAATATGATCTTAAAATAAATGACATAAAAGAGAGTACTTAAAAAGAAAGAGAGGAGTAGGATCTCTTACGAAAATTCGACAGCCTAACTGCGCCACTCAAAACATCAAAAATGGATTGATGAGAGAGAATAGGGTCTCTCATAATATGAACCTAAAAATTACAGTATGAGTAACATAAAATAATATCCCAATAACAGGAAAGATTATATTTAAAAGGAATGACATAAAGGAGTGTACTTAAAAAGAAAGAGAGGAGTAGGATCCCTTACCTCAAGTCCCACTTGTCTTGTTCGTTTTTTTATATTCCTAAATAATAAACTTTGGCCAATTTATAATTTCCTAAGGACCTCCTTTAAAGATTATTATTAATTTCATATCACATATTATAATGTTATAATAATTGTTTAATAATGTTAGTTCATATCAGATGTTTTTGCTGATGTTTGGTACAGGAGTAAAAAATGAACTTGTTTGAAAAAATGATTGGCCATGTAGTTATAACTAAATAATTTCCAGAATAGTATTAATGATTAAAATATCATATATATCCAGTACATATTCATTTTATACTATTCCATATCATTTGGAGATAAAAAATGAGAAGCACCGTTCATGGAGACGGTAGGCTGTACGTACGCATGAACGCTACTTTCATTTTTTTTGTCATATTAATGGAATTAAAAACAAATGATATATATATATATATATATTAATTCCAGTATAATATATATGTTATATAGGTCCATATGTTCATTAATTGCATTCATTATACATTCTATGTATTGCATGTACGAGTCACATCACTTGAGGGGGCAGTAGTCCACACTTCCTCATATGAAGTTATCGCATTTACACAACATGAAAAGAATAAAGGTATGTTTTAAATATAAAATACAGAAGAATATAGTAAACATAAATACCATAAATATCATATATAAAATAGAGTGACATCATAATGGACTCCTTTAAAGGTGTTAAAAGAATATTGAACAATCATCGTTTCGTGAGGCAGAAAATCGCCAACCACAGAAACAATATGTTATTTAACCATTATACGAAGGTGTGTGTAAGTGTAGCTCGAATCCTTCTTATAAAAAAATCCTAGTATATTTAATATACTATAGTTTTTACAAATGAAATTAATAAAAAGTGTTTAGGGGGTTGGAGAAACAAAATAAAACAAAAGGACTCAAGTGAAGACATTATCTTAAAATCGGGTAACTCCATTTGGTTTGAGCTCATAGGCATCCTTGGGAAGACTTCTGCCCAAAGTGAGGCTTAAACGAGTTAGAGAGGGGTGTGGAGAGACAATATGGGTAGGGTTTGGCTGATCCAAAGGCTTTGGATGTGTGGGTAAGGAGGTAGACGTGGGTGCCTTTTATAAGAGGAGAGGAGGGGCACTCTTGGAAAGTAAAGAAATGTTACTTTATTTTAGAATGAGTTTCGGATTTTAATGGTCCCACATTGACGTTTTTCGAGGATAAGGTGATAAGGGTTCGAAATCCACCCATCCAATAGGTTTGGGACATGTGTAGGTCTTAGATTTTACATTATCTTTCCATTTTATTTAAATTGTTAACTAATTAGGTCATCGCTGCATCATCATGATGTCATAAATAATTTAATTTATTTAATGTCTAAAAATAATAATAATAATACTATGATGTAGAAAATCTTTTAACATTCCAATGACTATTTATAGTCAAAAATCTGACTTGTATAACCTCATTTAAATTTTCTTTTTAGTAAAACAACTCATGTTTGTGTCATTTTAATTTTAACATTAAATGAAAAGGTATTTATGTCATTTTCCAACCAAAGTGGTTCCATGGGGTCCCCAAGTTGACCCCTGGATTTTATTGGTCGTCCATGACTCATCCAATGAGGGTAGGACATGGGTCTAGGTCATTTCGTATTATGAAAACATTATTTTTACCTTAAACTACACTAATTACCTCTAATCACGATTAAAAACTTAATAAGTTACTATTCACCAAAAAATTATTTTAATCCCATTGAACAACATTTTACTTCTTAATGACAACCATGTATGTCAGATTTTTGAAATTAAAAACACAAAGATGACAAAATTTCATTTAAACAGAAAATCAGTTTTTATAAGTACCACTTAGTGGTTTCACTATTCATCAAAAATTGAACTTTTTCAGAAAATTACCAAAAATTCACCCTAAGCTATATTTTATATTCAGAATTAAAAAATGATGTCTATTTTAAAAAATTCATAACATATATGTTAAATTAGTTAATTTAATAATTAATTCCTTGTAAAGACCCGTAAAATTCAAGGGAAATTTTTTTCATAATTTTCTTTAGAATTTTACAAGAGCGCGGTTTCAGACGGCACCTGATTCCGAGGCCCGGAGTGCCCGGAATTAATTTCCGAAGTTTGGCTCGGGTACGTTCAGTGAACGAACGAGCGGGAATTCCTAACTTTTGATCCGGTGCTCGGAATTGAAATCCGAGGGCACCGATGAACTCGCAGCGCCGATATTCGCTTAAAGAGACCTTTTTGGGAGTTGCGTTTGTTGCGGGTTGAAAGTTAATTTTTGAGGTTTTTAGTTGAGTTAAATAAAATTTTTGTAGAACAAATTTTATTATAACTTCTTAAAACCTATCAAAGGAGGTTGGAAGTGGGACCCACACCCACTTAACCTCCCTTGGGAGGATTAAGTGTGGTGGAGCCCACACGAACCCCCACCTTTTCAACTCCCCACTCTCCCGCTTAATGGCTTGACAAGTTAACTTATATTTAATTATACAATTCATGTATATTAAATAAGTGAGTTAATTTTGGAGTTATCCATTTTGAATTTCAAACCATTGAAATTCTTGTGGTTAAGTTATGAAATAATATAAGTTAAAGCTTATATTATTCTAGGAGTTTCTTTTACCCTTGGGTGGATTTCTTGAGAGCTTTGGAAGCTTTTCTTCTTCTTCAACTCAACGAAGAACGCGAAGAACGTCGTTCTTCAACGAAGAACTTCTCCGCCGAAGAACACGATCCATCCGCGACGCCGTGTCCGCGACGCGACGTACTTCTTCCGCGTCATCTCTTCCGCGACGGTTTTCCGCGACGAACGCCTTCGATAAGGACTCTTCCTCCGACGTCAAAGGAATCGACACCGATATTCCACGACTCCGTCACCGTGCGACTATCGAGGTAGAGATTCTTGAGTTCGTTGTTCTCTTTATAATTTGACTTTCCTCAAGACTTGACGAGGAACACCCTTTTTCCGACGAAGAACGCCGCACCGCTCTTCTTCGTCTTCGGTGTCAAAGAGAGAGAACACCACACCTTCCTCGGACAACCTTCGTCGGCGTACAAGGATTCGCCAACGACGTGCCTCTTCGGACGCGTCTCTTCGTCAACGGAATTGACGAACGACTACCGCGACGCCCGATCTCCGCAACGTCGACTTCCGCGGACATAGTCAAATCCTCGAACTTATACCCGAGGTAGGGGATTGTTGTTTCATTCTTAAATTATTCCATTTCTTGAACATGGATCTGGCATGTCTAACATGAGGCTTGAAATGTTCATGTTGAGTTTTTATTTAACGTGAGGGGGGTCGGACCGCATGAACACGGCCGAACCCCCCTCCAACGTTTATGTTGATTTTATCTTGCGGGAGGAAACAAGTGGCGTGGTGCCGTCGCACCACGCGGATGAACGTGCAAATATCTTCGCGATGCCGTCGCACGCACCATGGTAGAAACAACAGAAATGCGACGCCGTCGCGCCGCGTTGGATGATTATCAAAGCACGGCAAAGGGGCGCGGTGCCGTCGCACCGCGCCGGACGACGAACGCCGCGGCCGGTTCCGGGCCGCGGCGGGACGAAGAGACCGCGGCCGGTTCCGGGCCGCGGTGGAAGATAAGACCGGCGGCCGGGCCGCCGGCGTCGGAAGCCAAAGAGGGGACCGGATTTTTCCGGTCCCGTTGGAGAAAACCGGCCGGCCAGCTGGCCGGCCGGAAGTCTTTAAAACCGGGGAAATAAATTCCCCGGCCGTGTTAATAAAACCCCCTCTTTAAGAGAGGGGGCGGTTCTTGAGGGAAGGGGGCATCCAGCCCCCTTGGTTCGGCGCCAACAGGCCCCCCCACGTGAGGGGGGGGCGGTTTTGATAAAACCGGCGCGGCACGTAGGCCGCGCCACTTGATGAAGGGCGGGGGCTTAGCCCCCCGCGTTTTCCGCGGCCCGCTGCCGCCATTGCGGTCCGCCGCCGCCGCCAGCGCGGCCCGCCGCCGCCGCCACCGCGGCCCGCCGCCGCCGCTGCCGCCCCGGGGGGGGGGGGGGGGGTCGGGACGGGTCGGCCCGGACCCGGACCCCCCCGTTTCAAACCTGTTTTGGTTTTTGGCTCATACCTTGAGCCTCGGACCTCCGAAAGACGAACCGTCTGCGGCAACGCGATCCTTGGATCGAGACGGTCGTTTCGGTATATCGCACTCAAGGTTTCGGGTTACTTTGAGTTCGGCCGGGTTGGTTCGTTCACGAAACCAACCGGGCCTTCGGAGCGGAAACGCTCATATCTTGAGCCACGAACGTCCGATTGACGCGCCGTCAGTCGCGTTGCGTTTCTCTTAATGAGATGGATCTTTTGGCATACTCCGCCCGATATTTGGACGCAGGTGGAGTACGGTCGGGTTGGTTTTGCCTTAAAAACCAACCGGGCCCCGGAGACGAAAAAGCCAATAACTCACAGACCGGGCGTCCGATTGACGCGCCGTCTGTTTCGTTGACTTCCTCTTGTTGAGACGGAACTTTTGACATACTCCGCCCGAGTTTTGGATGCAGTCGGAGTATGGCCGGGTTGGTTTGTACCCGAAACCCAACCGGGCCCCTGGAACGGAAAAGCTGATATCTTACAGACAGGACGTCCGCTTGACGAGCCGTCAGCGGCGTTGGTGGTTACGTTGAGTAACGGTCCCTTTGAGTATACCCTATGGGAGTTCGGGGTACAGTTGAGATACGGCCGGGATTGGTTTCGCTCTCGAAACCAACCGGGCCCCTGGGACGAAAAGGCTAATAACTCACAGACCGGGCGTCTGATCGACGCGTCGTCTGTTGCGTTGAGACCCCTGTGACGAGACGGACCTTTGAGACACTTCTTTGTGGGACTTTGAGATACTTGGAGTATCGACCAGTAGCTCGTGGAGCGGACCCTCCCGGAGACGAGCGTGCAGAGTACGGAGACCGTGTAGCCGGCTGAGACCTGACGACTGCTTGACCGACTCGACTTGGAGTGAGTCGACTAGCCCAGTGGACGGAGCGCCCGGTACTTGGCGGCAGACCCACGGCGGACGGAGCACCTGGTAGTTGGCAGCAGACCCGCGGTACTCGACAGGAGGAGTACCTCAGTAGGCTATCTGGGTAGCGCCCGGTATTTGGCGACAGACCCTCAGCGGACGGAGCGCCAGGTAGTTGGCCGCAAACCCGCAGTACTCGACAGGAGGAGTACTTCAGCAGTCCTAGGTTAGTGAGCGGCAGCCTCGGAGTCGTGACAGGACCACTGTACACTCTAGAGACGGAGCTCTTCAGCAGTTACGGTTTCGATAATGAAAATCCTGGTTTGAGCTGAGACTTTTGACCTTGTGTTTACTTCATGATTGAGATGGGTCATTTGCTAACTTTGGTATATGTATGGGCATATACCCGGGTAGTGGTTATCCGTCGATTTCACAATCCTTGTGTTTCCTCATGATTGAGATGGGTTACTTGTTAACTTAGGTATATGTATGGGCATATACCTAAGTAGGGTTTATCTGTTGAGATCTTCTTGTGTTTATCCTTGTTGGTTTTAGTGAGACCTTGAGGGTCTCGGGGTCCCTACTGAGTATCGTTATACTCACCCCTGCACGGGCTATGCCCGCACCTCGTTGTGTTGGTTGCAGACGACGGACAGTGCTGACAGAAGCCGAAGATTCAAGGACTGGACGGTACCTGGAGGTGGACTATACGACGAGGCGGTACCCGGAGGTGGACACTGGGCGGGACATACTCGGAGCGGATGGCGGGACCCGAGGAGCAGAGGAGCTATCTGTACCCACCCTTCAGGTGGGATTTCCAGTGGACATCTCAGCGTAGCAGCTTTACTTTTCAGTCGCTGTTTTCCCTTTCGAGTTTTACTTTACAGTTGGGCTTGTATTTCCGGCCCCTTTTTACTTTTCAGCTCTTCTTTTTGTACTTAGTGTTTTACTTCCGCTTGTACTCTGTGGTGCTTGTTTTCTTTATAAAGGCAATGCCTTCCCAGTTATTGGAATTTTACGCCTTTGGTGCTAGTCGCCAGCCCCTGGCCTATGGAAGGCGGGCTTGGGGTAGTCACGGCACGGGCCCCGAGGACGGGTCGTGACATTCCTGCTGTCAGAACAAATAGCGTGTTTTTATGAAACAATATATATCAAAATATTGACACTAGTTTAAGTCAAATTTCAAAGTGAAATTAATTTCAATGACCACTATTTGATTAAATGGTAAAAATATAATCTAATTTCTCTTTAAAACCAATTCAAAATATAATATAATCATATAAATAAATTAGATTAAAAAGAGGTTTTGAATTAAAATGCAACATTTTTCACTATTCATTACGAAATAAACTTTATCGAAAAAATACAAAAAATTTACACAAAGTAAATTTTGATGTCCCGATTCTAAAAAAGTTTTTTATTTTGTCAAATATAACTCATAAAATTGTCAAAATGTGTATTTAAAATAGGTTCTCCATCAAAAGGCGGTTAATCGACCTTTTAAAGAATATTAGAATGTTTACCCTTAAAATTGGATTCATTCGCATTTTTAATCCTCTAACATTTATTGTAAAAATTAAAAATATTTAACAAACATATATAATCATTTTGTAGTTAGTTATATTCATTCTCGCCAACACAACATCTAGATGTTAACTACCATTTAAAATAATACTATTTTATTATTAGAGTGCAACGTAAGATTCCCACGAAACTCGTTGTTGCGTGTTGGGTATGCCATCGAGCATAGAGTCCCCTTTAAATTTAAAATTGGGCATGGAAAATTCATTGAAAATCCCACATCGGAACAGGAGTCAGTAAAACAATCACTTTAAAATAAAGAAAGATAAGTACAAAGGTCAACCGAGTTATCCCATACTAGGATTCCATGTAGGAAAACATGGACATGGAGGAGAAAACCTAGGGTCATGTTCTGATGGATAGTGATAGAAAACATGTTTAGGAGAAAGTTAACCACAAGAAAATCACAAACTTGTGATGGGTTAAACGGTATTCAATTCCACAATAGGAAAAGTTCATAGACAAAATTTTTGTTTTAAGTTACTTTTTATTGAGGAATTTATTCATAATGAAACATAATTACTTATCATGTTGAATTTCAACTTTTATAAGATTTCTTACACAAACTCATATTTTCTCCAAAAGACGAGTATTTAGGAAGACCTTTTCACATTAAGTGTACTATAATCAACTTCTAGAGAATCACCTAATCTAAAAAAGAGAACTATATACTCCCATGTCTTTAGACTTTAACCAAAACCAAAACCAAAATGGTTAGTACAAGATCAGACAATACAGAAAAGGATAACCCTTTATAAAAAGAAAATCTATTCTTAATCTCAAAAATTTGTCTAACATAACCCAAAGTTTAACAAGGACCATTCGATAAACAATTTGTCTATAAAATTCTTCAAAGTAAACCAAACTAGGATTGAAACCCAAATATTTTAAGGATTTAGTCACATAGTCTTCCAAGTTAAATCGTAACATTTATCTCCAAACAACATCAGTTTCTCTTAATGTCTCGTATTGAAAAGTAATTAACCTAATCACATATCCTCCATGATAGGTTAATAAATTTAGATAGATAACCCAAAATAAACTTACTCTTAATTCATAAAATAATATAACTAAAAAGAGTCAGTCAAACTAACCAGGGACTTCACGTATTCCAGTGGTAGGCGATAAATACCAGTCTCACTTTGGTTGTGGGTTTGATTCCCGCAGCTTTGTCCAACACGACGGGTTGTCACACGGTCTGCGTGTTGTCCTTTTTCCAAAACTATATAATTCATAAAAGATTCCCCAAAACGAGAAAAAATATTAAAAAATAATCATAACATATTTTAACCTCATGTTTATCTCATGCCTTTCATTTTACATCATAACATATAATAACCCATAATTACCTCAAAAGTAAGCATCATATAAACCCTAATGGTTGCCTTTATAATTATTACCTGAACTTCCACATCGATGGGTCATCTCGTAAATGATGCATTACAGAACATACCAAGATTCAAGTGGTTGATCATGACTCCTTGATAGTTGGTTTAGAATAACCACGAGTTTCCACATTGAATCCCCCATTTCATCCAGTCTCTTAATCTAAGAACCACCATAGTTTCCTTCAAACCTATTGTCACTTTGGTGCTGGCTAGATCCATCCATTATAAAAACAGAAATGTCAGTGTGAGTATATCAAAAAAACCATCATGTACTAATGAGGAAGATAAACACAAAGATATACTTACCCATTCACTTTATCTAAAACTAGGACTCTTTCTGAAATCCTAACCATTATGGTAATTTCACTTATGCATAGAGAATACCCTAACCTCTAAAGTTATCTAAACTGACCTCTGATACCAACTATAAGGCCCCACCCTTAAACCTTACTTAATCTTGAGTTATTACATGATTACACATTGAGGATCTTTTTAGGTATAGAGTTTTAGAGAATTAGATCATAAAACATGCATTACATTACACATTTAAACAAAGTGGTTACATAAAAGATAGTATTCATTTTTTGCCATCAACGGAAAAATATTTAAAAATAAAACATGGATTCTTTCTTGACACTTCCTTGACACTGTCATCATATCATGTACCTTTCCCTTGACCTGTGAAAAACATTTCAAAAAAACTTGGGATGAAAATAAAATGCACAGTAAGGGTTATAAAAATATAGAAAACAAACATGAGTTCATAAATACATAAGAATGAAATCATACTTCACCCATAAAACATAATCACTTTAACATACCTCATCAAAACATGAATAAATCAAAGAAATCATAAGACATAAAGGTAACTTGAGGAATTCATAACATTCTTACGTAGGGAGTAACCCTCTTGGTTACGTTTGGAATACCCATCACAGTATATTCCATAAATATCTTCAGAGAAACCTTAACGTTTAACCCCTTCGCGATACCCAATGCATTGGAGAGCTATATCGGGCTCACCCTCCCTTAGTTTATCACGGAACCACCCGTCTTCATGACAATGCCCAAGAACCACAACATAATCGTATCACATAAAACATGCATAAAGGAAACGTAACATCTACACCTTTCAATCACAAGATATCAATTCAACGCATTGATATAAAAACATTATGAAAAGCATTTTCAATACCAAAAATAAATAAAAGTAAAACATCGTATTTATTTTTCTTTCAAATAGAAGGTATGACTTGTAGAGGAAGTTGAAACTCAAATAATGGTCACGGCGGAGGAGAAGTCGTTGTCGCCGCATACGTACGAAAAAAACATTCCCTTTTGTTGTTTAGTAAAATGCTTTGTATAAAAAAGATTCCTTTCAGATATACTTAAAATTCAAATTGGTTTATACACCGTGTAAAAGAAGGTTTTGTATAAAACAAAATATGCCTCAAAGAATGGAGATTGAGACGAAGTCCCATACAAAGACGGTATCCTTGGATTAAGGATAAATCAACTACATAATTATATGTGACAAAATAATACTCTAAATATAAGTGGATATTAAGTGTAAAACAATCAGAGGTTATTTACACATATTCATATAATGACATATTCAAGGAGTACAAGCTTATCCCAATGAATCAAAATTGGGTTAAGAAGTTCCCTTGCAAAAATATGACAGCCTAACGGCGTCACTTCAAAATTCAGAAAAAGAGTTGATGAGAGATAAAAGGGTATATCATCACATGTAAATAAAATTTAAATCAATAAGGATATAGAAGATCATATCCCAACATAATATTATGTTAATTAAATGACGTAACAAAAGAATTCTTTCAAAAAAAGGAGGGTGAAAGGTTTCCTTACTGACATGGGTATCTTTCGAAACATACACCCCATGAAAAAAGGACAATACAACATTGATGTAAATACTCATAAATGAATGTATATTATACAATGAGTAAAATAATGGGCAGTACATACACCACTCAATGGAAATTTTGGAAAATGTAGTATAAATATCACGGGAATAAATGTGAGATGAAAAATCCCTTACGAAAACTCGGCAGCCTAACGGCGCCACATAAAACATACAAAAATGGATTTATGAGATCAAATAGGGTCTCTCATAATATAAACATAAAAATTACAGTATGAGGAATATAAAATAACATCCCCAAACATAAAAAAGATGAGCTTAAATGAAATGACATAAAAGAGAGTACTTAAAAAGAAAGAGAGGATTATGATCTCTTACGAAAATTCGTCAGCCTAACGGCGCCACTCAAAACATCCAAAATGGATTTATGAGAGAGAATAGGGTCTCTCATCATATGAAAATAAAAATTAAAATAATAGTAATATAAAATAATATCCAAATAACAATAAAGGCGAGCTTTAAAAGGAATGACATAAAGGAGTGTACTTAAAAAGAAAGAGAGGAGTAGGATCCCCTACCTCAAGTCCGACTTGTCTTGTTCGTTTCATTATATTCCTAAATAATAAACTTTGGTCAATTTAATATTTCCTAAGTAAATCCTTTAAATATTATTAGTCAGTTCATATCACATCTTATAATGTTGTAATAATTGTTTAATAATGTTAGTTCATATCAGACGTTTTTGCCGATGTTTGGTACATGAGTCAAAAATGAACTTGTTTGAAAAAATGATTGCCCATGTAGTTATAAGTATATAATTTCCAGAATAGTATTAATGATTAAAATATCATATATATCTAGTACATATTCATTTAATACTATTCCATATCATTTGAGGATAAAAAACGAAAAGCACCGTTCATGGAGACGGTAGGCCGTACGTACGCATGAACGCTACTTTCATTTTTTTGTCATATTAATGGAATTAAAAATAAATGATATATATATATATATATTATAATTAGAATATAATATATATGTTATATAGGTCACATATTTTCATTAATTTCATTCTTTATACATTCCATGTATTGCATGTACGAGTCACATCACTTGAGGGGGCGGTAGTCCACACTTCCTCATATTAAATTATCGCATTTACACAACATGAAAAAAATAAAGGTATGTTTTAAATATGAAATACAGAAGAATATAGTAAACATAAATAACATATATATCATATATAAAATACAGTGACATCATAATGGCCACCTTTAAAGGTGTTAAAATAATATTGAACAATCATCGTTTTGTGAGGCAGAAAATCGCCAACCATAGAAACAGTATGTTTTTTAACCATTAGACGAAGGTGTGTGTAAGTTTAGCTCGAATCCTTATTATAAGAACATCCTAGTATATTGAAGATATTGTATTTCTCACAAAAGAAGTTCAAAAAAAGAGTTTAGGGGGTTGGAGAAGAAAAATAAAACAAAAGGACTCAAGTGAAGACATTACCTTAAAATCGGGTATCTCCCATTGGTTTGAGCTCAAAGGATTACTTGGGAAGACTTCTGCCCAAAGTGAGGCTTCAAGGAGTTAGAGAGGGATTTGGAGAGACAAAATGTGTAGGGTTTGGCTGAGCCAAAGGCTTTGTAAGTGTGGGTATGGAGGTATAAATTGGGGCCTTTTATAAGAGGAGAGGAGGGGCACTCTTGGAAAGTAAAGAAATGTTACTTTATTTTAGAATGAGTTTCGGATTTTAATGGTCCCACATTGATTTTTTTCGAGGATAAGGTGATAAGGGTTTGAAATCCACCAATAAAATAGGTTTTTTACATGTTAGGTCTTAGATTTTACATTATCATTCCATTTTATTTAAATCGTTAACTAATGAGGTCATCGCTGCATCATCATGATAACATAAATAATTTAATTTATTTAATGTCTCAAAATTAAAAAAAAAATTATGATGTAGGAAATATTTCTATATTTCCAATGACTATTTGTAGTCAAAAATCTGACTTTTATAACCCCACTTAAAAATTGTTTTAGTAAAACAACTCATGTTTGTGTTATTTTAATTTTAACATTAAATAAAAAGGTATTTATGTCATTTTCCAACCAAGTGGCTCCATGGGGTCCCCAAGAATACCCATGGATTGTATTGGTCAGACATGACTCATCCAATGAGGGTGGGACATGTGTATTGGTAATTTCATATTATTAAAATATTATTTTTACCTTAAACTACACTAGTTATTTCTAATCGCGATTAAAAACTTAATAAGTTACTATTCACCAAAAAATTATTTTAATCCCATTGAACCACATTTTACTTCTTGATGACAACCTTGTATGTTGGATTTTTTAAATTAAAAACCAAAATATGGAAAAATTTCATTTAAACGGAAAATCAGTTTTTATAAGTACCAGTTAGTGGTTTCACTATTCATCAAAAATTTATGTTTTTCAGAAAATTACCAAAAATTCACCCTAAGCTATATTTGATATTCCGAATTCAAAAATGATGTCTATTTTAAAAAATTCATAACATATATGTTAAATTAATTAATTTAATAATTAATTCCCTCTGTCAGAACAAATAGTGCGTTTTTATGAAACAATATATATCAAAAGATTGACACTAGTTTAAGTCAAATTTCAAAGTGAAATTAATTCCAATGACCACTATTAGATTAAATGGTAAAAATATATTATAATTTCACTTTAAAACCAATTCAAAAGATAATATAATCATATAAATAAATTAGATTAAAAAGAGGTTTTGAATTAAAATACAACATTTTTCACTATTCATTAAAAAATGAACTTTATCAGAAAAATACCAAAAATTTACACAAAGTAAATTTTGATGTCCCGATTATAAAAATGTATTTTATTTTGTCAAATATAACACATAAAATTGTCAAAAAGTGTATTTAAAAGAGGTTCGCCATCAAAAGGCGGTTAATCGACCTTTTAAAAGATATTAGAATGTTTACGCTTAAAATTGGATTTATTTGCATTTTTAATCCTCTTACATTTATTGTAAAAAGTAAAAATATTTGACAAACATATATAATAATTTTGTAGTCAGTTCTATTCATTCCCTCCATCACAACAGCTAGGCGTTCACTACCATTTAAAATAATACGATTTTATTATTAGAGTGCAACGTAAGATTCCCAAAAACATGTTGTTACGTGTTGGGTACTCCATCAATCATAGTGTCCCCTTTAAAGTTATATTAATATTTTATTCACAAATATGAATAAATGTGAAAATTTCATACTCTTTATTTACCTGGGGTGTTACAGATTCAATGTATAAGAACATTAGTGGAAACTAAAATATGTAGCAAGAGGAAAACATATATATTTATAAAGTGTGATTGAAGAAAATTAACAAAAATAATTATTTATCAAAAGAAAATTTAGGGGCATGATACCTTAAATCTAATTAGTGTCGAAGGGAAATTTATATAATTTTAAATTAAGTTAATATGATAAAAATTTATTTCAACATCAGTTTTCCTAGCATTAATGAATTCATTTAATGCCTACTAATTTATAGAAATTGTTTATTATAAATTTTTGTTTCAGGTGAACAATTTCTTCATTTGGATGTTCTTTGATCAAAATATAATTCATTGGTTGTTCTTGGTACTAAATATCCAAAAATAAATTTTTTTTGTGCCTAAAGATATGAAATTCATTTATAAAAGATCATAACAATTATAAATGAGTGAATTTTTTTTCATGTATCTCTTAATATTTTCCAAAAATAATTTTATTAATAAATTAATCGATAAACCTCAAATGATATAATACATGAAAATGATTACTATTTTATTATCAAAATATATAAATAAAAAATTGCCCATTTACCTAGAAATTGTATGCGCCAATAGTATACACAAAACACCTATCTTCATTGGGTCATGGGTTCAAGCCCCACCACATTTCGTAATGAGATTTGTTTTTTAAGGGCCCAGATCTGTGTGGATCAACCCTTTGTGTTTTTTTAAAGACCGAGTTTCTCAAAGGTATCTCAGAAGAAGTTTGGAAATGATCCAATATGTAAATGCTGGAAAGGTGGATTGAACATCGTGTAATAGTATTACATGAAGTGAAATAATTTTTCATGGGTTATCCTGGAAAGAATGAGGATGTGTAAAGCCATGAAAGAGGTATTTATGTAGTTAAATACATTATGGTTTAAAAATATAATAAATCATTGAGGTGTGGTATTTTTCAGCCGAAACTGACCTCAAAGAATTACACGATGTGAATTTGGATTACATGTTATGTAATACCCTACTATGATATATATTAAAAAAAATCATCCACTCAGGTTTTCAAAAACACAATGACTACAATGTCATATCTCAAATGCAGATGACTCGGCCACCCCACTCTTCAACAATTGGGGATTCATTAATCCCAAATCAATTCCATGATTCCCCCTTTTGATCTATCTTCTGTATATGTTTTGATATACCTCCATTATTGCAGTTTCATTGATATGTTTTCCCATGGTTCTCTTTTCAAGGAGACGGTGTGTGAACTCCATGTTATTATTGGTGTTTTCTTGATTTTTGGTTTCAGTAGTTGTGTTGAGACATCCTTATGTGGATGCAGTCATTGCGAGAGAGGTGATCATGATATGTTTATTTGACTTATTCTCTTGTATATAACTTCAATAAACTTTTGATGTATTGTATTCAAGGTATCACTATTTTTTATGTGAAATTATAGAGTTTTCCAGATTTATCCACATGGATCACAATGGAGTAACCTAGATAAATACATGAACCAGATTAATGAATTTTTATCGATCACATATCGATATTGTTTGTTTATATTATAATTGAAGTTTACCTCTTAATTTTATAGATTGTGTGATATATATGCTTTTATTGATTTAGAATTTCTTTCTTGAAGGTAATTGTACAATGATACGTTTTCAATAAATCCGGTTCTTATTATAATTAGATGTAAACCAAATTGATGAAGATATTCTTGTTTAATGGAATTGGTCAGTGAACCTAAATCATGTTGATAGTTATTGATAAAATAGTTAAAGTCATCTTAAATTAATTTTTTAATTAATTTTACATAGATTTTGATTGATTGATCCTTGGGTTTCCCATAGTTGGAACCTATGAATAATGAATCAGATGATTCAATATGGAATAAAAATTGGTTCTCTGATATGAATAATGCCTTTCCAGAGTCTGAGTATCCCATTATCTTGAAAATTCCAAGTGAATTATACATCGGATATGGGATAGCTCATTATGTGTAAAGGCAGAATGCCTTTCTTTGTAGCCAAGATCCTATTTATATGTTTGTTATTACTGTTTGTGATGTGCTATGGATATGAGACTTATGATATATGGGTTGGGGAGGCCATGATTTGATGTGATCTTTTGATTGCTGATCCTATAGATATATTGTGGTATGTGGTGTAGGGAGGCCTAGTTTTTATAGAAACAGTTAACACATGGTGGGGTGAGATGCACCAATTTATGCATGTGGTTCTAGTGAGCAAACCAGATATGATTTAATGGGTTAGAGTTGGGCTTACTCTTGGATGTAAATGTAAGGAGCCTATTGAATCTATTTTTTTCTGATTTAATTTCCCCACTACTTAAGAATACTAGTTTTTATTAATCTCTTTCTAAGGGAGGAAAAAACATGTGGGTTATGCCACATGATTTCAATATTTATATCCTTGTGATTGGATATGTCTGCGCTCTTTCTATAGGTGGAAATGACTCGATGGGTAGTTCATCTACTCACCATGTTGAGCCACTATTGTTTGGTATCTAAGTGTTTTTTTCTAAGAATACCTTAAAATAAGGAAATATGGAAATATGGACTTTAGGGATGTTGTTAAATAAGTGATTTTATTTTTCACCCATGTGGTTTGATCTTGTTGGGATGCAATGCGGAGGTTATATTTTGTAGAAACTGTGGACTCAGTTTGGGTATACCTGGAGGGAATGGAACATTGTTGAGTAGCTAATGTACTAAAATGTGGAAGCTGATTTTGCTTTATTAATGGATAAATAATTAATTTGTTGTAAAGTGAAAGAGATGAAAATGGATAAAATAATTTAATATAGATAATTAAAAGGTTGTGTGCTTATAGGATATCTAGTCTTAGCAATAGTGATATGGAGTCAAAGAGATGTTAGTTTTAGTTGAGTCTATGACTAGGTAGTTCCCATAGTGTGCTTATAAGATATATAATATCCTATATATTTTTTCTATACTCCACTCCATCTGGTTGGTTGGGGAAACTGACATACTGAGGATTCTAATCCCTAATGGTGTTTCCCCTAACATCTTTGTGGGATTATGGATGTATGACTACCCCTTTAATCTATACTCTAATCTATTAGTAGTTACTTTTTCTGGTCTACATGAAAGTTATTTTTCCCCGTATATGTCTGTAGAGTGCTTTAATGTCTTCTAGTTATTAAAACATATATATTCTGGATACATTTTCCTAATGGATAATATAGGAATAACATTTATATTTCTTGATTCCATGAGAATCCTTACTCAGTGTATGGGTTATAATAGAGTGAGGTATAAAACCCAACATATGGTACACATTGTTCGAGATATTGAATATTTTGGAAACTACATGGTCACTTTGGTAACATGGACGTGGTGGTGTGTGGCATGAGGATCCCATTAATGCATGAGGTGTGTGTTGTGGTGCTTCACATAGGTGTTTTCGGGCTAGACATTTTTGAGAGAGATAATCATGATGTGTGATGTTGGGAAAAAGTGGAAAACCAGTGGGGAAGTGGTAGTTGGGTACCCTGGATATTCACTATTTTAAACTATTCTCTTCTACGAGATACTTGGTAAGATTTTCCATGGTCCGGAAGGGAACACATTATACCTGATTGGTGATGAGTTAGTTTCACTTATTGTTCACTATTCATTATCTTTATTTCTTTAAATTTTCTTTAGAGGTTCTTGGGTTTATCCTGTTGAGAATACTATTATACTCACCTTACATATATATATACTTTTTTTTAGTTCAGTTAAAGAAGGATGAAGATTAGGCTGGTTACTATTATCTTGGGGTTTTGCATGAATTTTTTGGGCATCATGGTCTCTATCATCTTTACATTTCTTTTGGTACTTATAGTTATTCCTCTCATTTATTGTATTTATTTCATGAAAATACATTTCGGTACGTGGTTTATATTATAATATATTATGAGAATGAGTTATTTTGTATCTAAATTATCATTCTCTTTTGTAAGTGATCTCTTAGAGTAAAATGATAACAATCTACATGTTTATTATAACCTCAGTTCAGTCGCCAACCTAGGGACTACTAGAGGTGGGACTCTGGGGGTAACTCTCTCTCTCTCTTTTCCCATTTCCCACCCCAGTGGATTTCTTTTTGTGGGGATGGGGTCATAAAAGAGTGGTATCAAAGGTCTAGTTGAGGGATGGGATGGAGTTTAGGTTACGGAACAAGTGGGGACGCATAGGTTAGTAGGGAAATAGAGTCATATAAGTTTATCAAGTGATGTAAACACGTGATACATAATTAAACATAAGTATCCCCCCCAGAGATCTGATGCAAAGACTTGTAAGATTACATTTTGTACTGAATGAAGTGATATTGGTTGTAGGGAGCGACCTATGAAAGGATCATAAATTATTATTATTTTAAACTATGTTTGGATGGGTATACATTCAGATAAGTTATCCTAAAATGAATAGAATAAAATAATTAATTACTGTTAATTTATTATATATTCTTGGTTTGGGAGAAATAATTTTTTTCTTTTGCTGGAAAAGATTTAGTTTGGTGTCCTTGTCAAGCTCGCATAGAAGATGTTCAATAGGTTTCACTAGCATATCATCATAGGGTGGAGGTTAACAATGATGATACATAGAGGAGGAAACTCATAGAGTTTTGGTGCATGGGTATGTTGTGTTATAAGGGCTGTATTTATTATCCATTCATAGAATATTGGTTGGAGGAGATTGATATATCTTTCAGTTCGATCTGTTATTGGATAGAGCAATGGGTATCATTAGTTATGATGATGTTGTGTTGGACTGTGTGGAAGAGGTTGTTCATATTCCCAAATATTGTGAGGACCTGATAGAGCTATGGGGGGTGGGGTTATTGATACCAGTTCATAGCTGTCTTTATTTCATCGACTACAAAGGCATCCAGTCACCAGGAGTTACTTATCCTTTGGTAGGGGAGATCTAGTGTGTGAGAGTTTTGGATCTGTTTCATGAACCTTATGTGATATTCTTTGGACTAGATTCCAGATTTGGAGGCTATGGAGGGGAATAATTTGTATTCTTGGAATCTAGAAATACAACATTAGGTCTCCCCATTAATTCTGAAGATGTATCTTGAGGTTCTGGAATGTGTAAAGGTCATCGATTAGACATTACCCACCACCAAATTATCATGATTGGGGATTCATCCAATTCCTCATGAAGAAGGGATGTGTTCTAGGGATCCCCATTTATTGGGAATTAGAGATTTTGGTCATCTGAAGGTAAACCCCATCCATCATCACCTCGTTTAATTAGAGGGAGTGTCTCTCAAGCCTATATTATGGGATCAGATTCTTATTTTTCTTGAGTAGGCTGAGGTCACCAATAGAGAGAGTGCTCGACCTTTCTAAACAGTAAGTATGTTCCAGGTGTTCTCCTCTATTTTCCTCTGTTGAGGAAGTTCCATCCAAGGATACCGCGGTAGGTTGTAATAGTTATGGATTAATATAAAGTAGATGGGGTATTCCAAGGACAACCATGAGATTCTCCCCATCATCAAAGATAATATTGTGGCCATGGAGGTGTTCGTCAACGGGGTCAAAGAGATGGTGGAGTCAGTTTTCGTCATCTTTATAATTTAGGGCTACTGGTTTGGAGTGATCTAGAAATCATTAGAGGTTCCCTTTGATTGTTTTCTACTTGGTTGAATGCCATGTTTTATTCAGAAGTGACACATTCCGTCATATCACCTACCCTTTTCAAAGAATTAGGACTTGAGGTATAGAGAGCTACAAAACCCTTAGCATTGACTTCACTAATTAGAGGTTGAGCTGACTTGTTTGATGTTTGTAGAGACTATGATCTTGTTATGGGGTAGCACCACTCGTGGGGAGATTTTCAATGTTTATGGATACAACCATATGATGTAATCCTCAACTTGTATTGGTTGTATTCCTTGGATGATATTATGGATTTATTTCGGATGGTGGTTATGTTATTTGATGCATATGGAGAGCCAACAATGTGTGTTCATGAGCGAGATCTTCAACTGGGTCTGTGACATGTTCCTTCCTTGTCATCCTTGATAGCGGAGATCATGCTGAGTTCGTCAGAAGTTCAGAAGTTGGAATTTCCCAGGGTCGTAGAAGAGTACATTGATATCTTTCCAGAAGAGGATGTAGCATTACCCACTTGATGAGAGATCAGTTCTGGGTTTTTGCTACATCTTTGTGTGTCTCCAATATAAATGTCTCCATATAAGAATGTGCCTTCTGAGTTGAGAGAGAAATGTATAAATATTGATGGACTGTTTTACTATGGTTTTTTTGAGCTGAGTGTACCACTGTGGGGTGCACTAGTGTTTATGAACTAGGATGACAATAGTTTTCGATTCTGTATCAATCATCATCAATTAAACCAAGTGACGGTGAAGAACTGTTGTCCTCTTCCATGGATTCATGATTTATTTGATCAACTAAATGTTGAATGTTGTTTCTTAATGTACATATTGCGGTTATAATATCATCATAAGTGACAGATGTATGTGGATATTTTATAGACAAATTTATTTTTTCATTAGTGGCATTATACGTTTTTAGTTATGCCATTCATTCTGCTGAATTATCCAGCCATGTTTATGGAGTTAATGAACCCAATGTTCCATGAGTTCCTGGATAAGTTTTTTTTGTGGTTTTACCCAACAACGTCCTTGTGTACTCAACATTTGAGGAGGATCATGGTGGGTATCTACAAGTAATTTTGGGAGTTCCTCACCCTAAAATGTTATTTATAATGTTTTTTAAGTGTATGTTTTGGCCTCGAGAAGTCTGTTTCATTGGACATGTTATATCCCAATAGGGATTAGCTATGGATCCATCGAAGATAGAAGAAATTGTGTCTTTGGAAGACCCCAGGCAGTGGAAAAATTGAAAAGTTTTCTTAGTCTTTCAGGATATTATACAAGGTTCCTAGCTGATTTCTCTCTTGTTGTGACTCCATTGATAACATTGACTAGAAACAATTAGGCATTCATATGTATTGATCACTGTTAGGTAGCTTTTGATTATCTGAATGAGATGTTTTCTAGTGCTACAGTTCGTTTTATATTATCAACATAATTTCATTTGAGGTTTTACGTGATGCTTCACGTCTGGGGTTAGGTTGTGTTCTAATGAATCAGTGTTTGGTATTTTATTATGGGTCTCAGAATTTGCTTCCCCAATAATGTAACAATGACACACATGATCTTGATTTGGTGGTTTTAGTGTTTTCCTTAATGTTGTGGGGACATTACATCTTTGGAAAGCACTTTTTAGTCATCATTTCTCATAAAATGATGAGGTTTGTTTTCTCCAATAATTACATGAACTTGCACTGGTGTCGGAGGATGATGTTATTATAGGACTACAACTTAGATATTTTGTATACACCTAGGAAGTGAAATTTATTCACTAATATGTTGAGTAGAAACTCATGCAGTGATGTAGTGCACCAATCATGTGATTCAGGGATCGTAATTGCAGAACAATCAAAATTACATTTGGATATGGGAGAGGTTTGGGGCAGATGATGTCTTTTTTAGATGAACGTGATGTCCTCTATAGTGTAGCTGGTGGAGGAGTCCTAGTTGGGGGATCTTGAGGTGGAGGTCTGGAGAGACTGAGTAGTTTTTAGTGAGTCCCTATATGGTTGGTCTAAATATGAACAACATCATGTGTTGTTTTATGGATGGATTTCCATTCCTTTGGCATTGCATGAAATAGTTCCCAAATAGTTCCATAGTTAGCCTTTTACGGTACAACATGGTATAATAAATATATACTGAGCCTTGAGAGGTATTGTTTGGTGTCCTAGGTTAAATCATGTAGTTTTAGAGTTTGCTTCATGATGTTTGTTATGCTATAAGGAGAAGGCCAGGCAATGTGTTCCTAGTAGTTTAATCCATCCATTATATTTTCCCCTGTGTAAGTGGGAAGATCCATCTATTGGCATTGTTACTAGTTTACCATGTGATTAGAGAGGATACGACTCTATTTGTGTGGTATTGTATCATTTGAAAAAATCATCCCACTTTATAGTGTTCAAGGAGTCGATCATAGTGGAGTTTTTGTCGATGAAGTTTCTTGAGGAGGTGGTGAGACTCCATGGATTACCTAGGACGATTATTTCCTATCAAGATCCCCATTTATCTCTAGGGTGTGGTGTCATCTATAGCATGTTTTTTGTTCTTTTCTATTCCTTATAAATTATTTTCATCAGCAGATGGAGGGTCATATAGATAAGATCATCCATATACAAGAAGACTTGTTGTGCTCTTATGTCATGGATTTTGGAAGTTCATGGATGAGGTACCTGCCCTTGGAATATTTCTCTTACAACAATAGTTTCACTCAAACATCAGCATGGTGCTGTTTGAAGCCTTGTGTAGATGGCCTTACTGTTCTCTACTATCATGGAATGGGGTCGAAGAGTTTTCAATTTATAGAACGGAACTGGTACAGAATACAATGGAGATGGTTTATGTGATTCGTGTGATGTTAAAGGAAGTGAAAGATTGCTAGGATTATCATTAGATGAGACATCTGTAATTAAAGAATGGAGACCATGTGTTCTTGAAGGTGACTCCCCATTGAGGGCGGTGAAAGTTTGGTCATAGGAGTTATAATTCTCACCAGTTCGTTGGGCCTTTTGATATGTTGGCTCATGTCAGAGATGTGGCATATTGGGTAGCACATCCCCCACTTAGGGGTGATGTACAATATGTTTTTCACCTATTATATCATCACTGTGACCTCTATAATACTCTCACAACATCAATTTGGGAGAGATCAATGTTAAAGATGATACAAGCATCAAGGAGTAGCCTATAGAGATCTAGGACCACTAGGATAAGGTGTTCTGTGAGCATGATATCCCCATGGTTTGTGTCTTCTTCCATCCTACTGGCGTGAAAAATATTACATAGGAACATGACTTAAAAATACACACTCAGTACAATGAGCTGTTCGATGTTTAACACTTCTATTATAACATTTTTTGTTTGATGGTTGTAGAACATATATATTTATAAGATGGATTAATCTTGTTTCATATTTTGGATTTCTCTCTTTTGAGAGGTATCTCCCCTATGAGAGTGTTTAGTATCTGGTAGTGGTTATTTAATGGTTTGTCACTTATTCCACTAGTGAGGTGGTGGGATCCTATGGTGGTAAATGCTTTATGATGTTTCTTTTAGTGTTTCTATTGAGACTACCCATTTCTGCTTTCTTTCTAGGATGGTTTTGGATTGTCAATGATGAGAATTTTTTTTGAGATATCTCTTTTAAGGGATTATATCCGTTTGGATCATACCTTTACGTGTTTTAAAATATCAAAGTGCTTGGAGGTGGATCAGAAAAAGTTTGGAGATGTTTTGTTAATTGAATGATGGAAAGGGGGATTATAAGTTGCGAAACTGTATTACACAATGTGAAATCCTATTTCATGGGTTATCTTGGAAATATTCATCATATGGATAATTTTATATGATTTGAAATTGGTATTCATGTCATGAAATACTTCACAGTCTAAAAAATAAATTAAATCATTTTTTCGACATTTTTTTCAGTGGAAATTGAACTTGAGGCATTACATGATGTGAAAAGGGGATTACACATTATGTAATGCCCCACTGATATATGTTTTTAAAACATTTCATCCCCTATGGTTTCACAAACCCTTCGATAGAAATGTTATCTATCAACTCCAGGAGACTCGGCCTCCCCCACATTATCATTTAGGTATTCCTTCATCTCAGATTGATTTCCTACTTTCCTCCTTCGATATGTCTTCAATATAAGGTATGATATTCCTCTATTTATACAATTTCACCTATCTCTTTCCTCTTGTTTCACTTTTTCATGAGATGGTGTGTTATCTTCTTGTTTCTAATGGAGTTTTCTTTTAAATTTGGTCGGTGTGGTTGTACTGTGGCATCCATGGGTGGATGTAGTTATTGCATGAGAGGTGCTTGTGATTTTTTCCTTGATCACTTCTCATGATAAGATCATCATCGAAGCTCTGAAGTAGGGGATTCAATTCTTATCTATTTATTTCCTGGAAAATCTAGAATTACAATGATTTACCACCTTGGATTTTCGTGGAATTAACTTAATTTAATACTTGAACTGGATTAATGATTTGGTATTGATCTTGTAGTGATGTTCTTTCATTATACCATAATGACAGCTTTCCTCTTCATTCGATATATATATTGATATCTATGATTTTCTTGATTTATAATTTCATTATTAAAGGAAATTTTTTAATGATGCATGTCTAATAAAAACAGTTGTTGTAATAATTTGATGTTAATCAAATTTGTTTTGATTTTCATGTTTAAATGAACTAGTTCATGAATCAAATCCATGTTGATTCTTGTTGATAAAATATTTCAAGGCATGTTAAATTAATTATTTATTTAATATGTGATATCTTGTGATAGATTGTTTCTTATGATTCCCATATTTAGGACTTGGGAATAATGAATCATTTAATCCAAGATGGAATAATAACTGGTTGTGTGATAAGGATAATTTTTCTATATGGCCTAATTATCCCACAATTTATAAAGGCCAAGTTCTTTATCATTTATATCCATGATAGAATATTGTTTGCAAAGATGGAATTCATTTCTATGGGACCAAGATCCCATCTCTAGGTTTTTTTTAAAGATGTTTTCTAGATAAGATACTTTTGATATATGGGGTGGGGAGGCTTTGATGTGATGAGAGCATGCGATGGCGGAGCCTTGAGGCCTGTTGTGGTACGTGGGGTAGGGAATTATGGTTAATAGAGATGCAGTTTACTCATGGAGTGATGAGATGCACCAGTTTATACATCAGGTTTCAGGAAGGACATAAGAGATGATGGAATGTGATGATGTTCTGCTTACTCATTGATGTGAATGTTAGGTTGTTGATGAATCTATTGTTTTTTATCTTCATTACTTCCCTTAGTGAATGAGGTAGCTATTTGTTCATCATATCCTTACATGGGAGGTTAATACATTATGGGTATTCCATATGCTTTCTGTGTATATCTTCTCAAGGTTGGATGGGTCTATATTCCTTCTATAAGAGGAAAAGACTCGACATATAGCTTATCTACCCACCATGTTGAGCCCATTCTACTTGGTAGATTATAATGTTTTCTAATAATACCTAAAATATGGAAATATAAAATGTAATAATGTTGTTATGTAAATGAACAAATGTTTAACCCATGGGATTAGTGCTTATTGTGATGCAAGGATAAGGTTATATTTTGGATAAAATAAGGACATGGTTTGGTTATTCCTAGAGGGAATTGAACATTGTTGTGATTAGAATTTATTAAAATGTGGAAGTTGATAATGGATAATTAATGGTTAAAGAATTCATTAACATAAATCTAAACTATGAATAATGGATAAATTAATTTTATATATCTCTTTAAATGGTTGTGTTCTTATATGATATCTAGTATTAGTAGTGGTAACAGAGAGTCTGATAGATTTTTGATGCAACTAAGTACAAGACTAGTTTCTACCAATATTTTTGTGTCCAACTATATTATATCATGTTATTTTTATGTTTCTATATGTTAATCTACAATGTTGGATATGGAAACTGACACCCTAGTGATTTTGAGCCTTGGGGGTGTTTCCCCCAACATCTTGGTGGGAGGATACCTGGATGACTACCCCCTTTGCCTCCACTCGCTTCTCTGGATATTTACTTGTGCTGCTCTTTACAACATTTATTTTTCATTATATTTTTGTGTAGATGGATGTAATGGCTTGTGTCTATTTGCTAAAATATATTCCAAATATAGTTTTCTAAATTCTCATGTAGGTATAACATGTATGGGCTATGATGGCTTAAAGATCCTTAGTAGGTCTATGGGTTGTAATGGATTGAGTTATAATACGTGAATTATGATACATGTTATGGGAGATCTGATGGCTCATGAAAACAAGCTGATTACTTTGTTTACATGGGTGTGGTGTAGTGATGCACTACGAACATGTTGATGCATGAGGTGCATGTCTCGATGCATTTCTTATGTGTCATCAGACAATCCTTTTTGGAGAGAGATACTTAGGACGTGAAACCCTAGAGAATAGAAGAAAACCATTGGACACATGGTAACTGAGTACCCTTGATATTCAATGTTTTATAATATGCTCTTGTATGAGATAATTGGTGAGACTATCCATGGTGAGTTTGGGAACATAGTATACCAATTTTGTGATGAGATAAATTCACATATTGTTCATTATTCTATAGCATGAATTCTTTACTTTTTCACAAGAGGCTCTAGGGAAGATCCTACAGAGTATAATGTAATACTCACCCTAGGTATATATAGTTTTTTAGGTCAATTGGATAAAGTTGGAGATCTGGCTAGTTACTACTAGTTTGGGGTTATACTGGATCTATATGGTCTTTGGGGTTGCTATCATATTTACCAGTATTTTAGTATTTTTAGTTTTTCCATTCATTGGTATTAGTTCATGCATGAAATTATTGTTATGTACTTGGGATTCATTGATACTTTAGTCTGAGTAGGATTTGTTTGGGGTCTATCTTATCCATATCTCTTGCATGTTTCCTCTTATATTGTATTTCCTCCCATCATTATATTTATTATACCCTCAGTGCTGGTACCCAACCTGGGGCTCACCAGAGGTGGGACTCAGGAGTAAGTATGTGACTTCTCCCATGTTTGATCCAGGAGGGGTAAACATTGTGGGGTGGAGGTCATGACAAGTTTTCCCCCAATATGTAGCTTTTCGTTTGTATATACTATATTAATGTAGTTCAAATAATGTTCCCATGGAAAATATGATATTCATCTCAGAAATAAACTTGATCATTAAATAATATTTTTACTACTATACTGAAAACATTTTTTCTAAAAATGTTTTATAATATCATTTGAATTTTATTACAACATAATTAATTATCATAGTAACCAAATAGTTATAGATACCTATAAAATTATTCTTATAAAATGTAAAGTCATCATTCCTCTATTAACTTTTCTACCAAATCAAATCCTATCTATAAATCTCTCTGAACAATCCTCAATATTAGTATATTTATAAGAGTTGGTTTATATGACTTTTAATATGTCACCAATTTCATACTCATTATCCATGATGGTATATTTATCATTTTTGTTAATTAATGGACATTTTCATCAAAAATTTAATTGAATACATAAATGTATCATGGTTCTTATAAAAAAATATTATTGTTATAACACATCAAAAATTTATTTCATGAATCACAATACATAATTACATCACAGATTTTATATCCACTTAGTTCTTTCCCTAGTTTAAGGGTCACCCTTTCAAAGAGTTACTTCACTCGATTAGTGAACAAGTTACCCAAATCTACTGAAATGAACTACAAATGGATCTTCGTGATGATATTAAATTCATTACATCATACTATTTGTTTTTCATTGAAAACAATTTCCATTTTCCACTTTATTCCAATGGATAAATAATTTTTCTATTTTAGTGAGTCATGTACTTAGGTGTCTCCATCCACATTTCATACATAATGGAAATTGGGGATTTTTCTCCTCATGGTCTCCACAACTTGATCTCAAAGAAAGAACCATCATTTGGTTCATTGGTGGGTTTGGGAGTTGAAAAACTTATATGATGTTTATTATATTTTAGGATAAATGATTATGAATGGATATGATATATTTAACTCTTATATACATCCCATTTTGTTATTATTTCCCACCACTTTATACTTCGTGATCAATGTTTACATGATTCATTTGGGTTGTAACTGTTTACTAAAACAAAAAATAATTTTGTTAGAAAAAATTATCAAATTGAGATGATTATATAATCATTTATAATATTTCATAATCCTATAAATAAAATTTCATTCCAATACACCTTAGTTTTAACCTAGTCTATTCATCATCCTTATCTATTCAAATAGTTCATAATGGGTTTTAATGAAAATGTCAATTTTCCAACGCATATCCCCCCAAAGTATCAAATCATGTCCATGCGTAAGGCCTATTTTCATGCACCAGGTGAAGATAGGGTCATGCCCAAGGAACCTTTTTCAAACTAATTACCACTATGAACATCTATTTATGTACCATATCAACATTTAGTGTGCATAAAAACATATATTTTCTGGGAAAAAATGTATTCTCTATATTAAAAAAACATTAAGATGATCTTCTATATTATCAACAAATTATATTTTAGGGTTATGTTCCCTCATCTATGTTTTCTTAAATGAATTTCTCAATGTCTATACTAATCCTAATTTGATACTGACTATAGTGACCCCAACCCCATCCGTAAAAAGTTGTTGTATAATACCATTAAATTATTATAATATACAAGGAATCAATTTCTATTAGAACAATAAATTTAGTAGTCTTGGAAAACAATATAAAAGTAGGAGTCTTATATAAAATTTTTAATACACAAAATAATTTTTTTTCAAAGTAACAGTATTCCATCCACTGTATACTTTCATATTGGTCATATTAAAATTCATGGAATCTATGGGAAAGGAAACAAAATTACAGTGAGCTCAAATTCCAAGAAAGGGTAAAATACAATTAAACAAATAATGAATCAATGATAATAATAAATATGATATTTTAAATAACAGAAAAGGCTTTCAATGTAATTAATAAGAAAATAAGGAAGTGTGTAAAAAATATGGAGTGGTGAATAACTGAAAACAAATTCCAATTCATCAATAACATGACTATCGTAACTAGATATAGAATAATTAAAATAGAAAGATAAATAATTGAAAACTATTCTATATAATAAATAAATGGAGAATGAAATTGATCCATATATTTTTTCCATAGAGAAAATTTACTGGAAAATAATAACTAAATATGAATGATGAAAAGGCATAATTATTGGACTCTAAGTTTCCCAGGTACATGGAACTCCGTCCATCAAAGCCTTTCATAATATGGTTTACAAAATACTATGTAAACCCCCATTAAATAAGGTTATCAATCCAATTCATCCCATGAGACTACTAATGTGTCAAGTGGATTTTATTCAATGTTCCCCCACCACTATATTGCATTTCAAATGAATTCCTCCAATATCGAATAATCGATGAAATTCATATAAAATGATCCTTATGAAATATTTATATTAGTTAGAGGGTGTTGATTAATAAATATTTACCATGTTAATTGAATAACCCAATTTTTAAACACCATATATAAATATGGAATATAGTTTAGGAAATAATCATTTCCATGTTAAATGACATTGATATTTACGGAAAATATAATGCTCAATGTTTACATGAAAGTGAATAACTCAAGGGGGAGTTAATGAATCCAAAAATGATTTAAGAAAGTGTATTTAAATCCTATCCATGGACAAAATAATCATTATCCATCCAGAGGAAGAATAAGGATGATATAAATATTACATAGACCCATTTCATTAAGAATAAGGGTTGTAGTCACTGATGATATAACAATATCTTAAAAGACATTCTTGAAGAAACATTGTGTATCATTTTGATGATCACTTCTTAAAATATAAAACATTTTGAAAATACATTTCTTCGAAAATATTGTTTAAAAAATTTATTATAAAAAATCCTACTAATATTTCAATGGAAATATAATATAAAAGATAGTGGGTAATTCTGTATATGTCGTACAAGGTAAAAAAGGTTAAATCAATGCCATATTTCGAAGATGAAATGATAGTTACTTTTAATATATTTGGTTAAAAGTGAAAATGTTTAAAATTTTATTTATAAATAATTTTTAAATGTTAAATACATTCCTGAAAATATTTTTAGAAAGAATGGATTTTTGAGTAAAATAGTTTTTCAAACAATGAGAGAAATGTTTTGAGGATTTCATAAAAACATTATCTAAAATAATTTGAGTATAAAATTTTATAAACAAGATAAAATTACATGAAAAAAGTTAATAATTACCAGATCATAATGAGATTAAATTGTTTATTAAACAAATATTAAATAATTTCCTTCAACTGAAATCCATGTCATGTAAACCCCTGCAAAGATCAAAATTTTGATGTAATAATTATTCAATGAATTTTATTATGTTTGTAAAATGTAAATGAAAATAATTAATTAGAAGTAAAATAATATATATTTTCAAAATATATTAAACTACTAATATTATTATATTAATTACAAAAAATTATATAATATAACCCTAAGGAAGGAAATTAGGTTATCGAATTATTAACCACATGGTAACTTTTAATTCAACTCCCCTAAAATGAAATAATTAAAATTGAAACATAAAATACCCAAAATAATGAATTATTCATGTTGTTTCATGGGAAATGGATTTATATACACCATATGATAGTAATGAGGTCCATAGCATTATAATATTCTACAATTAAATGATATTGAGACAAAAACCCTTGCCTCGGAATTTAATTTTTTCGTACTTTATTTAACCTCATGTATAATAGTTTTAAACATGTTATTAACTTATAAATGAACCATATTATTTTATATTATATCATTTATTTTTATTTTATAAGATATTATAATCCATTTTTTAATAATTATTTATTATTAAAATGTTTCGAGTGTTATTTTCAATGTTTTTAGATTATGTTTTGACTTGTTTTTTCTGTATCAAAACATTAAATAATTATTTAATAATATATAAAATTTAAAACATGATATAAACATAATATATATTAAATATAAGTATATATTTTTAATATCCATAATATTTAGTGATAGTAAATGGAATACATTGTTCATGGATATTGCAAGCTGTATATACACACGAACGTTGTTTCCAATTTCCTGTCATATTGAAGGATTTAAAATAAATTAATATATATATATATATCATACATAATTATTTTTATGTCATATATATCACATATTTTCACATACACTATCCTTTATTTGTTCTATGTAATGGGTGAAAGAATCACATCGCCCCTAATGTGGGAGTCCGCCGTACACATGATTGGTGTCATCGTATTCTGAGAAAATAGAAATAATGAAGGAATATATTGTATAATAATTAAATAAGAATAAATATATCTTAAATAACATATAATTAATATATAATTAGTATTTACATCATTATTCACAACCATTAAAGGTGATAATTGAAAATCAAACGACATCGGTTCGTGGGGATTTAGTCCACCATACAGATGAAATATGATTTCATAACCATTTTGATTGAAGTGTGTGATGTTTTAGGTCAAATAGTTAATATAAAAAAACATAACTATATGTAATATTATGATGTAATAATGTAATCATTGTATAATAATAATTGATGTAGGTGGATAAGGAATAAAATAAAAAACTTTTAGAAGAACATTATCTCTTCTTCATGAAACCTCCATATGTTTTGGGAAATTCTTTTATAATTTGGATTTCATGCCTTGATCAGACATATAAGATTAGGGTTGTTATGTTGAAAAGTTATTTTTATGTAATTTATTATCCAAATTGGGTTGAGTGTATTAAGAGAGGAGGGGTGGGGTGGCCTTTTATAAGTGGGATGAGTTTGACTCTTGTATGATTTTGAAAGGTTGAATTCCACCAATGATTTTACCATGTAATGTGGCTCCAAATATAGTAAAATCTAGATAATATAAGGGATACAGTCAAAATATTTTCATCCAATGGGTGTTGGAAATTTTTTAGTTCATTGACCTTATATGTTTAATGTTTTTTTGCTTGGTAAATTCGTTTCCCCTCTTAATTATTGTAATTAATTTTAACTGCATTACTAGTAATTAATATCAAAAATTAAGTGAAGAAATATAATTTATAAGATTTTATTATTCTAAATATGGGGTCATTTTAAAAATTAAATTCATAGAATTTCGGAAAAAAATTAATTTGAAATTAATCTGGTGGATTAGAGGACAAAGAGGGTTTTAAAGTGAAAGTGATCAAAGGTTGACTATTTATTTATATATAGATTCAATATAAAATGATTATAATGAAATAAATTACAGTAATATATCTTTAATTTATATATTTTTTCTTTTAACCAAATTTAAAACATTATTTATCCTTAAAAATTATTTAAATGAATCTTAGTTTTCTATTAATATTTAGTTTTTGTTTCTTTATTACAAAAAAATGAAAATTCTTAAAAAAATATAAAAAATTCACCCCAATATAATTTCGATATTATTATCCCAAACATAATTATTATTTATTAAAATATATTTTATAAAAATATCAAAATTTAGCTTTATATTAGCTGCATACTTAAAAGGCAGCAAAACTACCTTTAAAAAAATTCAGCTTTTTGTGAATAAAATTAGGTTTATTCTTGTTTTATTCCAATCAAATATTTTGGATTAATGTCAAAAAAATTTATTGAAGTTATAATAAATATATTTCATTATTAGAATCTAATAATATTAATAAATTTAATTTATCGAGATGAAACTCCTCTGGGGAATAATAATAGTTATTTATAAAATCATGTACTCTATTTTAATTGGTTTTTATATTTGTTTATAATTAATTGGTATCCCATAAATTTAACCATATATTTACATATTTTATAAAATAATATCATTAAACATTAATTTAATGTCAATGAGATAATTTTCATTTTCAATAATAATTTTAAAAGAATACATCGCCTTGCATGTTACACAAGCTATCAAATAAACTCATTGTTTTGTATATGGTTGAAAGAATGATAAATCATAATATAGTTCTGATACTGAGGTGGTGATTTTGTAATAATATGTGATTGTTTTGGATAAATTATATTGGATATTCTTGACTACCTTGGAACTGATTAATGATTTTTACATTCCATCATTGTTGGAGTTTAAAACATTTTTGGATTAATGAAGTATATCCAGCATTCTATATGGAATAAGGGAGCATGAATGTAATCAATAAGGAATATGGTAATACATGATGAAGGTATTCATATGCTATTACGGGTTAAAAAGGATCTATATTATGTTTACCTTCCTTATAAATGTTGGACTGTGAGTTTGGACAGAAGTATTTTGGATAGTTCTAGTTTGGATTATTTTGGATTACCATAAAAGGAAAACCCGGAGGTTGGGCGGCAACCCGTCGCGTCCGGCAAGGCTGCGAGACTTGAACCCGCAACTGAAGGGCGACAAGGGTGTATCACCTACCACTAGCCCATGAGATGTCCTGGATTAAATAATGTTGTTTTTTTAAAGATATGGTAGATGAATTATAAATTCATTTATTTTGGAACCCTGTACGAAAAGTATAAATAAATAAAAAATTACATTCTATTATCTTTTAGAGTGAAAGATGAGTTGGTGGTAGAAACTTATTAATGGATAAAACTCTGATTATAAAGTAAGTATATCTCCTTATGATCTTAGCCAATCTCATAAATAAATTCCTCATCATTAATAAAAGGAACTTAGAACAAAAATGTTGTCCTATATAGTACCTTAAATCATCACTAATTTATGGCTTTGGGATTGTTGGCCTTTTTATATCCATGTTCTCTACCACTCTCCATCAGATAATTGATGGCTAGATTTTTCTTCCATATCCATATTTTCTTAGATGGAACCCTAGTATGTGTTATTTTCGGTAATCTTCATACTTTCCACTCTTTATTTAAAATAGAGGCCTCATTAATTAATTTTTCGATGTGGGATTTCAACTAAGATATTTTGAAATGTCAAAAATGTGTTATCCCAATACCCTATGTTTTGTTGAACCGATGGTATTTCAAATCATCATAGATTGATGATTTTAACGACCTCAATTTTATACTTGTTTGTGATTGATGACCTCAATCACTACCTATAAATATTTACGTTTTTCCTCCAATTATATGTCTCTAATTGCCACCAATGTTCTCCTAATCGAGATCATAATTTGGTGGTGACCCTTTCATTTCTCTTTTCCTCATATTAAGAATAAATTTTAGTAACCCAATTTCTGATGTGGGTTTTCCCATAAAGATATTTTTTATTTTCAACCTTTTATTTTCGAAGAACAATTTCAAATTGCGAGGACGCAATTTATTGAAGGAGGGGAGAATGTAACACCCCAACATTTCATAGTGTGTTATTTCTTCAAAATAATTCAATAACTTGCACTACACGAAACACCGAGTTCAATCACACCATGACTTAAAAAAAATCCATTCAAAAGAGGTTATGAATAGTGTTAACTAAATTTTAAACATTATATAATCCTTATATTTTTAGAATTCATATTATGAGTTTCTTAGACATAATGTAAGAACAAATTCATTTTCAGTATTGCACTTTTACCAAAATTTAATAGTGAACCATTTTTAGATACTATATTTTAAACTTTTTGACTAAATGGGGACATCAAAAATTTAAAATGAAACATCCCAAGCTTCCACGGTACGCTAGCGTGTGTTGTACGCAACACCGAGTTCTAACACACCATAACCAATCAAACTAGATGTTATGAATAGTAATACCTAATTTTTGAAGTTATATATATTTTATATTTTAAAATGGACTTCATTTTTGGATTTGGAATATCAAATTTAGCCTAAGGTGAAATTTTGGTACTTTTCGGATAACTTTCATATTTTGATGAATAGTGAAAATTACTAAATTTTAATTAAAAACAACTTTTTTAATCAAAATAATTAATAGTGATAATTTATGAATTTTAGTAGTTTTAAAGTATATTTAGAATATATTTTTACTATTTAATATAATGTTGGTCATTGGACATAATTTTACAATTAAACCAAACATAAACAAGTGTCAATCTTTTGATAGTTATTATCTCTTAAAACACACTTTTTGTTTTGACAGCGGGAATTAATTTTAAATTAATTTCTGCCACTTATGTGTTTAGAATTTAGGAAAATGGATTCCATATTTGGAATCAGGATGTTCAAATTGTGTAAATAGGTAACTTTTATTTTTAGACATTTTGAATAATTACTGCGGTAAATATTTTATTTACCATGGTTAAGGGTAAATCCGGTAAATAAGGGTTAAAAAATAATATTATAATAATACTAAATTACCCTAAAACGTGTCTTAACCCTATTGGTTGATACACGGTCGACCATGGGCATATTTGGGTCGATTTTGGGACCCCATGGATCCACTTGTAAGTGATAATGACACTTTATTTTAATAAAGTTAAAATAAATACAAAAATGACACAAGCATATATCTTTTAGCAAAGCAATTGTTACATAGGGTTATATAAGTTGGATTTTAGATTATAAATATTCATTAGAAATATAAAAAGATTTCCTACATAATTATATTTTATTTATAATTTTTATACATTAAATAATTTATTTTATTTATGACACAATGATGATGCAGTAATTACTATAATAGTGAAAAATTAAAATAATTGATATTATAAATACACAAAAAAAAATATAATATGAAACTTTTAATGAATTAAACTAATTTTATAGGATAATATGATATATTAGGATTTATTTAATTGACTTTGTTCTAAGTAATAAATCTGTTATGAGTTTCACAAAAATCAACTATTGAATAGTGTCAAAATTGACATAAAAGAGTTCTTAAAACAAATATTATATTATTAATTGATATTAAATTCCTAAAAATCTAAGGTTCGGCCAAGAGACTTATATCATGACAGTTTCATCATTAATGGACCACTTGGGGGTCGCTTGGATGTATATAGTAAGTTTATTAACCATATTATATAAAAATACAAAGAGACATTGTAAAAGTGAAACTAATTAACTTAGAGTTAATACTTAAAGATAAGGTTAATATAAGTACCCAAACCTGTCTAAATTCTATTGGTTGAGTGGTTTTCTACCTATACCCACCTTAACCTTTTAATAATCAACTTTTGAGCCATTAGAAACCGAATATGAATTTATTATAAATTAATATTTCTAGCTTTTCCAAAGGTGCCCTTCACCCCTCTTATAAAAGGGCACTCCTCCTTCTCATTTCTTCACACCTTCAAAGCCTTTTGGTTCGGCCAAACTCTGACCCAATACCCTCCCAACATCCCTCACTACAACCTAGAGGCCTTATTTTGATCAGAAAGCCAACCTAAGGATCCCTTTTGATCAAATCAAAAGAAAGAACCCGAAGAAGAGGTAATGATTTCACCACCCTTTTCCAAGTTCCTTTCTTCTTCCACTTCCTCTTTCTTTGTTCTTACCATTCTAAAATAATAACTCCAGTATCTTACATATACTGTGATGTTATTATAAATATGGTACATCCATATTCAGTATTATATCCACCCTTTGAATAACATGTCACCATATGTGCGTACGTACGGCTTACCGTCTCCACGTCGTAGTGTAATTGTTATTCAATATATTATTATTTGGATGGGTATAATAATGATGTGTAACTCATGTAAATAATAAATATAACATGTTAATGATTCTGTATATATGATATACCATCCATTTATATATTATTTTAATATCAAAAGAATGATATTGTCGCTCGTGCGTACGTACGGACTACCGTCTCCACGAACGCGATGAGATTCATTCTCCATCATATCCATTCAAGTATAATTATCATTTGATGATTTAAAAATGATGTTTAATGACCTAATATCATTCTGGATATGAATAATATACAACCTATCCTTTACAAACATGTCTTACGTAACAAAACATATAAAAGAAAACAAGTAAGTTAACACCCGAAACGACGATAATTCTAAGATATTATTAACAAATCAATGTTAAAAGATCATATATGATATCATATTAATATATATGATTCTTGTATAATTTAATAACAATTATTTCACCATTATACAGGAGGATAACCTACCCCAACCAAGGAAAAGTACAAGGTAAGGGGTTTTCATCTCACTCCTTATTCCCGTGAGATTCATGCCATATTGCCACCATCACCTTTTGTGTGGTGTATGTACTGCCCATAATTATATTCTTTGTGTAATACACTTTTATTTATGTGTATTTACATATTCATTGTATGATACCTCTTTCATGGGTTGTATGTTTCATAAGTTACCAAATTGGTAAGGGTTATTTCACAATCTCTTCATTATCCGAGGTTGTTTATTTGTAATAATCTACTGGGATCTCTTTATCATCCACATACATGTTTCTTCAAAATGTATTTCAAAAAATTTTATTATTTACAAGAATATGGGTTAAAGTCATTTATACCCTTGTTTGACTTTTTATAAGAGGTTTATAAAGGAATCTTTCCGTCGTTTTCAAAACAAGGTCATTTTTAACCTTTTCGACAGAATTAAGGTAAGAACGTTTTTTTAAACTTATACGGCGGGTGCAGCTAATTTCCACCGTTATAAAATCATCAAAGCTTCCCTTACAAGCTTATAAGAATATTTTCAAATTAAATGTTTTATTTTATAATTATGTGACTTTTAAATGATTTAAAAAAAAGATATATTTCTATCAAGTATATTAAAATCCAGTGCAAATGTATACGTATTTAACGCAAGCTCCAAAATGTTTTTAGAAAACCTGACTCTCGAGTGTGCTAGACAGGAAGGGATTGGGAGTGGACCCATCATGGCCTGTAAGTAGTCGAGCAGTCTCAGAACTAGTTATTTTGTTTTCATAATCTTGCATAATTTTTTCATAAAAACACTGGAGTATATTTGAGTAATTTTAAACGTAAGTATCTTCTAAAAAAATTGCATCGGTAGGTCTCATGAGACAAACTAGTGTCTTGGCACAAGGCCTTGACAAAATCTTATTTGTAGTCTTGGCACGAGGCCTTGGCTATGTGGTTATGATAGTCTGGCATTATGCATTCCATCATTATGAAAGTGGTTATTGATTTTGCATGTGATTATTCGATTAGTAGAATAACCATGTGAATAAGTAAATGGCATTATTTCATTTTATTTATGCCATACTATATTAAATGTTCAAGTTTAAAAGGCTTTTGTTTTAGTTATTCATTGCCTTAAAAGTTTATTCTTATTTATGAAAGTTTCCACTATATTGTTATCCTTACTGGGCATTTGAGCTCACCCCTTTTCTATGTTTTATTTTTCCCAGGAAGTGAAGAAGTAAGTTATGAATGACCTGCAGGGATATTATGTGGGGATATGAGTGTTGATTATGGAGACAATATGTAGTTGTAGTAGTTTTTCGTTTAATGATGTAATGTAAAACTTATGAATATATCTAGTGTTTCCAAGGCTACTAAACCAATCGGTCTTTCGAGATTTGATCTTTCTTGTGATCATGCCAATGTTACGAAATAATGCACCGACTCTGGGTAGCTGGGGTCGGGGCGTTACAGTTGGTATCAGAGGAAGTTTAGTACAAAACTTGGAAGCTAGATTTAGATAAACTCTGATTAGAGCATGTAGACCTAAGATGAACTTTGAGGATTAGTATAGAAGAACTTCCTAGAATTTTGGTATTGTAGAGATTTTGTGAGTTTTCCGAGCAATACATCCATGTCTGGATACGAGCAGGTAGAGGCGGCTCTGGCACAGATGTACCTAGGGGTAAAACCCGAAAACACCGCTTTGAGCTAGACTCGAACGGGAACTGGTGCACGACAACGGGCCTTGCTGCACTCTTGGTTACGACACTCCCGGGGGATATGCTTAGGATAACTCTCATTTTCTTTACAAATCATTTTGAAGGGATTATGAGTATATGCATCCTCAAAGAAAAAAAAATGATTATGGATTATATCCATAAATAGTTCAATTTATGTTAAGTGTTTTATAAGTATGGGATTATGTATTTTGATTCATAAACTGATCTAGTTTATTCCATGGTATAGAAATGGCGCCCAGTAGAAGGAATGAGAACTCCAGAAATACACATGATTCAAAGAGAAGGAAGGATCATATCTTTCATGGTCTTAAGCTAGAATTTATAAGAGAAATAGTCTCCCATGTATTATCATCATATGAAGAAATAATATCATGTGTTGATAAGATAAGTAAAAAGTTTACTGAGTCCTATGGCTTTGAAGGGAAGCAAGAGAAGAAAAGGATAGAAGAGAGAAAGATGGATAAAGGGAAGAGGGAAAAGAAGAATTTTCCCATATGTGGTAACTGTGGAAAGAAACACCCTGGAACTTGCCTGAAAGGAATGGGAGTTTGTTATAAGTGTGGAGGAAAAGGGCACAAAGTACGTGACTGCAAGGGTAAGAAAATGGTTTCAAATGTACAATGCTTCATTTGCAAGGAGTTTGGACACTACGCGAACCTATGTCCCAGTCATCAGACTATGACGCAAATGATGCTATTGGATAATAATCAAGTTATGATACTACCACAGATGAAGAGGAATGATTAGAGTTCTTATGTTGATTATGTCAATTGAGTGTTGTATCAACAATGTACTTATTATAATAATTATGGAGTATATAAGGATTGTACTGCAGTACTATTTCATTAAGGACTTGAGATTGTGTGGAACAAAGAAAAGTGACTCAATTGCAGGATAAATTATTGGAAAATATATGGTTGAGAGAATGATAAATCATAATATAGTTCTGATACTGAGGTGGTGATTTTGGAATAATATGTGATTGTTTTGGATAAATTATATTGGATATTCTTGACTACCTTGGAACTGATTAATGATTTTTACATTCCATCATTGTTGGAGTTTAAAACATTTTTGGATTAATGAAGTATATCCAGCATTCTATATGGAATAAGGGAGCATGAATGTAATCAATAAGGAATATGGTAATACATGATGAAGGTATTCATATGCTATTACGGGGTAAAAAGGATCTATATTATGTTTACCTTCCTTATAAATGTTGGACTGTGAGTTTGGACATAAGTATTTTGGATAGTTCTAGTTTGGATTATTTTGGATTACCATAAAAGGAAAACCCGGAGGTTGGGCGGCAACCCGTCGCGTCCAGCAAGGCTGCGAGACTTGAACCCGCAACTGAAGGGCGACAAGGGTGTATCACCTACCACTGGCCCATGAGATGTCCTGGATTAAATAATGTTGTTTTTTTAAAGATATGGTAGATGAATTATAAATTCATTTATTTTGGAACCCTGTACGAAAAGTATAAATAAATAAAAAATTACATTCTGTTATCTTTTAGAGTGAAAGATGAGTTGGTGGTAGAAACTTATTAATGGATAAAACTCTGATTATAAAGTAAGTATATCTCCTTATGATCTTAGCCAATCTCATATATAAATTCCTCATCATTAATAAAAGGAACTTAGAACAAAAATGTTGTCCTAGATAGTACCTTAAATCATCACTAATTTATGGCTTTGGGATTGTTGGCCTTTTCATAGCCATGTTCTCTACCACTCTCCATCAGATAATTGATGGCTAGATTTTTCTTCCGTATCCATATTTTCTTACATGGAACCCTAGTATGTGTTATTTTCGGTAATCTTCATACTTTCCACTCTTTATTTAAAATAGAGGCCTCATTAATTAATTTTTCGATGTGGGATTTCAACTAAGATATTTTGAAATGTCAAAAATGTGTTATCCCAATACCCTATGTTTTGTTGAACCGATGGTATTTCAAATCATCATAGATTGATGATTTTAAGGACATCAATTTTATACTTGTTTGTGATTGATGACCTCAATCACTACCTATAAATATTTACGTTTTTCCTCCAATTATATGTCTCTAATTTCCACCAATGTTCTCCTAATCGAGATCATAATTTGGTGGTGACCCTTTCATTTCTCTTTTCCTCATATTAAGAATAAATTTTAGTAACCCAATTTCCGATGTGGGTTTTCCCATAAAGATATTTTTTATTTTCAACCTTTTATTTTCGAAGAACAATTTCAAATTGCGAGGACGCAATTTATTGAAGGAGGGGAGAATGTAACACCCCAAGATTTCATAGTGTGTTATTTTTTCAAAATAATTCAATAACTTGCACTACACGCAACACCGAGTTCAATCACACCATGACTTAAAAAAATCCATTCAAAAGAGGTTATGAATAGTGTTAACTAAATTTTAAACTTTATATAATCCTTATAATTTTAGAATTCATATTATGAGTTTCTTAGACATAATGTAAGAACAAATTCATTTTCAGTATTGCACTTTTACCAAATTTTAATAGTGAACCCTTTTTAGATACTATATTTTAAACTTTTTGACTAAATGTGGACATCAAAAATTTAAAATGAAACATCCCAAGCTTCCACGGTACGCTAGCGTGTGTTGTACGCAACACCGAGTTCTAACACACCGTAACCAATCAAACTAGCTGTTATGAATAGTAATACCTAATTTTTGAAGTTATATATATTTTATATTTTAAAATGGACTTCATTTTTGGATTCATAATATCAAATTTAGCCTAAGGTGAAATTTTGGTACTTTTCGGATAACTTTCATATTTTGATGAATAGTGAAAATTACTAAATTTTAATTAAAAACAACTTTTTTAATCAAAATAATTAATAGTGATAAATTATGAATTTTAGAAGTTTTAAAGTATATTTAGAATATATTTTTACCATTTAATATAATGTTGGTCATTGGACATAATTTTACAATTAAACCAAACATAAACAAGTGTCAATCTTTTGATAGTTATTATCTCTTAAAACACACTTTTTGTTTTGACAGCGGGAATTAATTTTAAATTAATTTCTGCCACTTCTGTGTTTAGAATTTAGGAAAATGGATTCCATATTTGGAATCAGGATGTTAAAATTGTGTAAATAGGTAACTTTTATTTTTAGACATTTTGAATAATTTCTGCGGTAAATATTTTATTTACCATTGTTAAGGGTAAATCCGGTAAATAAGGGTTAAAAAAAATATTATAATAATTGTAAATTACCCTAAAACGTGTCTTAACCCTATTGGTTGATACATGGTCGACCATGGGCATCTTTGGGTCGATTTTGGGACCCCATGGATCCACTTGTAAGTGATAATGACACTTTATTTTAATTAAGTTAAAATAAATACAAAAATGACACAAGTATATATCTTTTAGCAAAGCAATTGTTACCTAGGGTTATATAAGTTGGATTTTATATTATAAATATTAATTAGAAAGCTAAAACTATTTCCTACATAATGATATTTTATTTATAATTTTTAGACATTAAATAATTTATTTTATTTATGACACAATGATGATGCAGTAATTACTATAATAGTGAAAAATTAAAATAATTGATATTATAAATACACAAAAAAAAATATAATATGAAACTTTTAATGAATTAAACTAATTTTATAGGATAATATGATATATTAGGATTGATTTAATTGACTTTGTTCGAAGTAATCAATCTGTTATGAGTTTCACAAAAATCAACTATTGAATAGTGTCAAAATTGACATAAAAGAGTTCTTAAAACAAATATTATATTATTAATTGATATTAAATTCCTAAAAATATAAGGTTCGTCCAAGAGACTTATATCATGATAGTTTCATCATTAATGGACCTCTTGGGGGTCTCTTGGATGTATATAGTAAGTTTATTAACCATATTATATAAAAATACAAAGAGACATTGTAAAAGTGAAACTAATTAACTTAGAGTTAATACTTAAAGATAAGGTTAATATAAGTACCCAAACCTGTCTAAATTCTATTGGTTGAGTGGTTTTCGACCTATCCCCACCTTAACCTTTGAATAATCAACTTTGGAGCCATTAGAAACCGAATATGAATTTATTATAAATTAATATTTCTAGCTTTTCCAAAGGTGCCCCTCACCCCTCTTATAAAAGGGCACTCCTCCTTCTCATTTCTTCACACCTTCAAATCCTTTTGGTTCAGCCAATCTCTGCCCAAATACTCTCCCAACATCCCTCACTACAACCTAGAGGCCTTAGTTTGATCAGAAAGCCAACCTAAGGATCCCTTTTTATCAAATCAAAAGGAAGAACCCGAAGAAGAGGTAATGATTTCACCACCCTTTTCCAAGTTCCTTTCTTCTTCCACTTCCTATTTCTTTGTTCTTACCATTCTAAAATAATAACTCCAGTATCTTACATATACTGTGATGTTATTATAAATATGGTACAACCATATTCAGTATTCTATCCACCCTTTGAATAACATGTCACCATACGTGCGTACGCACGGCTTACCGTCTCCACGTCGTGGTGTAATTGTTATTCAATATATTATTATTTGGATGGGTATAATAATGATGTGTAACTCATGTAAATAATAAATATAACATGTTAATGATTCTGTATATATGATATACCATCCATTTATATATTATTTTAATATCAAAAGAATGATATTGTCGCTCGTGCGTACGTACGGACTACCGTCTCCACGAACGCGATGAGATTCATTCTCCATCATATCCATTCAAGTATAATTATCATTTTATGATTTAAAAATGATGTTTAAGGACTTGATATCATTATGGATATGAATAATATACAACCTATCCTTTACAAACATGTCTTACGTAACAAAACATATAATAGAAAACAAGTAAGTTAACACTCGAAACGACGATAATTCTAAGATATTATTAACAAATCAATGTTAAAAGATCATATATGATATCATATTAATATATATGATTCTTGTATAATTTAATAACAATTATTTCACCATTATACAGGAGGTTAACCTACCCCAACCAAGGAAAAGTACAAGGTAAGGGGTTTTCATCTCACTCCTTATTCCCGTGAGATTCATGCCATATTGCCACCATCACCTTTTGTGTGGTGTATGTACTGCCCATAATTATATTCTTTGTGTAATACACTTTAATTTATGTGTATTTACATATTCATTGTATGATAACTCTTTCATGGGTTGTATGTTTCATAAGTTACCAAATTGGTAAGGGTTATTTCACAATCTCTTCATTATCCGAGGTTGTTTATTTGTAATAATCTACTGGGATCTCTTTATCATCCACATCCATGTTTCTTCAAAATGTATTTCAAAACATTTTTATTATTTACAAGAATATGGGTTAAATTCATTTATACCATTGTTTGACTTTTTATAAGAGGTTTATAAAGGAATCTTTCCGTCGTTTTCAAAACAAGGTCATTTTTAACCTTCTCGACAGAATTAAGGTAAGAACGTTTTTTTAAACTTATACGGCGACTGCGGCTAATTTCCACCATTATAAAATCTTCAAAGCTTCCCTTACAAGCTTATAAGAATATTTTCAAATTAAATGTTTTATTTTATAATTATGTGACTTTTAAATGATTTAAAAAAAAGATATATTTCTATCAAGTATATGAAATTCCAGTGCAAATGTATACGTATTTAACGCAAGCTCCAAAATGTTTTTAGAAAACCCAACTCTCGAGTGTGCTAGACAGGAAGGGATTGGTAGTGGACCCATCATGGCCTGTAATTAGTCGAGCAGTCTCAGAACTAGTTATTTTGTTTTCATAAGCTTGCATAATTTTTTCATAAAAACACTAGAGTATATTTGAGTAATTTTAAACGTAAGTATCTTCTAAAAAAATTGCATCGGTAGGTCTCATGAGACAAACTAGTGTCTTGGCACAAGGCCTTGACAAAATCTTATTTGTAGTCTTGGCACGAGGCCTTGGCTATGTGGTTATGCTAGTCTGGCATTATGCATTCCATCATTATGAAAGTGGTTATTGATTTTGCATGTGATTATTCGATTAGTAGAATAACCATGTGAATAAGTAAATGGCATTATTTTATTTTATTTATGCCATACTATATTAAATGTTCAAGTTTAAAAGGCTTTTGTTTTAGTTATACATTGCCTTAAAAGTTTATTCTTATTTATGAAAGTTTCCGCTATATTGTTATCCTTACTGGGCATTTGAGCTCACCCCTTTTCTATGTTTTATTTTTCCCAGGAAGTGATGAAGTAAGTTATGAATGACCTGTAGGGATATTATGTGGGGATATGATTGTGGATTATGGAGACAATATGTAGTTGTAGTAGTTTTTCGTTTAATGATGTAATGTAAAACTTATGAATATATCTAGTGTTTCCAAGGCTACTAAACCAATCGGTCTTTCGAGATTTGATCTTTCTTGTGATCATGCCAATGTTACGAAGTAATGCACCGACTCTGGGTAGCTGGGGTCGGGGCGTTACAGTGTGGCACACCCATATAACTGATGGAGTAAGGTAATGACTTTTGAGATAGAATAAGGGCCATCTATCCCGGAATTTTCTATTAAAATGCCATAATATAGGGATATCATGTTTAATAATATCCATAAAACATATCCCATGGTATATGTGTATAGATACTACAATTACAATATATGAATGGTTTATATAATAGTGTATGATGTATAATTATCTCGTATATTGAGTCTATATACATTTCCACGCCTTCTAATATGGTTGTGTTAAATAATGAATCATTAACAGGATTCATTTTTTTCTACACCAGCAAATCCTGTCTATTTAAAGCATTAGATTCTTCACAACCCAAAAAATATATGTTATTGTAATGATTGAAATTTTTGATGAGTTTTTAGTTTATTATTGAATCCATTCATTGAACTATCGAGTTTATAGACAGAAAAAAATCCCTACATTGTTGATTTTCTACACTCATTATCAACAATTGAATCTCCCTTCACCTACTTGTTCACAATTTATAATTATGGAGAATTTGATAGAACTCATTATCCAATGTAAAAACAATAGAGGTGGGAATATTTTGGTTTGTCTCTATTATTATAATTAATAATGATACTGTAAATTTGATATATATTGTGATTTTATATGTAATGGTATAGTTGTATGTTTTTTTATTCATATTGAATGCTGATTATTTTGATCGTTGATCATGATGTTTTGAGGTTTATTCTATTTCCATGATCATATGATGATATATTAAACCCTTCTATAATACCAGATCACCATTTATTAATGTATAAACATTTTATTATTTATATGAATAAAATTCCTATCATAAGCCACATAAGGTATATCATAATGAATAATCTTATGTGGTTTAATTTTATCCACTGCACGACATGGATATATAACATAATATATCATAAATGTTTTTTCTATTATCCATAAAATATGGTTTTGTTATGTTGTAAAGTATGATATTTTTAAACCCCATGATTTCTTATATAATATAGTCTTAGACATATGTAATATCATATCCTTTGATGGAAATTTTATGTGAATAAATATTGAATGATTCTTTAAAATTGTTATAGAGATATTTTTAAATATAACACGATAATTAAGACCGAATCATATAATTTCACAATACATAATATTTTTTGATATGTACTAAAACTTCCCATACTTATGTTTTTTCCTTCACGAGTAATGCTTCCTTTGGTATTAAGAAACTAATTATGAAAAAAATTACATGGATTATAAGGATATTTCCACTGGTGGATAAACATCCTTATATATGAAAACCCTTATACAATGTCAATGATTTTCACTTTTATAAGGAAGCAATTATCGTAATCAGTACAAATGACCATTGTCAATTCCTCTTATCCATCATAAAATACGATATTTCAATACAATTCAAAAAATAGATATTTTTTATTAAAAGTATTACAGTTTCTAAATTATATATAAATGATATATTCAAATTATTATAAGAAATATATTTTCATCCTTATATAAAATATGAAATTTTCCTATTAATTTCTCCTGTTTGGAAGGAAAACGGTGTTATTTATTTTTTATTTCTATTAAATTATCCATGAAAAAGGAAATTATGTATTCATTAACCTATGTGTTAAATTTATTCCTATATGTTGTAATTTAATTCATTACATTCTATGTATGAAAAAACAAATTATGTTTTCATATAACATGACCTCTGTTGGAAATTTATGTTATTAGACTTAATTTAGATACTTAATATAGTTTATTCATTTTTTATTTTAGAGTTAGGATGAATTTTTTTCATTCTTGAGTAGTGTGTCCTTGGGTAGAGGTGATATATTTTGAGAAATAGATTAATATTTAATCATAATTATAGAGTCCTAATTAAATAAACAAATCCATGGAAACTATATGTTCTATAAAAGTCAATTTATACTAGAAATGATAAAATGTAAATTAATATATTAAATTATTATTTTTTTCATATTGAGTTTGATTTGGCGAAAATAAATAATGAATAACCAAAAGGTTCTTCCCTCTAATTTGTATCCATGAATTTCAATAAATTGACCAAACCACTTTGGGTTGGAACATTAGATCACATCTTGATATTATAGTATAACCATAATAAATAAGAATGAAATACTGAACATTCATAGAGGTAAGTGTTTCTACTAGAGGTTTTTAGGATTACACAACCAAGACCCATTGTATGGCCAATATATATAGGCTACATGTATTCTCCCCAAGTAATGCATTTAAAGTTATGTTTCTCAAAAATTTGAGTAATGGTTTTGTTTATATCTCATGTAACCCATAACCATAACAGTCCCCTTCAATTAATTATAGATTGTGTGAGTGATAAAAATTTGACACTCATAATATTAATTATATTTTTAGTTCAAAATGAATCAAACTAGTCAGTTTATTCATTGAAAATTCATCATATCATATAATAAGATATTATTATGAAGTCCAATAATATATCACCCTTTCATAAAATATTACATCCCAATACATTCTGCATTGATTCTTTATATCCTCATGTATGAAATATTCATGGGCTTAAGAATATTACATTTTCCACATAGTTAAAAATGGGATTGCAATGTATATGACTTTATATTTTTTATCAATGTTACTGTATATTATATAAATATATTCACCAGGTCTGATAGTGTGGGGTTGAGGAAAAAAAGGAATACCACAATGCATATCAAAATTTCCAATAATGTAATATCAACCTCCTAGATTTGGGTGAACTATGTAAATTATATATTTTTTAGTTTGAGGAAAAGTATATACAATAATATGAGGGACCCCAAATCTATAAGGAACAAACCCAGGATGATCGTGACCACCTTTTCCCGCATATTTAGTTCTATATTGGTAGAAAGGTCTTCATGTGAAATTAAATGCTAATGTTTCACCTACTTGAGAATGGTTCATATTTTTTGACCAATACACTCTCAAAAATTAAAATCATATTAGGGTCTTAGAAGATAAAAAAGAAATAACCCAATAAACTTTCAATATCATTGGGAAGTGACTACAAAAATTCTATAAAAACCTTATGGATTCCCTAGTTTATGATTTCTACATTCAATAATATATCTATAAATGAAAACCATAAGGTTATATCTATTATTCTTGAACACACATTAATTTCCATGTTGTCACTACAAATTCTTGGTGGGGTGGATTCGTTTTGGAACATGTAAGTATTTTATCATCCTTCTAATTTTTTAATTTGTAACATATAGAATATTTTTTATATTATTTTACTATTAGTTTTTCATTTAACTATTTCTTTCTTCTTATAAGGATTACTAATATTAAATTCTCATCACAAAATGAAATTCACTGAAAATGCATGTGAAATTTCACTTATTCTTATTATTTTAATATATAATAAAAATTTATTTCATTGATGACATGTTAGTTTTATAATTAATTTAAAATAAATGTGGTTTTTTTATAATTATTAATTTCTCAATGACATGATCAGTTATATATCTAAAAACTCATTAATATTATATTACCCATTGTATGACTTTATTATGGGATTATTTTGTTATTTAATATCTCTACATGTCATTACATTAATTTGTGATGTTGGAATATTTTATTATTAAATATTGGTATATATAAATTAAGTTAATGTATTATTGTTCACAAAATTATTTAGAAATTGTTCATTCATTATCTTATAAAATTCACTACTATATCATATTGGACTTTCTATGTGTATACATTATCTGCCTATTGTACACCATAAAAAAATAAAAATAAAAATAATTAATTAGGGGATTTTTGAAATGTAGAACATATGGGAAAAACTTGTTTTGATATCTTATGTTTTGAATATTGGGTATCCTTAACTTTTTTATTTTTTGATTTATAATGTAAAGGGTGTATGCAGATTCTGGGGAATGAATAAGGTAAAATGAATTTTTTTTAAAATAATCTAATTTTAATAGATAAAAAAGGATAAATGTTATCATGAAATAGGAATCTGAAACACACGCACATGGGGATTTAGTGTTATTTTTGACTCTCGAATTCCATTATGATATGATGATCATGAATCTCCTTAACTTATTTTATATTATAATTTTTGAGACATGGATGCTTCGTAAGAATGGATCTATATCAAGGATATTTCATTACATGCATTGATATATTGAATTTAAATTCCAATGATTGTTAAATGTTCGTGAACAAGTTAATATATTCATTCATCATTTTCAAAAATATGATGTTTTCAAAGTGTGATTTTTTTATATGGATGTGTGATTACACTACGATTCAAATTATTATTCTACCATTATACAACTATGTTAAATTGTTTTTCTATCGAATCCTAAAAATATAATTAAAATATTCACTTCATATTTCATGAAATTAGTTAATGTTAAATACTTTTTTGAATGTAAAATATCAATTCTTGTTTTCATTGTAAAAAGAGGTGATTTAGAGGGTATGATATAAAGTGGAAGAAAATGGGGCTAACTATATAGAAGCGCTAGAATAAATGTGTACTTATTTTCACATTCTCAGAAATATGTACATCCAATAAGGATTGAATTTTGTTTTTAAATCAAAAAATATGGGATAGAAAACTCTTAACAATAAACCAAAAACTACTTCATCAACATATTAACCTAAATGATGTGATCTACCATTAATAGAGAAACTAATTGACATTAAGAATATAATTTTTTAATTTAGAAATTTTTACCATTATATAGGGACAATTAACTCGAATTTTGAAATATATATATATATATATATATATGATTCCCATAAACAACTCTTTAATTTCATAAAAATCTAGATAAGTTCATTTTCCAATCTTTACCCGAGTCACAATTGGTATTTTGTGATATGTTTTCCAAACTAATTCATCTCATTGATAGTAAATATGAACCTTTAGAACCTCATATAAATGGTTATCCATGTTAAAATCAATCAGTATGGTAAATTCAATTGGTTAAATTTATCATTATAATCATTTGAGACAATTCTATCATTATAATGATAGATTGAATGATAAACAAGATCCACTTGAGCCTAATACCCTTATCGATGGCTAACTAAACCATGAGAGACCATTGTGAGGGATCTACTAACATAGAGAGGGAGATTTATGTCTTTTTTCTATAGGTCTGGGGTATTTTGTGTTTAAAAACACTTCCTTTAGTTATATATTAATATTTTTTTACACTGAATTCATTTTTTGGTATATCTGATTTAAACAATTCTCATTTAATAATTGATTGTCTTGAGGATATTATAGGTATTATAATATTATTAAACAAATTTTAAACAATAAGGTTAAATTTTATTTCATACTTACTGTATATTTTTGTGAGGTTTATAATCCCCCATTCCATTCAACATTAAAACCTTGACTGAGTGATTTAGGTTCCAAGGGTTGATTCAATATGCACCATTCTAAAAGTAAAAGAGGGGAATAAAGGTAATGATCTCCTTCAACGCAATAATTTCAATAAACTACATCAAATTTGATAAACAATGAACATGATATTATGTGTTATAAAATTAAAATAATCGTATTCTCCTTCACATTTAATATCCTATTTCATATAATAAATTACATAACTCAATAAAAATTCATTTGTTTTGTAATTATATATTTAAACTATTATACTAATCAACTCATTGAATTTTATCAAATACATTATTAAAATATAATTTTTATTTCCTCTAATTCTTATTGAGAGAAATCATATGAACTACCGTATACTATTAATTATCTTTAAAACCTGACTATTTGGACACCCCATGAATGTGTGATAAATCAGATAACAAAATTAATAGATAATTTGAAACATACAAATAAATAATGTTTAGAATATGTGTTGTCTTGTGAACATATTTGGAACAAGAAAATAAAAAAATAATAAGTTGGATGAAAGAAAATAAAATAATTAAGAATTTTTTAGGATTATAAAAATAATATCTCATCACATTGAAACCCTTGTTCCGTTGAACTAAACATATTTTTATTATTTATAAATTTGTACATTTACCTACTCATTGAATGAAAAATACTTAGGTATGTCATCATCTAACAGATTGAAAACTTCATTTAGAATCCATTATTTGCTATTTTGCACTATCATTCAAACATTTAATTATTTGTGATGTTATTAATTAGGATAAAATAAATAAATTGTAATGTTATACGTATAAATTGAATACATATATCATTGATCTAGGTGTTGGTTATATTTTTTGTATGTTGTTCAGTCAATAAGTTATTAGCCATCACCAATCTTATATTTATATCAAAATTTTATACTATATTTTTATCCTATTGAGATGATATTCATCGAGTATATGATATATCATTTATTAACTGGATTATGAATCCATTAATAAATATGTTGATCATGTATCCATTGATCTATTGTCATATTTACAATCATAGTTAAATATGTCTAAGAATAATAATCATGACCTTCGGTAACTCCTACATCTTGACCTGGGTACCACATAACTATGCCTTGATATGAGTCTCTATATGACATCTGGTGCACCTCCCCATATGATAGAGGGAGTCCACTATCATGGAGGTTCAAATATATAACATGGAGAGAGAATATGATCCCTACCGAATTAGTAGAATAGTGGAAATAAATAAACAACGACTGAATGATAATAACCTCAACCAAAATAATACCAGTATCACATGACATACAAAACTGGAAATCAATATCCTAACCAAAAAAGTAGATATTTCTTAACATATATGAGTCAAGTTTCAATATGAAAAACCCAAACTTTAGGCACACTAATAACTCCCAAGTGGTCCTTGAAAACCTATCCGGTTCCTTCATTTTGGATCCATCCAAACTCAACCATCTAACTTAGGGATTTTCCATTATCATATCCTACAAATGTGATATCTTTTCAGGCATTGATCAGGCAGTCCATGTAGGGTCTTTGTACAATTTGTTAAGACACCACCAACAACCACTAAAAAAATATCCAGACTATAATAAGGTATGATGTTTAAAATTGAATTATGTATGATAATATAAATAGTTACCCCATTTAATTATTCATTAATTATCCACAAAAATCAACATGTTTCACCATGACCCCTAAACCCAAAATACTTGCTTCATCCTAGGGAAGATTCTAAATAATATCACATCCCATGGTCTTAAATTATCTTTTCAATTCCATTTCTCATTAAGGAACAGGGGTCCTAGATTATAAGTCTAGTACCATAAGGGTATTTGGAGTATCAGTACCCATACAACATGTTAGTGATCACATATATTTTTGTAAATATTATTAGGTTCTAGAGTGGATGTCTGGAACCCTATTAGTATTTGAAATAGAAATCACTACCCCACAACCCATTTCAATCATATCAGTACACCCCACATGTGGTAAGAACATTAAAATTTTCAATTTATCAAACAATTACATATAACAATTCAATACATTATATATATTGGCACAACCCATGGCTGGATAATCGTTTCAACATTTCAATAATCACCCACTACACAATTCCCATTATCTTTATTTTCATATTCCCATGATTCATGAATTCCATATTAAAAATTCAAAACAATAGTCATTGTCACAACATTTACCAATTCCCATTTCAATTTTCCCTAGTAAAACCCTTTCCATTGTCACATGGGAATTCAATTATCCAAATTAATTACATCAATTGAATTTGGGATGTAATATTCCAATCAAGGAAATTCCACTAACACCATAGAATACACACAATTTAATCAAGACTATGGGGATTGATAAATAGACCACCAACATAAAATTTCGTACATGAATTCCCACCCATCCATAAACCTCAATTGATAATGAATGACTGAATTCCCAATGAAAAAAAATATAGAGAACTAATTCTAGGATTAATATCAACCCCTATTGCACACCATGGTAAAAGACTCAACTGTTTTATTTGAGGAATGATGAAAAAAAAAAAGAAATCCAATGTTAAATGGATTATTGGGTATCTAGAAACAAACCTATATTATTTGAAATGAATATGTAACTAAAAAATCACTAATATTCACCCAATGTATGGGATGAAGAAGAATAAATTAAGGAAAATAAACCCAAATAAATCACAAAAATCTTTTAATATTTTACTCATTGAATTACAAAGAGTGTAATTCTGTTACACATAATGTAGTTTTTTTAGTGTTTATTATAAGGAGCTCATTTCCCCAACTGATTTTATCTAGAATGAAATATTTCCTGGTGTGTAATATAATTAAATGGCATGTAAATTTTTTATAGAGATTTTTTCATCAAAAATATTTCACCATAAAAGGTTATGATACCTAAAAATCCTACTAACCAAAATACAATGTCATTCAAACCATAGAACAAAAATGAAACTCTAAATTTATATAATATATTAATATAATGTGACCTTACAATATTACTATATTATAGAAGATTTTACTTGAGATGTACTTCCAAAAATATCTATGATCCCTGAGGAAGATTGGTTGGTCCATTGAGTCCTCAGATCTGCTTCCATCTCCCAAGTTTCCTCTTAAACACAACCATGTTTCCACAATACTCAAACAAATTGCATGGTATATAACATCAACTCTTTCTCTTAATGATCCATAAAATAAATTGGAATCTCCTTAAAGGATGCATCCACCTCATGATCAAAAACATCAATATCGATCACATGAGAAGGCTCAGGATGATACTATTTAAGCTGTGACATTTGAAAAATAACATTCATAACACTATAATTTTGAGTAGGAGCTCATTGATATGAAACCAACCAAATTCCCTACACAATATCATGTGGTCCAAAAAATCTGGTTTTAAATTTCTATTCCACCAAATTTTACGGTGGCCCAATCTTGGTGGCACCTTAAGGAACACATGATCTCCCATAGTAAACTCAGGGGATCATCTATGTTTATAAGTATGTGAATTTGGCCTAATTTTATTTGTATCCATATTATTTATAATTAACTAAACCATATTTGAAATCTCATAAAATATACCCAGTCCCAACAAATCTAACTCACATACTGATATCCATCATAGAGGTGATCTGCATGGCCAACCAAAAAGTTCCTCATACTATTCCATATGAATTGTTTTTTCCAATCTTTTTTCATAGAAGAAATCCAAAAGTGATATGTGCTTCTCCAAGGACCCAAAAAATTCAAAAGAAAATGATCATAGAATATCATCCAAAACCAATAAGGTACATTCTGAATTTCCCTATGTCTTTTAGTGGGAAGACATACTTATTAATACCATGGTAAGTAGTTCCTTCTAGAAACATTTATAGAAGTGAAATGAAAAATGTTAGTCTTCAAATAAAACAATTATTCATGGAAAGATTTGAAAACAAACTATCTATTAAACTTACAAGACTCTATATGGATCAGATAAGAAGGTCCACCATGAAGATACAAAATGGACTACTTTTTTCAGTTGATCCACAATCACCCAAATAGTTTCATTCTTCTATGGTGACCTCAGGAGACCCACTAAGAAGTGAATTGTAATGTTTTTCAACTTCCACTGTAGAATAGACAATAACATTCAAAATTTACCAAGTCATTGGTTCTTGAATTCACCTATTTAATGGTGTATAATCATGTCACAAACCCTAAAGTTTCTATTTTCTTTTCCAGCCTCCAATATTGTCATCAAAGTTCAAGATATATTTTGGTCAAGCTTGGATGCTCTTCCCACTTTGAGACACAATGTTCCCATATCAGACCATATCACGTACATATATGTACAAAAACACATCAGTAGACATAGAATATATTATCCTCGTCTACACTCCAATAAGAAGGTGAATCCCCTATCATTATGGATTTCCCTCAAGGCCAGAAACAATGGATCTCCATACTTCCTCTCCATAACCCAACTCAACAGTGTGAACCCCACAGATATAGTTATTTGAATCATTATCTTTTTTTCCTCCTGAACCACCATATGAATTTCATCTAAAAAATTAATCATATTCCACTTATAACAAGTGTCCTAAACTACCTCAGTCTGAGTTTCCTTTCGTATAGCATCCGAAACAATATTTCTCTTAACCGATGTCTATGATAGATGAAAATAAAATGACTTCATACAATCTACCCATATTAATTCTTTGAGATTCAAATATTATTGAGAAAACATATTATTTAATATCTTTTGATCAGTATACACTAAACTTTTCACACAAATGATAATGTCACCAATACTTCAAGGAATTATGAATTTTAGATAACTCGAGGTCATATGGACGGTAATTCCATTCAATTGGACTAAACACATGTTACCCGTACACCACATATCAGTCCCCTAAAAAACTACTCCAACATAGATACTAGATGCAAGACAAAACATTTCATTCCCCTCCCTTAGCTCATGTAGGATCATGATCAGTGAGGTACTGTAATGCTTCATTTACTCTAGGAAAGAATTATCACATAATCCAGACCATTCATTACTAACCCACTTCTTCTTTGATCCGGAATGTGGTTCTTCTAAGAGGAAAAATTAATAGATTATCCTTTGATAATAACCCACTAATAACAGAAAACTATGGGTATCCAAAAACATTAATGGGCCACTAACAAGAAACAGCCTCCTACACCTTCTCTAGGTCCATCGACACACCTTCCTTTTAGCTGATGTGGCTGAGAAAGGATACCAGATCAATCTAGAATAGAATCTCAGATAGGTTGGTGTATATCCAAATCCCTCTTAGTGTACAAAGGATGATTTCAAGATGTTAGGTATGATTCTCTGGGGTTTTAGATTACACAATGATGTCATCCATAAAAACAACCATGAATTGAACTTGGAACAGTTGGAATATTCGATTCATCAAGTACATAAACACTGTTGGAGCATCCCTCATCCTGGACAGAATCATGATAAACACATAAAGGCCATACCATCTTCTAAGACTTATCCTGGGTATATCAGATTATTGATCCCTCAACTTATTATTTCATAATATAATATCAATCTTGGTTAACACAAAAGACGGTATCAACTAGTAAATGATATCCTCATTCCATGGAAGAGGATATTTTTTTTATCACTATCATACTGTTCAATTTCTAGTAGTCAAAACATATGTATAATTTCCCATTAGCCTTTTTTGCAAACAAAACTGGGGAACCCCATGGAAATTTGTTCGAACGGATAAACCCCTTATAAAACAACACTTACAGTTGAGTCTTAATCTTCTTAATCTCTATCGTTTCTATTCTATATGGTTGAATAGAAAATAGTTCAGCTCAAGGAATGAGCTCAAATATAAACTCAAAATCCATATCAAGTAGATGCCTTATGAATTCTCATGGACACAAATTTCTGAACTAGTTTAATATTAGTGGAAAGGAACCATACCTTACAACTCTTTAAATCAATAACAGGCTTGCAACCCGAGCAATGTGCTCCCCTAGTTGTAGATAAATTGTCCATGGAAAACCTTTGTGGATATCATATTCACTTGGATGTATATAACTATCTCCGTCATGATACATAAAAATCACTCTCCTATGGTAATAATTATTATGGAATCAGAATGCTACTAAGTAGTCCAACCCCAAAATCAAGTCAAAGATATACATATCAAGCATGTAATGATCCCATAGAAAATGATACTCCCCAACGTCAAAAGAACACCACTCCCACAATCAAATGTCTCTATATTTTTCTAACAATGTACTATAGATTATTATATCCTTAATCAAAAAATCCATGATCAAACTCAACCCATCCAAATATTGTGTAGAAATAAATGAATGAGTTACACATGTATCAAATAAGGCGCCATAAAGTACATAATATGTAATAGTAGTACCTATCAATATTAATGGTCTAGCCTCACAACCCACAAGTATATGCTGATAAAAATGCAACTATCCTACCCCTTTTCCATTTGATGCAGTTATAGTACCCTGAGCTACACCACTATGCTACTACGGGTGCACATGAATAGATTAATTTAATCCACTACCTCCACCTCCATGTCCAGAAGAACTATTACTTCTAAACTGGAACAGGATGGAAGACCCCTTTCCTGTACTATAATTCTTCACAGTTCTACCATAATTACTCATATGTTTATGGTTTCTACAATAAATCTGCATGTGACCCATCCAATAACAAGCTTATAACTCTATAGGTGTTCGGGGACACTGGCTATTAATATTTCCTAACCTACCACACTATGGTATTATATACTACTCTGAGTTTTTGATCAATATCTTTGGCCACTGTGTTTTCTATCTCATTAGTTAACATTTTCCAAGAAACACATCCATGTCTCATAATACATACCTCCTAGCTAGCCAACTGATTCCAATTACATTCCATTAAAATCCTCTTTTTGGTATCCCTCTAATATGAGATAATAATTAACCACTTTTGAAACCTTTTTTATACCTAAACATGTTTTCCAAAAACATAATCTCACATTTAATCTCATCATGATTTTTTTCTATAGTAACCTCATCCCCTCCCAAAACTGGTGAAAAGTACAATGAATCACTAAATCAGCCATCATATTTCATATAATTCATGATCCCCTAGGTTTTCCTCATGAACTCTTCTACACTCTCCTACATAAGAATATAAGGGTAAAATATCTCCACAAACTTCCCCTAAATTTCCATCTACACCATATTATCAATATATCCATCCTATGTCTAGACGTCCCACCAACAGTTCACCTATCCACATAACATATAATTATCCAATACGAATCTATTAATAGTAGGATCCTTTATGTGGTCATGTATCATCTAGATAGACTCAGTCTATAACTCTTCTTCCTCGAGTCCACCCTCTCCAGTGAATTTATAGGGTTTTAAAACTATAACTCTCATGTATATTTTGACATACTTTTCACTTCCTATCATTGGTCTATTCCAAGAAAATACACAAACCAATAAATTTTCCTATGGGGATACTATCTTCCTTCCTCACTCAATTTTATTGAATCATCGGGTTCTATTATTGGTGGAATTTTTTCATCTATTTCCCCTAATCAACCAAAAAAGGGTCATCATGGATTCAAAAATTTGGAATATAAAACACACATCTTAGGAAAAATTACAAAATATTAACATGTTTACATAAGATAGGTCATGAAAAAATTCATCACAAGTTATCCCACATTACCCAACATACATTCAAGACTGAGGTGCAACAATTTCCCTCAACCATCACTTATCAAGATCATGGTTGACATATGTTAACACTATCACAATTCATGTTTCTCATTTGAAACCAATTTATCCGTCTACATCTTCCATATTTAGAATCATTTTGAATTTCTGAATTTCATATTTGGAACCATTTTCATTTGAATTAAAAAAAATAAGAGAATTACTTTACATTTAAACAATTTATCCCAACACCAAATTTTCTATACATACTAAAAATGATGGATGTCACAATAATTCTTGAGTTCCTAGAATAAAGAATTATTTTAAAACTCTCATTGCATTTTAGGAAAAGATACAAAGAACCTAGAAAAAACTACATCACCTAACATGTGTGCCACTCAAGGTGAATATCATTCAATTGTAAAATCAAACATCAGTAATAACAATCCCACCCGAGGTTCCTAGATTTCCCCTCATATATGGGTTAGATACTCACATGAACAAGCTCATGGGAAATGTATGACTCATCCAATTCACATGATTACCTTTTAAAAATAGTAATACAATAGAAAATAAAAAAATTATTCATTTGATTTCACTTTATAATGTCCCTACCTGGGTACCACAAAACGGTTCCTGATCCGAATCATTATGTGATGTCAAGTGAAACTCCCTATACCCTAAAGGATATAACTAGTAGTCATGGACACTTATTTAAAATTTGGAGATTATCCCCTATATATCGAAGAAGTTAAATATAAGCAATAAATAAACAAAAACCAATTGATAGAAACCAAAACTATAATAAAAGATGTATCACATGATGACCAATAAAAGAATACAATATCCGAACCACATACGTAGATATGTTATTCCATATATGATTCAAGTTTCAATACGAAGAACCCCAAATAAATACACACTATCAACTCTGAAGCTGGTCTGGATAACGTGTTTGGTAACCTCATCCATTTTCTATCCCAAATAATTTACTTATATCGGGATCTCTCTCTTATCCTATATTTCCAACATTATGTATATTTGGGTACCTATCATGTATCCTGAGTAGGGTGTTAGTACAACCCACTAGGCCACCACAAATGGTGTCTAAAAAAATATCATGTTAATAATTTTGTGTACTGTTGTATAAATAAAATTGTACAATAATGTGAAAAATTACAATCATTCATTATTCTTTAATTACCCACGTAAACCATACAGGTTCACGAGGAGTCCTAAACGACCAAAACCAATATCAACCCATGAAGGAGTCTGAATCATGTCACATCTTATCGTTTTCATTTATCATTTCAATTCTATTTCTCAATCACGTAATGGGGGCCTAGTGTAACACCCTAGGTAAATAAAGAATATGACATTTTTATATTTATCCTTTTTCTTGAATAAAATATTAACATTAATTTAAAGGGAACGCTATGCTAGATGGCTTACCCAATACGCAACAACAAGTTCCTTTGAAATCTTACATTGCAGTCTAATAATAAAATAAAATCATTTTAAATGTTAGTTAACATGTAGCCATTGTTTTGGTGGAAATGAATAGAAACAACTAAAATATGATTATATATTTTTGTTAAATGTTTTTACATTTATCCAATAAAGGATAAAGGCTTAAAATACAAAAACAATTCAATTTTAGGCATATATACTCTAATTTTCACTAAAGGTCCACTTTTCAACTTTTGATGGCGAACAGTCATTAAATATAGTTTTGGACACTCTTATACATTCTATTGGACCAAATAAAACTCTTCTTTAGAATCGGGACATCAAAATTCACTTTGTGTAATTTTTTTTGTATTTTTTCGATAATGATCAATTTTTAATGAATTATGAAAAATGTTGTATTTTAATTCAAACCCACTTTTTAATCTAATATATTTATATGATTAGATTATCTTTTGAATTGGTTTCAAAGTGAAATTATAATATATTTTTACCATTTAATCCAATAGTGGTCATTGGAATTAATTTCTTCTTGAAATTGGACTTAAACTAGTGTCAATCTTTTGATACTTATTGTTTCATAAAAACACGCTATTTGCTCTGACAGCGGGAATTAATTATTAAATTAATTAATTTAACTTATAAGTTTCGAATTTTTTAAAATAGACATCATTTTTGAATTCAGAATATCAAATATAGCCTAGGGTAAATTTTTGGTAATTTTCTGAAAAACATCAATTTTTGATGAATAGTGAAACCACTAAGTGGTAGTTAAAGAAACTAATTTTTTCGTTTAAATGAAACTTTACCACTTCTGTGATTTGAATTTCAAAAATCTGACATACATGTATGTCATTAAGATGTAAAATGTGGTTCAATGGGATTAAAAGAATTTTTTGGTGAATAGTAACTTTTAAGTTTATTAATGGCGATTAGAGGTAATTAGTGTAATTTAAGGTAAAAATAATGTTTTAATAATATGAAATTACATAGACACATGTCCTACCTCCATTGGATGTGTCATGGACAACCAATACAATCCATGGGTCAACTTGGGGACCCCATGGAGCCAGTTTGGTAGTAAAATGACATTAATACATTTTTATTTAATGTTAAAATTAAAATGTCACAAACATGTGTTGTTTTACTAAAAAAAATTTATATGGGGTTATACAAGTCAGATTTTTGACTATAAATATTCATTGGTAAAATATAAAGATTTCATACATCCTAGTTTTTTTTATAATTTTTAGACATTAACTAAATTAAATTATTTATGGCACCATGATGATATATCGATTACCTCATTATTTAACGATTTAAATAAAATGGAATGATAATGTAATCTTTAAGACCTAAACATTTCCAAAACCTATTGTATGAGTGGATTTCGAACCCTTATCACCTTATCCTCGAAACACATCAATGTGGGACCTTTAAAATCTGAAACTCACTCTAAAATAAAGTAACATTTTCTTACATTCCAAGAGTTCCCCTCCTCTCCTCTTATAAAAAGCCCCCATCTCTACCCCCATACCCACACCTCTCAAGCCTTTGGCTCGGACAAACCCTGGACATTTTGTCTCTCCACATCGCTCTCTTACTCCTAGAAGCCTCACATTGGGCAAAAGTCTTCCCAAGGAAGCCTTTGAGCTCAAATCAAAAAGAGTTACCCGATTTAAAGGCAGTGTCTTCTCTTGTGTTCTTTTGTTTTATTTTGCATCTCCAACCCCCTAATATCTTTTTATTATTTTCTTTTGTAACAACTACAGTATCATAAATATACTAGGATTTTGTTATAATAAGCATTCGAGCTACACTTACACACACCTACATCTAATGGTTAAAGAACATACTGTTTCTGTGGATGGCGAATTTCTGCCTCACGAAATGATGATTGTTCAACACTCGTATAACACCTTCAAAGGTGGCCATTAAGATGTCACTATATTTATATATGATATATAATATGTTTATGTTTTACTTAGGATTCTTTATTTTTCTTTTGTGGCATACCTTTATGGTTTCCATTGTGTGTAAAACATGATAATTTCATTTTAGGAGGTGCAGACTACCGCCCCATCAAAGTGATTTGATTCGTTAAAGCCATATGTGGGATGTATAAAGGATGGATTTAAAGTTATTAAATATTTTTTATGTTACATATAAATGATGAATATAATTCTGGAATTAAAATATACATACCTCTCATTTGTTTTTAATTCCATTAATATGACAGAGAAATGAAAGTAGTGTTCATGCGTACGTACAACTTACCATCTCCATGAACGGTGCATTTCATTTCTACCTATAAATGATTATGTAATATTATAAATACTTGTATATTATGGATATATATGATATATATGATATCCAAATCATGAATATCATTCTGTATATAATGAACCATTGACCACATGAACAACATGTAATTGTAAGAAGTCCACTTTCGACCTAAGAACCAAATATCGACAAAACAATAATTATTAACTTAAATGATTACATAATGTTTATAACATAGAAATAAGTTATATAAAAGGAATAATGAACTTGAAAAAGGTTCTTAAGAAAGTATAAATTAACTCAATTTTATCATTCATGACGTTAAAGAACGATCGAGTCAAGTCGGACCCGAGGTAAGGGATCCAACCTCTCTCTTTCTTTTTATGTACTCTCTTTTATGTCATTTCTTTTAAGCCCATATTTCTTATGTTTGGTGATGTAATTTTATATTCTTCATACATTAATTTTTATTTTAATATTATGGGAGACCCTATTTGATATCATAAATCCATTTTTGAAAGTTTTAAGTGGCGCCGTTAGGTTGCCGAGTTTTCGTAAGGGATTTTTCATCTCACTTTTATTCTCGTGACATTTATGAGACGTTTACCACTATTTACATTGAGTGGTGTATTTAATTCCAATTATTATACTCCTTGTGTAATATAATTTCATTTATTGGTATTTACATATTCGTTGTATGACCCTTCATCAATGGGGTGTACGTTTCGAAAGTTACCCAAGTCGGTAAGGGAACCTTTCACCCTCCTCTTTTTAAAAGACTTCTTTTGTTATATCTTTTAATTTACATATTATTATGTTTGGATATGTTCTTATGTATCCTTATTGATTTAAAGTTTATGTCCAACTGATGAGATACCATTCACTCGCTCATCGACTAATTTCCTGAATTTTTAAGTAATGTTGTTAGGCTGTCGAATTTTTACAAGGGAACGTCTTCTCCCAATTTCGATTTCTTTGGTTTCATTTTGTACTTCTTGAAAATGTAATCCTATGAATAAGTGTGAATGACCTATGATTGTTTCACACATAATATCCACTTATATTTGGTGTATTTATATTTCTCACACATAATTATGTGATTGATTTATCCTTAATTTAAGGATACCATCTTTATAATGGATTTCATCTCAATTTACATTTCCATTGAGTTTTCATTGTTGTTATGCACCAATTCACTCTTATATGGTGTTTATATTGTCCTTTGACATATTATATCATGAATCCCTTTATTCTCATTATATTATAATTCTCAGATTACATGTTATTCCGCAATTATTTGTATTCAAGAGTCTCTCATTTTGTTAAAAACTCTTTAACAAAAATATCGTTTTAAATGTTTTAAAGATTCAATATTATAAATCTTTATCCTTAATGTCCATGTTTTCAAAATGGTTTTCAGTATTTATTTATATGGACATTAATGTTTTAAAATTATAACTCCATTAAAAGATTCAAAGTGGTATGGGACACTTTGATTCAAAAATCTCTTTCAAATGGTTTTTGAGAATAGATTGCTTAATTCAATATCTTGGAATTAGTTATTGTGATTGCAAATGACATTTTTTTATTAAAATGTTTATACTTTCAATATTTTATGTGTAATGATGGTACATGGACATTTTTCAGGTGGTTACGTGAGAAACCATATGACGGGTGGTGCCATGAATACCAAGATGGGTGGTTACGTTATAACCTCCAATGCATTGAGTATGGAAGTCGGCTGTATGGCTATTCCATTAAGTATGTGTGGAATTCGACCGTATGGTTATTCCATTTAAGTATGTTTATGTCCGAAGTTACCTTTATATGTTATGTGTTCTTTATATGGGTTTTATGGTAATCTTTTGGTTACAAAAGGGCAAGTAATGATATTTTATTCTGTGAAGAGTTTTTACTACTTCCTAAAGGTGAAAGGTATTACTTTGATAAAGCATACATGGTTTACTTTTTGCTTTGAAAAACTAACCGTTTTCATTCTTTTTGTATCCCTTGCTGATCTTTTTATTCTCACCCTAAGTTTTTTTAAATGTTTTTCACAGGACTTAATCTGGAATACGGTCAAGGATGTGATCAAGGGAAAGTCATGCTATCTAATAAATGGAACTAGACATGTTTCTTTTCAAGAGTTTTTTTTATTTTATGGAAACATAGTAGAAGTGTCTACTATGTAATTTTTGAGATGTAATAGTTATGACCTAATTATCTAAAACTCTAATCCTGAAAAGATCCTCAATGTGAATTATTCATTTAATTCAATATTAAGTAAGGTTTACGGTCGGGGCCTTATAGTTGGTATCAGAGGTCGGTTTAGATATCTTTATAGGTTAGGGTATTCTCTAAGCATAAGTGACATTAGAATAATGGTTAGGATTTCAGAAAGATTCATAGTTTTAGATAATGTGAATGAGTAAGTATGTCTTAGTTTATATCTTCCTCATTATACATGATGGTTTTGTTGATATACTCACACTGACCTTTTTGGTTTTAGTAAATGGCTGGATCTAGCAGGCACCAAACTAATAGTGGATGTCAAGGAAACTGTGACAGTTTTCTGAGCAAGCAACTGAATGATATTGGAGCTACAATGAGAACTTTTGTGTTTATCCGCAACCAACTATCTAGAGTCATGATTGACCACCTAAACCTTGGTGATTTCTATAAGGAATCATATATACGAGAAACAAATCCCTTCAGAACTACAGGTAATAATCATAAAGGTAAGTGTGTTCAAAAACCTATGTGTCAAATATGTGGAAAGAAACACCTAGGAAAATGTTTCAAAGGGACAGAAATATGCTATAGATGTGGAAATGAAGGTCATAAAGCAAGAACCTGCCATGGAAAAAGGAAGTATCCAGTTGACTCGAGAAAAGGGAAAGAAGTTCTTTCTGAGGGATCAATTGAATGTTTTACATGTGGTGTTCATGGTAATTATGCAAACAGATGTTCTATAAAGAAGTTTCGGGAATGGGATCACCAAGATCGTACAAATATTCGTTTACCAATACATAATTCCATTCTGATTGAGGATGAATAAACTGACGATGACCAATCAAAGGTATGGATTCTTTCATAACTTTTGTTTTCCTATTTTGGAATCTTAGGATATGATTCATGATTTTGTATGTAGGAAAGGATTATTTCAAAATTAGTAGGAAAGGAATGGTTAATGGATCATGAAGAATGTTGAATGTGTAAGAAGTCAATATATAAGGGCTTCAAGAGTTATGGTGAAATTCATAAGCGTATTATATCGCTTTTGATGATGGGGTTACATTAGAAGACTTTTTATAGTATGTGTAACCCAGATGTTTGATATATGAAAATTTTATTCAATGAATAGTTATCTGTTCTTCTGTGGACATAGTTATGAAGAACCATTTTGGTTTATTTGATCCTTACTTTTGAGGTAATTATGGGTTACTATATGTTATGATGGAAAGTGAAAGGCATGATATAAAATTGAAATTAAATTATGTTATGGTTATTTTTGATGATTTTATCTCATTTTGGGGTATGATTTGAGAATTATATATTTTGGAAAAAGGACAACACACAGACTGTGTGACAACCCGTCACGTTGGACAAAGCTGCAGGAATCAATCCCACAACCAAAGTGCGACTGGTATTTATTGCCTTCCACTGGACTATGTGAAGTCCCTGGTTAGTTTGACTGACTCTTTTTAGTTAGATGATTTTATGAATTAAGAGTAAGTTTATTTTGGGTTATCTATGTAAATTTGTTAACATATCATGGAGGATATGTGATTAGGTTAATTACTTTTCAATACGAGACTTTAAGATCAACTGATGTTGTTTGGAGATAAATGATACGATTTAACTTGGAAGACTATGCGACCAAATACTTCAAATATTTGGGTTTCAATATTAGTTTGGATTACATTGAATAGTTTAATGGACAAACTGTTTATCGAATGGTCCTTGTTGAACTTTGGGTTTTGTTGGACAAATTTTGGAGATTAAGAATAGATTTTCTTTTTTTAAAGGGTTATTCTTTTCTGGATTATCTGTTCTTGTACTAACCTTTTTGGTTTTGGTTTTGGTTAAAGTCTAAAGACATGGGAAGTATATAGTTCTCTTTTATGGATTAGGTGATTCTCAATAAGTTTATTATAGTACTAGTAATGCATACAAGTCCTCCTAAATACTCGTCTTTTGGAGAAAATATGAGTTTGATTAAGGAATCTAGTAAAAGTTGAAAGTCTACGTGACAATTAAGTATGTTTCATTATGATTTAGTTAAGCCCAAAAAATAAATTCCTCAATAAAGAGTAAATTAAAACCAAAAATGTTGTCTGTTTACTTTTCCTGCTGGGGAATCGAATACCGTTTAACCCATCAAAAGTTTGTGATTTTCTTATGGTTAACTTTATCCTAGACATGATTACTATCACTCTCCATCAGAACATGACCCTTTGATTTTTTTTCCTCCATGTCCATATTTTTATACTTGGAATCCTAGTATGGGGTAACTCGGGTGACCTTTGTACTTCACTTTCTTTATTTAAAAGTGATTTTTTTACTGACTCTTGTTCCGATGTGGGATTTCCAATAAAGTTTCCAAGACAAATTTTAAAATTGCGAGGACGCAATTCCCAAAATGGGTGAAGGATGTAACACCCTAGGTAAATAAAGAATATGAAATTTTTATATTTATCCTTTTTTTGAATAAAATGTTAATATTAATTTAAAGGGAACGCTATGCTTGATGGCTTACCCAATACGCAACAACGAGTTCCTTTGAAATCATATGTTGCACTCTAATAATTAAATAAAATTATTTTAAATGTAAGTCAACACGTAGCCGTTGTTTTGGCGGAAATGAATAGAAATAACTAAAATATTATTATATATGTTTGTTAAATGTTTTTACATTTATCCAATAAAGGATAAAGGCTTAAAATATGAAAAGAATTCAAATTTAGGCATATATGCTCTAATTTTCACTAAAGGTCCACTTATCAACTTTTGATGGAGAACCGTCATTAAATATAGTTTTGGTCACTCTTATACATTCTATTGTACCAAATAAAACTCTTCTTTAGAATCGGGACATCAAAATTCACTTTCTGTAAATTTTTGGTATTTTTCCGATAAATGTCAATTTTTAATGAATAGTGAAAAATGTTGTATTTTAATTAAAAAACTATTTTTAATCTAATTTTTTTATATGATTATATTATCTTTTGAATTTTTTTCAAAGTGAAATTAGAATATATTTTTACCATTTATTCCAATAGTGGTCTTTGGAATTAAATTCATTTTGAAATTGGACTTAAACTAGTGTCAATCTTTTGATACTTATTGTTTCATAAAAACACGCTATTTGCTCTGACAGCGGGAATTAATTAATAAATTAATTAATGTAACTTATATGTTTTTAATTTTTTAAAACAGACATAATTTTTGAATTTAGAATATCAAATATAGCCTAGGGTAAATGTTTGGTAATTTTCTAAAAAACTTCAATTTTTGATTAATAGTGAAACCACGAAGTTGTAGTTAATGAAACTATTTTTTTCATTTCAATGAAACTTTACCACTTATGTGATTTGAATTTAAAAAATCCAACATACATGGTTTTAATTAAAAAGTAAAATGTGGTTCAATGGGATTAAAATAATTTTTTGGTGAATAGTAACTTTTAAGATTATTAATCGCGATTAGAGGTAATTAGTGTAATTTAAGGTAAAAATAATGTTTTAATAATATGAAATGACCTAGAAACATGTCCTACCCCCATTTTATATGTCATGTCCGACCCATAAAATCCATGGGTCATCTTGGGGACCCCATGGAGCCACTTTGGTAGGAAAATGACATTAATAGCTTTTTATTTAATGTTAAAATTAAAATGTCACAAACATGTGTTGTTTTACTAAAACAATTTTTATATGGGGTTATACAAGTCATATTTTTAACTATTAATATTCATTGGAAAGATAAAAAGATTTCCTACATCATAGTTGTTTCTATAATTTTTAGACATTAACTAAATTAAATTATTTATGGCACCATGATGATGCAGCGATTACCTCATTATTTAACGATTTAAATAAAATGGAAAGATAATGTAAATTCTAAGACCTAAACATGTCCAAAACCTATTGGATGAGTTTATTTAGAACCCTTATCACCTTATCATAGAAACACAACAATGTGGGAACTTTAAAATCCGAAACTCATTCTAAAATAAAGTAACATTTCCTTACTTTCCAAGAGTGCCCCTCCTCTCCTCTTATAAAAGGCCCCCACCTCTACCCCCTTACCCACACCTCTCAAGCCTTTGGCTCATCCAAACCCGGCCCATTTTGTCTCTCCAAATCCCTATCTTACTCCTATAAGACTCACTTTGGGCAGAAGTCTTCCCAAGGAAGCCTTTGAGCTCAAATCAAAAAGAGTTACCCGATTTAAAGGTAGTGTCCTCTCTTGTGTTCTTTTGTTTTATTTTGCTTCACCAACCCCCTAAACTCTTTTTATTATTTTCTTTTGTAACAAATCAGGTATCTTAAATATACTAGGATGTTTTTATATTAATCATACAAGCTACACTTACACACACCTACATCTAATGGTGAATGTACATATTGTTTCTATGGATGACGAATTTCTCCCTCACGAAACGATGATTGTTCAACACTCATATAACACCTTAAAAGGTGGCCCTTAAGATGTCACTATATTTATATTTGATATATAATATGTTTATTTTTTACTTATGCTTCTGTATTTTTCTTTTGTAGCATACCTTTATGGTTTCCATTGTGGGTAAAACATGATAATTTCATTTTAGGAAGTGCGGACTACCTCCCCCTCAAAGTGATTTGATTCGTTAATGCCATATGTGGGATGTATAAAGGATGGATTTAAAGTTATTATATATGATGTATGTTACATATAAATGATGAATATAATTGTGGAATTAAAATATACATACCTCTCATTTGGTTTTAATTCCATTAATATGACAGAGAAATGAATGTAGCGTTCATGCGTACGTACGACTTACCGTCTCCATGAATGGTGCATTTCATTTCATACCTAGAAATGATTATGTAATATTATAAATAATTTTATATTATGGATATATATTATATATATGATATCCAAATCATGAATATCATTCTGTATATAATTAACCTTTTACCACAGGAACAACATGTAATTGTAAGAAGTCCACTTTCGACTTAAGAACCAAATATCGACAAAACAATCATTATTAACTTAAATGATTACATAATGTTTATAATATGGAAATAATTGATATAAAAGGAATAATTAACTTCAATAATGTTCTTAAGAAAGTAGAAATTAACTCATGTTTATTATTCCGGACGTTAAAGAATGATCGAGTCAAGTCAAACCCGAGGTAAGGGATCCAACCTCTCTCTTTCTTTTTATGTACTCTCTTTTATGTCATTTCTTTTAAGACAATATTTCATATGTTTGGGGATGTTATTTTATATACCTATTAATTTAATTTTTTTGTTTATATTATGGGAGACCCTATTTGATATCATAAATCCATTTTTGGATGTTTTAAGTGGCGCTGTTAGGCTACCGAGTTTTCGTAAGGGATTTTTCATCTCACTTTTATTCCCGTGACATTTATGCTACGTTTTCCACTATTTACTTGTTTGGTGTATGTAATTCCAATTATTATACTCCTTGTGTAATATAATTTCATTTATGAGTATTTACATATTAATTGTATGACCCTTCTTCAATGGGGTGTACGTTTCGAAAGTTACCCAAGTCGGTAAGGGAACCTTTCACCCTCCTCTTTTTAAAAGACTTATTTTGTTTGGTCTTTTACTTTACATCTTATTATGTTGGGATATGTTCTTATATATCCTTATTGATGTAAAGTTTCTGTCCAATTGATGAGAACCATTCTCTTTCTCATCGACTAATTTCCTGAATTTTGAAGTAATGTCGTTAGGCTGTCGAATTTTTACAAGGGAATGTCTTAACCCAATTTCGATTTCTTTGGGTTCAACTTGTACTTCTTGAAACTATCATCCTATGAATATGTGTGAATGACCTATGATTGTTTAAAACCTAATATCCACTTATATTTGGTGTATTTATATTTCTCACACATAATTATGTGATAGATTTATCCTTAATTTAAGGATACCATCTTTATAATGGATTTCATCTCAATTTACATTTCCATTGAGACTTCATTGTTGTAATGCACCAATTTACTCTTATATGGTGTGTATATTGTCCTTTGACATATTATATCATTAATACCTTTATTCTCATGATATTATAAAGCTCAGATTACATGTTATTCTCTAATTATTTGTATTCAAGAGTCTCTCATTTTGTTAAAAACTCTTTAACAAAAATATCGTTTTAAATGTTATAAAGATTCATTTTTCTAATTCTTTATCTTTAATGTCCATGTTTTCAAAATGGTTTTCAGTATTTATTTATATGGACATTAATGTTTTAAAATTACAACTCCATTAAAAGCTTCAAAGTGGTATGGGACACTTTGATTCAAAAATCTCTTTTAAATGGTTTTTGAAAATAGATTTCTAAATTCAATATCTTGGAATTACTTATTGTGATTGAAAATGAAATGTTTTTATTGAAATGTTTATATTTTCAATATTTTATGTGTAATGATGGTACTTGGACATTTTACGGGTGGTTACATGAGAAACCATATGACGGGTGGTGCCGTGAATACCAGGACGGGTGGTTACATTATAACCTCCAATGCATTGGGTATGGAAGTCGGCCATATGGCTATTCCATTAAGTATGTGTGGAAGTCGACCATATAGATATTCCATTTAAGTATGTTTATGTTCGAATTTACCTTTATATGTTATGTGTTCATTATATAGGTTTTATGGTAATCTTCTGGTTACAAAATGGTAAGTAATGATATTTTATTCAGTGAAGAGTTTTTACTACTTCCTAAAGGTGTAAGGTATTACTTTGATAAAGCATACATGGTTTACTTGTTGGTTTGAAAAACTAACAGTTTTCATTCTTTGTGTATCCCTTGATGAGATTTTTATTCTCACCCGAACTTTTTTTTAAATGTTTTTCACAGGACATAATGTGGAATAGGGTCAAGGATGGGATCAAGGGAAAGTCATGCTATCAAATACATGGAACTAGACATGTTTCTTTTCAAGAGTTTTTTTTATTTTATGGAAACATAGTAGAAGTGTCTACTATGTAATCTTTTGATATGTAATATTTATGACCTAATTCTCTAAAACTCTAAACCAGAAAATATCATCAATGTGAATTATTCATTTAATTCAATATTATGTAAGGTTTAAGGCCGGGGCCTTATAGTTGGTATCAGAGTTCGGTTTAGATATCTTTAGAGGTTAGGGTATTCTCTAAGCATAAATGACATTAGAATAATGGTTAGGATTTCAGAAGGTGTCCTAGTTTTAGATAAAGTGAATGATTAAGTATGTCTTAATTTATATCTTCCTCATTAGTACATGATGGTTTTGTTGATATACTCACACTAACTTTTTGTTATTAGTAAATGGCTGGATCTAGCAGGCACCAAAGTAATAGTGGATGTGAAGGAAACTGTGACAGTTTTCAAAGCGAGGAACTGAATGATATTGGAGCTACAATGAGAACTCTTGTGTTTATCCTCAACCAACTATCTAGAGTCATGATTGACCACCTAAACCTTGGTCATTTCTATAAGGCATCATATATGTGAGAAACGAATCCCTTCGAAACTACAGGTAATAATCATAAAGGTAAGTGTGTTCAAAAACCTATGTGTCAAAGATGTGGAAAGAAACACCTAGGAAAATGTTTCAAAGGGACAGAAATATTCTATAGATGTGGAAATGAAGGTCATAAAGCAAGAACCTTCCATGGAAAAATGAAGCATCTGGTTGACTCGAGGAAAGGGAAAAAAGTTTTTTCTGAGGGATCAATTGAATGTTTTACATGTGGTGTTCATGGTCCTTATGCAAACAGATTTCTTATGAAGAATTTTCGGGAATGGGTTCACCAAGATCGTACAAATATTCGTTTACCAATACCTAATTCCATTCCGATTAAGGATGACTAAACTGACGATGACCAATCAAAGGTATGGATTATTTCATAACTATTGTTTTCCAATTTTGGAATCTTAGGATATGATTCATGATTTTGTATGTAGGAAAGGAGTATTTCATAATAAGTTAGAAAGGAATGGTTAATCGATCATGAAGAATGTTGAATGTGTAAGAAGTCAACATATAAGGGCTTCAAGAATTATGGTGAGATTCTTAAGAGTATTATGTCTCTTTTGACGATGGGGTTACATTTGAAGAATTTTTATAGTATGTGTAACCTAGATGTTTGATATATGAAAATTTTATTCAACGAATAGTTATCTATTCTTTTTTGGACATAGTTATAAAGAACCATTTGGGTTTATTTGATCCTTACTTTTGAGGTAATAATGGGTTACTATATGTTATGATGAAAAGTGAAAGGCATGAGATAAAATTAAGGTTAAATTATGTTATGGTTATTTTTGATGATTTTATCTCTTTTTGGGGTATGATTTGAAAATTATACATTTTGGAAAAAGGACAACACGTAGACCGTGTGACAACCCGTCGCGTTGGACAAAGCTGCGGGAATCGAACCCACAACCAAAGTGCGACTGGTATTTATTGCCTACCACTGGACTACGTGAAGTCCCTCATTAGTTTGACTGACTCTTTTTAGTTAGATGATTTTATGAATTAAGAGTAAGTTGATTTTGGGTTATCTATGTAAATTTATTAACCTATCATGGAGGATATGTGATTAGGTTAATTACTTTTCAATACGAGACTTTAAGAGAATCTGATGTTGTTTGGAGATAAATGATACGATTTAACTTGGAAGACTACGCGACTAAATCCTTAAAATATTTGGGTTTCAATCTTAGTTTGGTTTACTTTGAATAATTTTATAGACAAATTTTTTATGGAATGGTCCTCGATGAAATTTGGGTTTTGTGGACAAATTTTGGAGATTAAGAATAGATTTTATTTTTTTAAAGGGTTATCCTTTTCCGGATTATCTGATCTTGTACTAACCTTTTTGGTTTTGGTTTTGGTTAAAGTCTAAAGACATGGGAAGTATATAGTTATCTTTTGTGGATTAGGTGATTCTCAAAAAGTTTATTATAGTTCTCGTAATGCGTACAAGTCCTCCTAAATACTCGTCTTTTGGAGAAAATATGAGTTTGATTAAGGAATCTAGTAAAAGTTGAAAGTCTACGTGACAAGTAAGTATGTTTCATTATGATTTAGGCAAGCCCAAAAAATAAATTCCTCAATGAAGAGTAAATTAAAACAAAAAATTTTGTCTGTTTACTTTTCCTTCTGGGGAATCGAATACCGTTTAACCCATCAAAAGTTTGTGATTTTCTTATGGTTAAATTTCTCTTAGACATGATTACTATCACTCTCCATCAGAACACGACCCTTTGATTTTTTCCTCCATGTCCATATTTTTATACTTGGAATCCTAGTATGGGGTAACTCGGGTGACCTTTGTACTTCACTTTCTTTATTTAAATGTGATTTTTTTACTGGCTGTTGTTCCGATGTTGGATTTCCAATAAAGTTTCCATGCCCAATTTTAAAATTGCGAGGACGCAATTCCCAAAAGGGGTGAAGGATGTAACACCCTAGGTAAATAATGAATATGACATTTTTATATCTATCCTTTTTTTGAATAAAATGTTAATATTAATTTAAAGGTAACGATATGCTTGATGGCTTACCCAATACGCAATAACGAGTTCCTTTGAAATCATACATTGCACTCTAATAATTAAATACAATTATTTTAAATGTAAGTTAACACGTAGCTGTTGTTTTGGCAGAAATGAATAGAAATAACTAAAATATGATTATATATGTTTGTTAAATGTTTTTACATTTATCCAATAAAGGATAAATGCTTAAAATATGAAAAGAATTAAATTTTAGGCATATATACTCTAATTTTCACTAAAGGTCCTCTTATCAACTTTTGATGGAGAACCCTCATTAAATATAGTTTTGGTAACTCTTATACATTCTATTGTACCAAATAAAACTCTTATTTAGAATCGGGACATCAAAATTCACTTTCTGTAAATTTTTGGTATTTTTCCGATAAAGGTCATTTTTTAATGAATAGTGAAAATGTTGTATTTTAATTCAAAAACTCTTTTTAATCTCATTTATTTATATGATTAGATTATCTTTTGAATTGGTTTCAAATTTAAATTAGAATACATTTTTACCATTTAATCCAATAGTGGTCGTTGGAATTAAATTCATCTTGAAATTGGACTTAAACTAGTGTCAATCTTTTGATACTTATTGTTTCATAAAAACACGCTATTTGCTCTGACAGTGGGAATTAATTAATAAATTAATTAATGTAACTTATATGTTTTTAATTTTGTAAAACATACATCATTTTTGAATTCGGAATATCAAATATAGCCTCGGGTAAATTTTTGGTAATTTTCTGAAAAACATTAATTTTTGATGAATAGTGAAACCACGAAGTGGTAGTTAATGAAACTAATTTTTTCGTTTCAATGAAACTTTACCACTTATATGATTTTAATTTCAAAAATCCAACATACATGGTTGTAATTAAGAAGTAAAATGTGGTTCTATGGGATTAAAATAATTTTTTGATGAATAGTACCTTTTAAGTTTATTAATCACGATTAGATGTAATTAATGTAATTTAAGGTAAAAATAATATATTAGTAATATGAAATAAACTATACACATCTCCTACCCCCATTGGATATGTCATTGCCGACCAAGAAAATCCATGGGTCAACTTGGGGACCCCATGGAGCCACTTTGGTAGGAAAATGACATTAATACCTTTTTATTTAATGTTAAAATGAAAATGTCACAAACATGTGTTGTTTTACTAAAACAATTTTTATATGGGGTTATACAAGTCAGATTTTTGACTATAAATATTCATTGGAAAGATAAAAAATTTCCTACATCATACTTTCTTCTATAATTTTAATACATTAACTAAATTAAATTATTTATGGCACCATGATGATGGAGTGATTACCTCATTATTTAACGATTTAAATAAAATTGAATGATAATGTAAAATATAAGACCTCAACATGTCCAAAACCTATTGGATGCTTTTATTTAGAACCCTTATAACCTTATCCTCGAAACACATCAATGTGAGACCTTTAAAATCCGAAACACATACTAAAATAAAGTAACATTTCCTTACTTTCCAACAGTTCCCCTCCTCTCCTCTTATAAAAGGCCCCCACCTATACCCCCTTACCCACACATCTCATGCCTTTGGCTCGTCCAAACCCAGACCATTTTGTCTCTCCACATCCCTATATTACTCCTATAAGCCTCACTTTGGGAAGAAGTCTTCCCAAGGAAGCCTTTGAGCTCAAATCAAAAAGAGTTACCCAATTTAAAGGTAGTGTCTTCTCTTGTGTTCTTTTGTTTTATTTTGCTTCACCAACCCCCTAAACTCTATTTATTCTTTTCATTTGTAACAACTCTAGTATCTTAAATATACTAGTTTGTTGTTGTATGAATCATTCGAGCTACACTTACACACACCTACATCTAATGGTTAAAGTACATACTGTTTCTGTGGATGGCGAATTTCTCTCTCACGAAACGATGATTGTTCAACACTCATATAACACCTTCAAAGGTGGCCCTTAAGATGTCACTATATTTATATATGATATATAACATGTTTATGTTTTACTTAAGCTTCTGTATTTTTCTTTTGTCGCATACCATTATGGTTTCCATTGTGAGTAAAACACGATAATTTCATTTTAAGAATTGCGGACTATCGCCCCCTCAAAGTGATTTGATTCGTTAATGCCATATGTGGGATGTATAAAGGATGGATTTAAAGTTATTATATATGATTTATGTTACATATAAATGATTAATATAATTTGTGAATTAAAATATACATACCTCTCATTTGGTTTTAATTCCATTAATATGACAGAGAAATGAAAGTAGCGTTCATGCGTACGTACGGCTTACCGTCTCCATGAACGGTGCATTTCATTTCATACCTCTAAATGATTATGTAATATTATAAATACTTGTATATTCTGTATATATATGATATATATGATATCCAAATCAGGAATATCATTCTGTATATAATTAACCTTTGACCACAGGAACAACATGTAATTGTAAGAAGTCCACTTTCGACTTAAGAACTAAATATCGACAAAACAATCATTGTTAACTTAAATGATTACATAATTTTTATAACATGTAAATAATTGACATAAAAGGAATAATGACCTTGAAAAATGTTCTTAAGCAAGTAGAAATTAACTCATGTTTATTATTTAGGACGTTAAAGAACGATCGATTCACGTCAGACCCAAGGTAAGGGATCTAACCTCTCTCTTTCTTTTTATGTACTCTCTTTTATGTCATTTATTTTAAGCCCATATTTATTATGTTTGGGGATGTTATTTTATATTCCTTATACTTTAATTTTTATGTTAATATTATGGGAGACCCTATTTGATATCATAAATCCATTTTTGGATGTTTTAAGTGGCGCTGTTAGGCTACCGAGTTTTTGTAAGGAATTTTTCATCTCACTTTTATTCCCGTGACATTTATGCTATGTTTTCCACTATTTACTTTTGTGGTGTATTTAAATCCCATTATTATACTCCTTGTGTAATATAATTTCATTTATGTGTATTTACATATTAATTGTATGACCCTTCTTCAATGGGGTGTACGTTTCGAAAGTTACCCAAGTCGGTAAGGGAACCTTTCACCCTCCTCTTTTTAAAAGACTTCTTTTGTTAGGTCTTTTAATTTACATCTTATTATGTTGGGATATGTTATTATATATCTTTATTGATGTAATGTTTATGTCCAAGTGATGAGAACCATTCTCTTTCTCATCGATTAATTTCCTAAATTTTGAAGTAATGTCGTTAGGCTGTCGAATTTTTACAAGGGAACGTCTTAACCCAATTTCGATTTCTTTGGGTTCAACATGTACTTCTTGAAAATGTCATCCTATGAATATGTGTGAATGACCTATGATTGTTTCACACCTAATATTCACTTATATTTGGTGTATTTATATTTCTCACACATAATTATGTGATAGATTTATCCTTAATTTAAGGATATCATCTTTATAATGGATTTCATCTCAATTTACATTTCCATTGAGACTTCATTGTTTTAATGCACCAATTTACTCTTATATGGTGTGTATATTTCCCTTTGACATATTATATCATGAATACCTTTATTCTCATGATATTATAAAGCTCAGATTACATGTTATTCCGAAATTATTTTTATTCAAGAGTCTCTCATTTTGTTAAAAACTCTTTAACAAAAATATAGTTTTAAATGTTATAAAGATTCATTATTATAATTCTTTATCTTTAATGTCCTTTTTTCAAAATGTTTTTCAGTATTTATTTATATGGACATTAATGTTTTAAAATTATAATTCCATTATAAGATTCAAAGTGGTATGGGACACATTGATTCAAAAATCTCTTTTAAATGGTTTTTGAAAATGGATTGCTTAATTCAATATCTTTGAATTACTTATTGTTATTGAATATGAAATGTTGTTATTGAAATGTTTATATTTTCAATATTTTATGTGCAATGATGGTACTTGGAAATTTTTCAGGTGGTTACATGATAAACCATATGAGGAGTGGTTCCATGAATACCAGGACGGGTGGTTACGTTATAACCTCCAATGCATTGGGTTTGGAAGTCGGCCGTATGGCTATTCCATTAAGTATGTCTGGAAGTCGACCATATGGTTTTTTCATTTAAGTATGTTTATGTCCCAAGTTACCTTTATATGTTATGTGTTCTTTATTTGGGTTTTATGGTAATCGTTTGGTTACAAAAGGGTAAGTAATGATATTTTATTTAGTGAAGAGTTTTTACTATTTCCAAAAGGTGAAAGGTATTACTGTGATGAAGCATACATGGTTTACTTGTTGCTTTGAAAAACTAACGATTTTCATTATTTGTGTATCCCTTGATGAGCTTTTTATGCTCACCACAAGTTTTTTTTGAAATTTTTTTTCACGGGACTTAATGTGGAATAGGGTCAAGGATGGGATCAAGGGAAAGTCATGCTATCTAATACATAGAACTAGACATGTTTCTTTTTAAGAGATTTATTTTATTTTATAAAAACTTAGTAGAAGTGTCTACTATGTAATCTTTTGAGATGTAATATTTATGACCAAATTCTCTAAAACTCTAAACTTGAAAAGATTCTCAATGTGAATTATTCATTTAATTCAATATTAAGTAAGGTTTAAGGCTGAGGCCTTATACCTAGAGTGGCAGTCTAGCGCCCAACGGGTATTTTTGGTTGGTGTCCTTTTCCCACAACTTAGTGATCACATATAAATTCATTAATATATTGGGGTCCCATGGAGGTAGTTGTAACCTTGTGGGTAATTGGAGGTGTCCTTATCCCATGTCTCATTTAAATCATTTCATCATAGCCCACAGGTGGCTATCTTGATCAAAATTTCCATTTATCAAATAAGAAAAAATAATAATTCAATATATAAAATATATCGACACACTCCATGAGAGGATAATTAGTATACAACTACATTAAGAACCCATTTAAAACTTCCTTTTATTCTCAAATGAATATTCAACTGATTTATCAATTCTATATATATAAATCCAACCAATGGTCATTATTTTATCATTTTCTATTTACAGTTTCAATTTCCCCATGTTAAACCCATTTCATTATCACTTGGAAATTCAATTATCCAAAAAAATCTTTAATTAAATATTGGATGAAAATTCCAAATCATTGAAATTGAACTATGATAATTTCATACAAGAAATTAAAACAAGACTGTGGTAATAGATAAATAGATCACCTAAATCAAGATCAATGATGAATAATCTCCCATCCATTACCCTCAATTGAAGAAGAACTACCAAATACATAATGGATAAGATGATCTAGAGCATATCATTAGATTATGATCAACCCACAATACCCACCATGGTAAAAGGCACAATTTCTTCAATGGATGAATGGAGAATAAAAAGAAACCAATGATAAGGTGCTTACTAGATATATAGAGAAAAACCACAATTATTAGATATGAATAATTCAATCAAAATAGACTAAGATTATCACCTGAATTTGGAGTAGGAATGTAGACTGAAGGAAAATAAACCATAACGAATCATGTGATACTTTTAATCAATCTTTTGGGGAATTACATAGCCTATAATTACAATACATATCATGTAATTATTTTGATTTTTTTATGATATAAAAACCCATCACATCTGGTGAATTTATCAAGATTAAAATATTACACAATTTTTAATAGAATTACATGAAATTTAAATTTTATGTATAGAGTATTTCAACCCCAAAATTATACAAAAAAATATCCACCCACCTCCAAAGCCTTCTAACCCAAAATCAAACATGTTCCAACCCCAGAAAAAAGTAGACAACACAATAAGTAATATTCCTATTAAAATAAACGATTATTAAAATGACCAATTCTTTTGAAATTATTAACATATGACGTAGTTCTCTCTAAAATTTATGAATTTATTTTAGTTATAGAACAATAGAGTCATAAAAACATTATTGTTACAAAAATTATTATGGTAATTATTTTTGGGGATGCATAATTTTTATTATTTAGTTTACAGCTCCAATTTGGTGGTTTCTAATCATTCATTATCAATAATATCATGTTACATAAGACCATGCCTCTATTAGCTCAGTGTTTCTGTGTTTTCATTTCCATTTATATCATCATTGTTGTTTACTAGTGATCTAGTTTTGTTATTTGACAATTGGGGACTTCATACATAACCCCTATTTTTCCCTTCTTATATTTTATTTCTAAAAATACTATAAAATAATTAATATTTTAGTATGAAAGTGGAATATTGAATGTTTATAGATAACAATTTTTGTTGATTCGGTCCTTTTTTCTGAATATTTTTATTTTTAACATATGACTATAAAATTATAATATAAAAGTGTATTTTAATTACTCTCAATTGACTCCAATTACACATCCTCTATTTTATACAACCCTCACTCACTACCATCATACTCTGTTTTAATATCTACCCACCATTAACTTAATTCCAATACAAAATGTAGATTACTTTCCGGTATCAATTGATATGAGTCTTATATGTCTTATGAAATGTGTATTGTGTGGTTGAACTATCTTGGGTATCTATATAATATAAATTATAATATGTTGGTAGGACATGATATTAGATATGGTAATAGAAAACATTTCGAATATGTCATGGGGTGCGAATGTTAAATGGAAATTAATTATTGGATTTGATGGCGGGAATACATTGTTTCAACTTTGAATCCCAAAAATAAAATTATAAATATGTTTAGAATTGATATATAGGTACATTTTAGGAAATTTATAAGAACTTAAATTTTTACATGCCTTTCAAGGATTTTTTAGCCTATTAATAAATAGGACCAGTTGGTTCAGATTTATTTTTCATATAAATTATGATCCTAATATTGAGGGTTTCTTATAATTATGGTATTTTTGTTATTTCATAGAATGGAATAATTTATATTAGAAGGATATCATCATTAATTGATAACCTCAGTTAAAATTTTTATTTTATAAGAATGGATACAATTATTTCATTTAAATTTATTTATTCAATGAGTACATGTACCTAAGAATGAGTGTTCCTTATTGATATTGTATCAATGATTGTTCCTATTATATAATAATTTTACTTGATGATTAATAAATAAAATGTGTGAATAATTTGAAATAGATTTATATTTTTCTTTTCAAATTTATATATATTTTTATTTTTCATTAAAATGAGTTTTGATGATTTATAATCTTTGAGCATTAGGGTAGGAAAAATTTATTTATTTTAATGAATTTGTAATAGATGACAATTATTGAAAAATTCAATGTTAAGAATGGTACAAAATATTTATTTTCTAGTAAAACTCGGTAAAATAATCCTTGATTTGAATGGAGAGGATGAGTTATTTCCAGTTGCATCTTTTAATGGAATCATTATTCCTTCTAATTTTGTTTCAATTTCTATACCACTGAGAAAATAATTTACAGGAATAATAATATATGATATTATTTAGTACACTATAGAATAGCTAATAAACTATAGGCAAAAAATTATATTTAATTATTAATTTTATAATATATTTATATTAATTGACACAATTCATCTTAACTTTTCTATAAATATGGAAATGATTTCCTTGCAATAAATGTTACCATAATTTATTTGTCATATAATACTAATTTTTTTTGAATATTGTTGTTTTAAAACAATACTAATCTTATTATAAGACCATTGTGGCATTGTTGTTTTCATGAAATCACATCAAGAGACATGGATTGTTCTTCGTTAGATGAATTTTCTACGTTTATATTTAATTTCATTTACTTTGAGGTCTTTCTCTGGTGAATATAAATATTCAATAGTAGCGACATTCTCTTGTTTTTTATTGACATTTATCATATTATTGTCTATATAAATTTTGATAGTACTGTTTTATTATTTTTTCAAGGTGGGTTTGATTGATTCACTTTAATTGATCGCCATATAAATTCTCTCAGAATTTCCAAAATGGTTCTTTACTTTTTCTCTACATTCAAATTCAATATATTTAATTTTAGAATAATATTTTATGAATTATTTCACTATGACGTTGGTTATATTAGTTTCAAAAATAAATAAAGAGTATGATAGTTTGGGATGGTAAAAATAGTTTAAATGTATATTTCATGTTGAGTTACATTTGGAATAGTATTTTATTTTTTTGGTTAACTGATATTAATCCATAGAGAGAAACTATTTTTGCATTGGTTTCACTATTTTTTATTAAATTTAGGTCTATCAGTTCCCTTTTCAACATAATAATTCCATTGAAAATATAATTTTCATATATCTATGATTATCCATTTGGTTAATTTTAATTGGTTCTTTATTTGATGAATTATTATAAAATGATAATGAATTTTCAATGAAAACAATGTTAATAATTTTATTTAATTTTATATATATGTGATAATATTTTATTTGTTTTTGAAAAAAAATATAAATAAAAAATAATCCTAATTAAAAATAATACATTATATTGAAATATATGTAACTATATTGATCATTTTCATTGTCATTATTAAAATTCATAAATATTTGATATAATATTTCCATTCATTTCCAATCGTTTCCCCTACAATTAATTAATTTCAATTTCATTAGGTAATACCATCGTTCTCTTTCCTTCATACAATTCCAAAATAAATACTCAAGGATGTAGGATCCATGTATTTTATTTTTTATCCCTCAGAATTGGTCTATCTGAATGATGCCTTTTTCAATATTAGGGTCATGATTTTCTGAATGAAAGTAAAAAATCACAAGAAAGTGAAGAGAGAAAAAACTTTTTATATTTGGTATATATTAAAAATGTGTACTAAAATATTTTTAGTAATATAAATATATAATTTTAAAAATGAAATGTGAATTTTTAACATTAATTTTTGGTTTGACACACAAATGTTCGTGTGATTTTCTTTATAAATTATTTTTGATAAATGGAATAATCGATCCACTAAAATTGAAAGGAATAATGTGCTTGTAAAATTGAACTCACTCCAATCATATCTCTTTCTACATTATAAAAATCATTATTTTTATAATTTTTCTAATTAAAGTTTTCAAAACAAAATTGTTCATACTGAATGAGCGTTTATGTTCATGGGTTTGGCTCATTTCAAAATTTATAGCAATGATTTTTTGTGCACTTAATGCATGATGTTTTGTGTTTTCATTAATTTACATAATTAACCTTAATAAATGTAAATGGTATAAAAACCAATAATAAATTTGATATAGTGATGGATATAATTAAAAAAAGATCACATTTGATAATAAAACTATAACATAGATAAGTTATATTTATTCACTAACTGGGACCCCTTTTAAGAATATTTCATTCACAATAATTTCTTAACAGAATATTGGATCCTTTCCCTAATAATAATTATATTTTATTTATATCCTTTCTTCTCCATGATATACTAATTAATATGGTATTCTTTTAGTATAAAGTTAATCAGATGTTACTTATATACCATTTTCAAATCACTTAATTTGATTGAGCATAAAAAATTATCACTTAAAATGATTATATGGTTATTTATTATCAATTTATATTTAAATAGATTGATTCTCCATGCTATCACGATTTATTCATAATATATTTTATTAAAATTTAAATCTATCCAATATTAAACATTGAACTATGATTCTTCAAATACATTTTTGTTATCTCCATTAGTATAATGGTTCGGGTATAAGATCTATAGAAATACAAATCGATCTTTCAATATAATAGTTATTATTCATACAATCCACCATAGAAAACATAAATATGAATTGTTTAGAATTGTATTCAGCATATGTGTTACCCAATTATTGGTATTTTTTTCTTTATAGATTAAAAATATATAATTTATCCCAATTAGAAAATTTTATTTCATTTGATTGGATCCTATAGTTCATAATCCATATTTACTGTAAATATTTTTTGAATATATTTACCAGATATTTTAGAAAACCTATTCTGAATTGGAAATATTATTGCTTATGTTTCCTGGAGCATTTTAGTTTTTTTTCAAGATACCCAGAAACTGGAAGCTTATGACAAATATCTATTATAATAATCATATAAAATATATCCCAATATATATTTCTATAATCTTTTATATGTCATTAAAATTCCGCATGTATCACAGTTCAATACTCTTTATGATATCCAATAATTATTAGTTTTTTTGAAAGAATTATTATCACATTTGTCTTGATATTATACAAATTTGGAATCCTTTCCAAATATTACCATATTTTCTTCAATGGATTTATATATTCATCAAGGTAATAATCTATTCTTTATTGATCAAGTTATTTTGTACATTAATGTACTCATGTTCTTTATCTACTTTGTCAGACCAAATATTTAAAGAAACATCTCATTTACTTTAGAGACACCTTTAATTTCTGTCCTCTGGTTTTTATGAGACATCTTATTTCTAGGATTTTCTAAACATTAATTACTATAATGGTCTTTTTGACTTCACCCAATTCCTTCATTATTACTTTTATCTATTAATATGCTAACAAGAGATTGTTTCACTAAAAATCTTTGTTTTTTAGTCTTGTTGATTAAATAATGTGTTAATTTTTAATATTTACCATTATTGGATTCAGATTCATTATTAGGAATGGGATTTTATTCTATAAATCCTTTAATTTTTTTTTTATTTTTTCATTCATTTCATTGATAGCTGGTCCTTATACCATAAAATTATTTTCAATTAAAATTGGGCAATTCCGTGTTATATTATTTTTTGGTATTCCACCTGTAATATTCAAAATAATATATTAGTGCATCTACAATAACATTATATATTCTCTTGATATTTTCCATATTAATGTATATTATATCATTTCATTTATTCATAACAATAATCATTCCTAGGTACTTCTTTTCAGTTTTATTTTCATGAAATTCTATTTAAATTTCTATTTTTACATATAGAAATGGTTTTTCCAAGAAAATATTATTAGCATTAAATATTTTATGGACTGCATGAAATTCTCATGCATGTATTGGAAAATTCCAATATGTAATATTGAAACATCCACTCTAGTATATAATGATTATTTCATAATTGTTATTCCTTATGATTAATATGCATCTCCATGTTGATTCTAATTCATCTATTACTTATATGAGTTAATATTCGAACCCATATGGACAGTCAAATACTAAGAGGTTGTGATCATTCTATATTAAATTTTTCTTACTTTCAAATCTTCTTCTGTGAAATTGTAGAAAACCTTGATTGATACTGTTTTCTATATCGTTTCAGATATCATTGCTAGATCCATAATGTATGATTGTATAAAAATTAATATTCCCTGAAATACTTTTTCAAATTATGTTCTAGAATAAAATTATAAAATATTCATTCTTCTCTATGAAATACAATTTAAGATTCTCTTTACTTCCCTTGACTTCCAATCTGATGAGTGTTATCATAGGTTTCATTCAAATTATATTTATTTCTATCAGTAGTATCCATTATTTTCTAAACACATCACTTTCAAATTTTAAGTGGTATATATTATCTTTTATATTATTATTAAATCTGATGACACAAATAATGTATATTTTCATGAATAAAAATAATTCACATAATGTGTTTTCCAGTCTATTTTAGAATATTCACTTTGAATCCTTATGACCAAATGGAATAATTAACCATTCAAACAGGAATTGTTTTGTCATTATTCTAATGGTACTTTTTTCTAAATATAAAAATATATTACCTTATGGTCAAACATAGAATATAACATTTGAATCTCATTCTTAATCCCATATATTAAAGCCTATTGATTAGGAAAATTATTTCCATTTCCTTATTTGGCACTATTTAAATCACATCAACTTGTATCCATTCTATATTTACAATAGTGTATCATAGGATGATTCATTACCATGGATGGATTTTGGTATTCCTAATTAACACAATGTTGATAAATTCTTGAATATGACTCTAAAAATCCTTAATTATAAAATATGTATTGGTAATTATCATACTACTAATATCCATATAGGAATATTAATGGGTAAATATTGCTTGTAGAAACTTTGTATTCCGCTATTTCATAGGGTTTTCTAGACAATTCTGTAACATGAAATATTTTACCTTTTCCAATGCCTCGTAAAAATTTATTCTTATAACTATCAATCGAGCGCATTATTTTACTATTTATTGTTTTGTGGTATTCACTATCCTAATTTATATAGTCTTCATTATGTATAGTAAGAACATTTTTTTTATAATAATTCTAGTTTTCCCTAGAAAATTAAGATTCAATTTATTACTAAGGATAATTCTTTTTGAAAATATTTCAGCTAGATGATAATTTATAATGAATCGAATTCTAGTCAAAAATTATTTTGATAATTTAGGAAGAAAAAATAGTGGAAAGTATATAATTAAAATCCCATTTAGTTAGATATGAAAATATTTTACTATTTCTCAAATAAAATTTGTTTCATTATTATATATTATGAATTGGATCTTTTTTGATTCATAGGTTACTCAGGGAAACTGGATTCTTATGTAAGAGAAATTATAACATATAACCACTAGAGAAATAAATGTAGTACCACCAATTCTTAACCATACTAATGTACCTCAGTCATAGATCCTTTCACAGAGAAACAAAGATCCCTTATATCATATATAATATTAATTATCATAATAGATATATATTAGAATAGTCCTTCATGATACTACACTTCATGAAATAGTTGTTCTATGAGTTTCAACTGATGGACCTTCATATATAAGAATTGTGATTCTTTAAATAATATAATTATTAAAAATTATCTCATATTTTAAATCTTCTATCTTCAAATACAATCATTTTCTCATAAATATTTTGACTTCATATAGTCTTCTTATATGATCTTAGAGATGACATGTCTATTAATGGATTTTTTTATCCCATTCAGAGATGTATCTTAAAAATTAATTCCTCCAATGGATCAAGTGAAACCCATTATCTATGCCATGATAGAATTTTAGGATTTATAAATTTAGGATAAATTACCCTAATTAATTATACATCATCATAGAAATGATTCATGAATCTTTTAACACCATTCCGTAGAATTGATCTCCCAGTATAATAAAACGTAATGTAATGATGAAGAATTATATTGAAATATCTTTTATCCAAAATAAATAACTGTATATTTGGTATCACCTTCACCCATGAATATTATATATGAAAATGTTATTATTCTCTTCCATGTATCAGATTAGAGGCAGTAGCAAAATTGCATTTTACTAATTATATCAGCATTGGTAAGTAATTTCCTTTTCTAGCAAGTAGGTAATTCCCAATTTGGTTTTTTCAAAAATGTGCTTACTTAATATTCATTTAGATATATTAATAACCCTTTCTTGTTTTACCAATGTAATTGAAAATAATTTTTTATTTATTTTATAGAAATCAACAATATCATTATTCTTAAAGGGGCCACTAATTCTGAATAATTCATCATACCACCTTCTATCCCCATTAGCTTTATTATCACTGGATTTTCTTCTACTAATGTATCCCTAACTCGAATAATTTCTAATCGATGCTATACAATAATTTTTATGGGTACATTTCATTCTTACTCATCTAAGTAAGATACTTTCTCCTCCGCGTTCTTTAAATATAATGAATATAGGCACTCATCGTTTGAATATATTTTCTCTGGATATTATCTCAAACAATAAGATATTTATATCTTCCTTCAGTACAACATTGGGACAACCTATTCACCATTATATATCAAGGTATGGTTCCTCTGACTATTCATGTTATAGAACCTACAACAATAAAGAATGGATACAAATTTTCCTTTAGAACATCTATGATATATTCTGTATTTTCGTTAAATTTTTCCCTTACATCACTCTAGATTCTATTAGGTCAAAGATATTTCATATCCATTTAAAATATTCAACCTAAAATAAATAATTCATGATCTTATTTTACCAAATTATTTTTATACTTTCTTATTCCATTTCATTCATTCCCACTTTACATCCCAAAACTATGTTTTGTAGGTTATTTTCTCATGTATACTGTGTTCCTACATTGTTAGACCACACCCATATCTATTTATAATACAATCTACCTTTATGTATCCTAAATAACTCATATATAAATATTTATTACATACCAAAATACATTCAACATCCCGGATTAGATTTTATCACATACAATATTGTATCTAATTAAACTCCCAATGTATCTGGTAAATATGTGCATTGATAAAGTTGAGTGTTTAAGTCTTATTGAACTACTTCATACCAAATACCTAGATGATTCTCAATAAATAAATCTAATCATATGATTGATATTATGATCCAATACAACAATACGAATTCTAGAATCAATAAAAATATTCCCCAAAATAACCCAGTTCAAAGATCAGGATTATAGTAAATGGTATTGTAGCATTTTCTACCAGATCATCTTCTTGATCGATTAGTGAATTTCTAGAAAACTATTATATTTGGAAATATGATACTACTAGTATAATATCGATTATGAATATGAAATATTCGTAGATAATGGTTCTCAGATCATATTTTCGTATTGACATATCCCAAATAAAATTGTATTATCCCTCATGGTAATTATATGTAATGTCTCCTTAAAATTATATATTAATATATATATGAAATTTAGTTAGATCTTTTTAAAAAATAAATTATTTATACTTTTACACAGTTTGGGGAATATGGGAGGTGAAAATCATTTGGGTGATATTAAGTTAGAAGTTCATGAAAATATTAAAAACAATGAAAAATAATATTAATAAGTCTCTATATTTAAACATTATTCATGATTAACTCCCCCAAAATTTTATTTTCATGGATTTTTTAAAAAAATTAAAGAAATAAATATCAATTTATATTCTTATATTAAATAAAATAACCCTTTATATGAGAAATAAACATCATATTAATCTGTGTTATTCTTCTACATTATAAACTTAGTGAGGAATAATTTTAGAATTAGTAATTATAAAAGTATAATGTTTATATAAATTTCCATCTTAATAATTTTAAAATATTATTAATTCAAATTAAAATGTAATATTAAAATTCTTTTACTATATTTTTTTTTAAAATTAAATAAAATCACCATAAAATTTTATAAATATATAGAAAAATTATCTTATCTCAAATTAGAAAATTGAAAGTATTTGTGTATTAAATTTAATGAAAAATAGTATAGAATTTATTACAATTATAAATATTAATAAAATATTTATATTTATTCATCTATTTTTGTAAATTTTAATTTTAAAGATCAAAAAAGATATGTCTTTCATAAAAATAAAAATAAAAATAAAAATTTAACATTTTTTATTAACAAATAATTATTAAATATATATCCGAAAATTTTTCTTTTTTATATATGGAAAATAATATAAACAACTATAAAACTTAATTTAAAAGAAACTAATGAAAAATAATATTGAGGCACAAGTTTTTTCATCAAATAAAATATTAAAATTTTTATTTGTTTAATTAAAAAATATATATATATATAATATGAAAAAAATTAATCTATAATTACTAATATTATTAACTCTAAGTCCATTAAAAAAATTTTAAAACATTTTTATGTGGTATTTTCATAACTGATGTATAAATATTTATATTATGGATTTGTAAATTATATTTTAAATTTAATGTTCTAAAATTTCATCCATTGTCCTAAATGATTCTAAATGTTTTTTTCTCAAACATAGGACCCCAGATAGAAAATTAATCCCTAGAGATTTACTCCATAAAGAATATTTCAACTAGGAGAGGTATATTTTTTTCTAGGGATTCATGCCCTAGAGCAAAATCAATTGGTTCTCAACAAAATTCAAAGTTGTTAAACAATGGTGTTATAAATATTTCTCTAATATATATAATTTAGATATTGTTAATTTATATAAAAATATAAAGGTAATTGGTGTTTTTATTCATTATATAGGATACTATAAAATCCACAGGATCATGGTTGACAATTGATAATTTTTTGAGTTTTCATCATGGTATAACTCTATTGTAAAATTAATTCATTGTTATTCATGACATTTAATTTTCAAATATCATGGTCTTCCATTATCATTCGATTTAATCATAAAACCTCAGTTAGTGTCATTATATTTATGTTGATTAATCAAATTGTGTTCCAAGCATTTTTTAAATATTGGTTTCTCATTTTTTTTATAGAAACGAAATGAAGGTAATCAGTTGTCAAGGGTGACTACGTGACAAGATCTATTATCCTACTCCCCCTCTCACATTGGTTGTCATGTTCAATGAGTATCCCCTATAAGTAGTTGGCATCGGCCAGTGGTTATGTGTGAGGGGATGTCCGGACACCCTCGACCATTACAAACTCTCCCTCTCCCATTGACCTTCCTCCTTGCACTATCTCCCACACAATCAGATGAACCACCACTAGACGTATGATTGGATGGTTGTTCAAATGTTGATAATATTTAGAGTTTGACAGTGACATAGGTACATGGTAAAGGAAGTGAATGAAATAATAGGATCAATGGATGAAAAAATCATGGTTGGGTTGGGTGGCACGGTGTCACCTACATGGATCGGGCATGAAAATGTAAATGGAATAAGGGTGATGCATTGGAAACAGTAATATTAGACTGTAGTAGTTGTTTAGATGAAAATGTTTCTAGTTTTGGCTCTAAAATCTTGGTAAAAAGGTTTTATTTAAGAGGGGTCGATATTATGGATTCATCCTTGTTGTTCGATTTTTTGGGATTAGAAAAATGTCTGACCGCCACATAATGGGCATAGGGGCGCCATGATTTTTTTCCATGGTCTAGTCATGTAGTGAGAAAAATGAACCAGAACAAGCATCTGTGTAGTGCCTATGAAATAGGTACCATCAGCTGAAAAGTCATGGACTAATGGAAATATGGGTAAGACATTCTGTGTTTCCTACTCCAAAACATTGGGGAATTAATGATGAAAATAGATATTACACAAACTATAAAATAATAGGCCTATAGAGTTACATTACTTGGCTTTTAGTGGTGCATGATTGACTAATCCACATGTTCAATATCACATGTCGCTGGAAGGGGAAATAATTTATTATAAAATAATACATTTAGGCCACTCAACAATTTTCCCAGCTACTACCCAAGCCTCACACATCACTTCATCTGATGTAAAACTCATGTACATGACTCTCCTTGGAACATTTCATATCATATATCCCTACAATCAAAACCAAAAAAATAGTTCACTCTATGTTAGTTTCCTCATATGTTGTAATAGTAGAAAACTATTATGTATTAGAGTAAATTTAATACGATTTTTGTGAATTATGAGTATATTATATATTTTGGGTATTTAATATAGCTTAGGGGAAGTTTTCAACGCCTAAAAAGGGTTAGTACTCCCTTAACGACATAATAATTCCATGGTCCTAGTACCCCCGTATGCATTATGTTGTTTGTAATCCCCTGTGGATCATGGATCAATCCCTCTAATTCAGTAATGGGGCCAGATACTTTTTTATTGACATACATATGCTATGGAAAAATTCCCTTATATGATTGATGGATTCATTATTTCCTATGATACAAGAAATGGTCCTTTATCAATATAGTTTGAGTTAAAAATTTACTAAAATTGGGATATCCTATTTTAAGACATCCCTATATAGTATCCAATGATATAGGTGTACATATAATACTATTATTACATATGACTAGTTTATATCATAGTGTGTGATAGCTAGTGATATAGGATATTGAGTCATTACCTAGTAGAATGCCTTCCCATTTTGAAGCCCTTTATAATGAATGATTGAGATGATTCATTTGTGGTAACACCAAAAAAATGTTCTTTTGAATTACTCAAATGATCATAACCAAAAATCATTCATTATAGTAATATACAAAAAAACCAAAGAGTTAGAATCCAATGATTGACACCAATCATTAAAATATTCATGTCAATATAAATGGACACAATCCCTGTAAAATTGTGTATATAATCATTATTCATATCTAACTATCATTATCCCCACATAATAACTAGTTATCTTTATAAACACTATTTTATCACTTTTTAACTATTGTACCATTTGAGGATGTGATAATATTTTAGTTTACCCATGATCATTTTAATAAATAATTATCTTTTAAATTTTAAAGAAATAGAGCTTGCAGAAGTATTGGAATGCTTTCTTATTTATCTTCATCATATTACATAAATTTTTTTTTAATAAAATATTTGAAATTATATAGGTTTCTTGAGTTCGTATTGTCAGATGATGATCTCTAAATATCATTACCAGTATTTGATACTCTGTCATTACTATAAAATAATAATTCTATTTTATATGAATAAAATTCCCACGATAACCATCAAAAAGAGATATCAAAGTGTAAAATATAACATGGTTGAATATAATCCCATATATCATTTGGATTTTCAAAATAGGATATCATAATTCGGGTTTTTATAGCTGTATAGTTTTACTAGGTTATGTTATAAATAGTGATATTGTGAAAACCCATATTTTCATTCTATATAATATGTAATGATATATGTAATATCATAGTCTATTACTGCAATTTGTGTTGAAAACCTAATAATTTTTTCATAAATACAATATATAATTATCCTCAAGTGTTTCATGATACATAATATCCTTGAAGAATATTTTTCAATACACAAGAATTTTATTTTAATGTAAGAAAATTAAAAACAATGTTTTTCATTTATAAAGATTATTTTTATATATATAAATAAAACCACATATATGAAAATTCATACATAATGTGTGTAGTTTTTTCCATTACAGCAAACATTTCTTTATATATGATATCATAAAAACATGTAAAAACCTTATGAAATAGTAATGTTTTTCCTTTAACTTGGAGACATGTAACATTAAAATTAAAAATTACAATATATAATGCCTCATAAATATCATTAAATATGATACATCCATAAAAATTAATGATAATATAGGATAAAAATGTGTTAATTTTATTAATTTTTTATAAATGATAAGTGATAGGAATATTAAATATGATTTTTTCATGGTAAGTTCAAATATTAAATATTCTTATTTATATATAATCATTAGAAAATAAATAATGTTCTTATTTATTTTTTCATTCTGCTAAAATATTCAGCAATCGTTTATCAAATGTTTTCTTTATCTTATGTGATAAACTACATGTTTTAAATTATCATTCCAAGCAATACATGCTAGTTATGAAAACATAATATTTGATTTCTATGTACCATAACATTGGTTTGTCATGAAAATTATTATATTAAATTTATTTATTGAAAATTGTTTATACATATTTTATAAAAGAGATATAATGAAATGGATTCTATCTTGTGTAATGTTTCATGGGGTATAAGTGATGGTTTTGTAAATATATATTAATTTTTTATTTTACTTGCTGAAATTCCAAGAGACCATGAAATAAAGGAACACCATGTGTTTGGAAATGAAACAATGTGATGTATGAAATTATAACAAGTACCTTACACTATAAAACACCTAACCATATTATATTAAATTATTTTTTATAACAATCAACTATAACCAACAAAATGGTTCTTCCCTCCTAGGTGTATCCATGTATTACACTGATCCTCCAAAATCACTTTGTGTAGTATATTATGACTCCCTCATGATATACTACTACGATAGTGAAAATGAGGAAAAATAGATGGTAGCTTCGAGGAATGAATATTTTCAACGAGAGGTTGTTTCAGGATTTCACAACCTAGACTCAATTCTTAACATCCTTTATATATGTTATAGAGCCATTTCTCGAGACATACATTTAGTTGTAGGATTCTGAAACATATGTGTAATGTTATATGTTACATGTCATGTAAAATATCACCTAAATTCCTCCATTTCATTTGGAAAGGATGATGTGTTTAATGAATCATTATTGATTAAGTGGTTGATTATGTTGTGACAGTTCCAAATGAATAGAACCATTATATTCATGTAACTATGACTTGATAATATATTATAATATGATATTCTCTTGTAACCCCACACAATATATCCACATCATAAAATATGAATACCCAAGATTATCCATATCTAATCATTGTATTTCTGAAAATGGTATAGATGTGCCTTAGTAACAGGCCTTTCCACATAGTTAATTATGGGATATATAAGAGTTATAATATAGACTTGGTATCAATAACAATTTCTATCATATATGTTTTCATCACTAGATCATGGAATTTGGGTCTATTTCATAATAGCTAATGCACCATTCATATTGGGTTGTTAATCAATGATAGACGAAGCTCACAAATGCAGGTAAACATATTAAATTGTATATTATGGATTTAGAGTAAATAAAAAGAGATTCATATGAGACCTCTCGAATCTGTATTGAATGAACCATGAATGCCCATGATTTCCATATCCATAATATCTAGTTCTATATTTGGAAGAAGGTCCATCATTGAAATGATAGTCTGATGTTACATCTAGGAAAGCATTGTTCCGATTGGTTTGTCACATACATTGTTAATAATATTCGTACTTTTGGGGTTGTGTTTGTTAAAAATTGTGATTCCCATGTGGATTGTGTAGTCAGACTAGGGGAATGAATATGTGGAGACAAAATTTTTATCAATTATATTCATCTAAAATTTATTATTACATTCTATTGATCGAACCCCAATTATAATTTTGGATTATAGTATTTTTATTAAATCTCCTCATTGGTTTACCTTAATGGTTTGTACATTACATATGTAAAAAAATAAACAATAATATATATTAGGTTGGAACATTTTTTTAAAACCATCATCCTTCCCATAGTGTCTCTCGTTAGTCCATATATTTTTCTTCTAATAATCCTTTAATAAATTACTTGTCAGTGGATTTATACTGCATCACACATTTGTGCTATCTCTAGATGAGCTCTTTCAATCTCAAGAAAATAAATTATACTTGATCCAACACTTGTTAGACTCATTATATCTTATTATAGTATTTTTTATACTATATATCATCTCCTAAAATGTCTATATATATATATGGATCTGACAGAAAATAAACCTATAGAAATATCAATTAAACTATCTCTAGAAAAAATATATATAATAACATTATCTGTTAAATCCTTCTAGTGACACTCTTCCATTATTTGGTATGCCTCTATCTTGTTCTCCTCGTATTTTTTTACCTCAAAACTTCATTTTTTAACCTTTATCCGGTTTTCCTACATCCGGAGAGACTAAACACCTTGTTCCATTGACCTATTCTATGTTTGTGGAAGATAAACATTCTCCTTTTTCGGTTACTTTGTCATATTTCATTGATCGAAACCCTCTGAACGAAATACATATGACTTGAAAATATCTATCTCTTTCGGTTTATTATTAGTTGGCATAGAAATTGTAATTCAATTAGGTTATGTCACAGTTCCAAACCCTCACTGCTCGGAATTCTTCATCACTTCTACTCTTCATGAATCTTTGAAAATTGTTCTTTTTAATATTTTTCCCAAAAATTTCCACCCCATTAAAAAGATGTCCCCCTAGGAAATATGTGAGAACTAATATATGTTATTTCACTTAAATAAATTTCCAATTTTTCAATCAAGTAATTTTCAACTTCAATGGATGCTTTTGAAATTTTCAATAATATTCTAGAAGTTTCACGAAAACAATAGCATCTACATCATTCCTCAAACAGCCTTAACACCAATGTTAAATAAAATTTTCAAAAATCCTAATCTCATAAAGATTTAAATTTATTTTAAGGATCATGTGAGATTAAAAATAGTAATGTAATTTACAACATTATAAAAATATTTTAGATATTCTATCTGGTAATTGTTTGAATGATGGATTAATAAAAACATATTCATCTAGATTTTCTCTGAACCTTTCTATTTTCTTATATTTTCAAATTACGGATTATATAAATTTATCTTAAAATAACATCAATAGTTGATCTAAGAACACTTCTTATTAAAAATGGTATCTCACGTGTTAACCTTATTTTTTTGATTCATAGGGTCATCATCTCTATATTTATACTTCTTGTCTAATTAAATCATTCAAATTATGCTCATTTTCTCATTAAAAAATTATCCATTAAGCCTTTCTTAAACACTCATCCTAGAATCTCATTTGATAATATTATTCATTGTCCAATGAAAATTCTACTCCAATGATCAGGAGGACATTGTTAATTGTTCATCTGATATAATATAAGATTTATATTATTATTCATGCGACATCTTATTTTAGTGGTTCCTTGATATATACCTAAATTATGAATTTATAAATCTAAATTGGATATCAAAATGGAAATCTTTCTCACACTTGTTCATATGATGATATTTTTTACAATCTATTCAAACATTCCGTCTATTGGAAGGAAAACATTAGTGTCATACACAACATGGTCAGATTGATCCCTATCCAATAAAACATATCTAGTATCCAATAAATAGAAACACTATCCATGAAATTATATTATTGATCCATGTATCAGTTGTATCAAAACAATTATTATTTTGAAAACATAATACATTGAATTTCTCTTACAACATTATATAAATGTTATGTACTTATCTTATTTGATTTCCTCCATTATATATGTTTGATATTTTATTGTTAGAACATTTATATATATTTTTACCCTTATATAGGTATTGAAAAGATTGGAATATCATTAGCTAGAGCTTTGACATTTTTAAATCCTTCAATGAATATCTCACTCCCTAAATTCAAAACATTGAATATCATATATATTAATATAGAAACATTAATACTTCACCTTTTCACAAACTATATTTTAATGTCTTCCCTACCTTTTTCAATGAATATGTGTTGATACCATTTGTCAACATCATTCTAGTCTCCTCAACTTCCTCTATCTAGTTTACCTGATTAGTTGAATGATTATAACATTGGTGCAACCATTAAATTCTTCTTTATTAAAAGGAATCCGCTATTTTGTGGTAAATTATCTTGGATTCATCAGGAAACATTGTGAAACAAAATTCATGTCCTCCATGCCACTTCACATTTCATTATAGAATGAACATCAATCATCTCACATATTTTTTCCCTTTTATAGTTCTATGACTTTGTAATACTGTGTACAAACATAGTTCATCAAACTCCATATTTTTTCCTTTTAGGTAACTTCACCTTATGGAAATCCATTACATTTATACAAAGTTGATAAAACCTTTACACAATGAATAATTGAATTTAATCTTATGTAAGCTCCCACTTACTTCTTATACGTGTATGCTACCTTCAAATGTATTATTGTAACCATATGAATATAATTGAAACCCATTATATAACTCTTCTATAAACTCTATGTTTTTATATTATTAAAAGTCATTTTCCAATAAACTCAGCTATGGGCTATTCAATAACATTCCGTAATGTCCATCTGGTGACCTATGTTTGATGATCTACATCTAGAGATCTCCTTCTTGTGACATCATTGTGGTTTTCTCCTTTTTCAAGAAAGTGTACAACATCAATATTTATTATGATTATTCCTCATTGTTTTGATAACATTGATATCTAATAACAATCATATTTCTAGTTTAAAAAATTTATTAACATACAAAAAGAGTGTTTCCTAACCTTTATATGGAATGTTTCCTAATAAAGTTAATGAAACATTCTTAACCACCTCCAATATTTTATATATAAAAATCCTTAACTTCTATATGGAATATTTCATATACTTCATTGCATTTATTTAATCAAAAGACTTCTCTTATCATCTTCTCTATTTGTACATACATCTTCAACTCACCTTAAACATCATCAATGAATTCACAACAAACTATTAAAAACATATATAATATAGATTACAAAACAATGGATATGAACATCAATAATCCAATATATATTTTTTACCAATTAGATTTTCTCTTTAAATTTAATGATATATGTTCCCTACCTATTACCAATGATTTAAGAGGCACCTTCCTTTCATTTTATTTATATGAGTGAACATTTAAATCTCTCCCCATTAATGATCGGAATCCAAATCCCCCTTTAGGGATAATATTGGGCAAGGGAGGAAATTTATTTACTCATCTTCAAAATAATTAACAATTATATACTATAAAAATATTCAGATAATGATGGAATCACATTTCTTATTATAATATAAAAAAATTCAAGTAATGATAACTTTATGTGAGCCATTATTAGTGTAGAAAACAAGAGTGTTTAACTCATGGATTAAAACATCCCAGAATGTTTTTAAGTTATTCAATATTTTTTATAAAAAAAACATTGAATAATTCATATTTTTTTCCTTCAATTCACTTAACATAATCAATCATAATATTAAAATAAAAACCACTCAAAAAAAAGAATTTAATTTCTCCTCCATATAAATAATATTTATAATTTACCATTAATAGATTAATTATCACATTTTCTTATTTGTTCCAGTTTTTTCTATCAATGTGGGGGAATAAAAATCTTACCTCAAGGATGGTTGTAGGTTCCTGTATTTTTTATTCTTATTAACTATTCTGGGAACACATTTCTGACTAGACTTCATTTCTAAAACACATCAAAATTAATCCAAGAAAATTGTATTTATCTTTCAACTTCAGTACATCCCCATAACATCATAATATCCAATCCGCTTTCATATTTTAATCTTGCATAAACTAATGGGGGATTGGGGGATATTTCATTTCTTATCTTATAAATTTTAATATGAATGAGAAGTATTTGAAAAACTATATATTATTTTATCCACATTTTCTGAATTCTCCCTTGGTTCTCCAAAGAGCATGCTTATTGGCTGGAATGGATTTCTTCATCTCATTTTTCTATTCAACTTTTTTTTGTGGTTTATTCCTAACATCATCTTGCAAGAAACAATATTTCTTCTTGTTTCCTTATCCTTCCAACCAATTTTCATCCTCTAATAATTCTATCTACATAACCATGAAAACTGTTATAATATATTAATATTTTTTCTTATGCTAAAATTTCCTTATAGAATCAAATTTTAGTTACAAAAAATTTCTATTATTTCTTAAAAAAATATATTATACTGAAATAATTTTTATGAAATGTTAATAAGTGTGATATATGATAATAAATCATCCTCAAAGCTTTATATCTTTCATTATGTTACTCTATAGTGGTAGCTTTAAAATAATTTCTACTTTTTCATTTGAGATGTCCTCCATCATTATAATCTATGTATACCATTATCATATTGATTTACATTGATTATTATGATTTATTCTATTACCATAAACGTTTTTTTCACATTCAAATCTATCTAGGATGTAGCCACTTCATTAATAGGAGTAAATTCATTTTTGGTATAATATCTTCTAAAGCATTTGTCCTTGGAGTATGTTTCTCATATTCTTTATTTTTCTCTAATCCCAAAAATAACACTTATAGTCTATATTTCATAACTTTTCTAATATCTTTTTTTTCACCTTTCCATTAACATTAATTATTCTATGATTAGTTCAAATAAACCATCACATTTATTTACCATGTATAATTATTTTAAAACTCATTTAATGGTTTTCAGAAACATTAAAATATATTGGATGTTAGTAGCGGTGTTTTCTTTTTTAATGGTTGAGTAAACATAGATTATTTTCTTTTTCCAATCACTTGTCTCCAATAAAATTTTTTATTTCTCTATTCTTCATACCTTGGAAATGTTTTCCAAAAAAATATTTCCTTATGTTTAATTTTCAATGAGATCAAAAGTGTAAAAAATGAACCAATATTTTCTTCATCATGTTATATTTTAGCTTGAGGAACCATTGTAATTTGTGATAGATGTGGGGAACCCTTTCCATATTCTTTCCTAACATACACCTTCATAGAAGTGGTAGGTTTTATAAATTTATACACCAATTTTTGAATAGAATTAAAAAATTAAATAATATTACAAGAGATGGGGAAAATCTATTCATTGCAATGTTTCGTTATCTTTTTCATTTTCTTATAGAAATCTAGAAAATTAAAAAATGTCAAATTCCATAAAATATTAGATTGAGTATTTATTGATTAGATATTTTCCTTTTAATGTTTGTTATATTTTCTTATCTCAACATTGTTGGAAGATTTAGCATGATTGTATTACATGAATTTCATTGACAATATTTTTTTATGTCACATTAAATTTAATGTTTTATTAATATTTTCAGGACTCCAAACTTTATATTCACATTCATTCATAATTTTGTTTTATTTTTTATCTATGTAAATTAATAACATATTTCATCAAATGGTGATGTTAAATTACTCATTTTATCTAAATTTCTAGTTATGAATTGTTATCCTCAACAATTTAGATATGCTTAACAATTAGTGCATTATTTTTTTCCTGAATTATATTTTTTATTAAATCAACATCAGAAAAAATATTTTGAAAAAACACTTACAATAGGGAAAACATTCTTTATAGAATACTATATATATGTTCCTTAACCTAGTTGTATTTAGTGAAGGAGTCACTATGGATATTATTATAAAAACATTCCTCATATGTTTTACTCTCATTCTATAATAATAATTAATGAAGTTATATTCTTCTGAATTTATCTTTAAACAATGATTTAGGGATTTGAATATCAGATTATAATGAAAGGCATCATTCATTACTAACTTCCTTGGATATAATATTTTCACAATGAATTCAGAACAAAATTTCATCTCAATGGTTAAGCTATTTTTGAGAAGGTAGTAAATTCTTTCATACCTTCAATAAGTATAGTGAGATATGTAAATTATAAAATCTTCTAATCATATGGTTTTTTAGTGTCCTATAGTTTTGAATACATCTATTATATTTTCACATATTTTATAGTGATTTGTGAAAGTATATGTCTTTTAACTTCAAATTGATCATATTTCATTAAATTATTTATTTGAAAATAAAAATTATTAACATTTATTATAGGATCATACTCTTCACATCTTGAGTATGATTATTTTTTAGGATCAATATTCTTCTATTCAAAATAGTTATTATAAAAACCAATATTTTTGGTGATGCCGAGTCTTTATTTTGTTGAGTTTAAGAGGATTAAATTCACTTCATATGAGGTTTTTTATTCTAATAATTTTTAATGGGTTTTATTGAAACAATCATTCTTCAATTTTCAGATATAACTACTATATTATTCTTGTAATTAATGTCTATATTAAGGTCTAGTTAAAAAAATTCTTCTAATTTTTTAATGAGTCAAATTATATAGAATAGCTAATAAAGTTAGAAGAATAATTTATATAACCAAATAGAGGGATCACATTCTCTAGTAACAATATAGATTCTCAAGTGGATCATAAATCACCATTATAGGTGGTGAATAAATATTGATAAGCTATTTACCGATATAATAAACTTATAAAATTTATTAATTTATGATGATAGAGGCTTTGTTATCTATTAGGATGAATGGGCCTTTAGAAATGATTCCTCATTATTTTTATACTATACTATACATATTATATATGGAAAAAACACACATGTGTTTTTACAGGTTTTACCTCAATGTGATAACCTAAATCATTGGCAATGCAACTCCCATTAGTCCATTTATTCATAAAATATTATGGATTTCATTCATTAAAAGTAAAGGGATTTATATTACATCCCGTATTAATGAAATAACCTGAAAATTTACTTCATATCTCGTAATGCAATATTATAAATGAGAACAAATTGATTAGACTCCTTAATTCTAATGATATGAGAGATTATACCAAGCACCCATTAGTTAAATATTCTAATAATATTTGGATCCAACATATGAGAAACATATAAGAAAATATCTAAAAATACATCTATAAAATTTCTTTCTGATAATATCATTTAATTTTTCTTTACATGCTTCCACATCTTTCTTCAGGTAATCATTCAACAAGGACACATATTAATTATAAACCTCAACACGTTGTGCTTCAAAATCCACCTTTTTGTCATATATCTTGTATTTATTAAAACATATTACATCGGATCCATCCATATTTTGATGAAAAACACTATTATCCTCTATTTGAAAATCTATCCAGTAGCATGGATCAAAATTCTCAGTCGATACACAAATATTATGAAAATTTCTATTTGATACCTCTAATCAGAACTCGGGTTGAATCTCTGAAACCGGATTTTATCTTTGTGGGAATCTCGCACTACTCTAAAATCATAATAAATTTTCCTCTACCTGAATATGTGAAAAATCGTTCTTCTATTAATTTTTCTTCTACTATTTCTTACCACTATATATTTGTGAATCCTTGAAAAATAATAGGAATTAAAATAGTTTTATATCATAAATCAAATTCCTATTCTTAACTTCTTATCCTTTCCCACTTTACTAGTTTCTTATCAACATTTCTAGATTATTCTTGAATGTTCTTAAAAACTCAACCATCGAGAACCTTCATTGAACTTTATTAACATTATTATTAAATAAATTCATTGAAATTACACATCTCTTCAAGAAAATATTCATTTAATTTTCACCACTGCAACATCATAGAAATAGGATTCACTAAGATATGTAATGATTCAAGATAGTTAATTTAGTGAGTTTTTTCGGATCATTTAATCATAACATCACAAAATGGATCTACTATCCACTCCAAAAAAATTATATCACCATCAAATAACTCACTTGGTATATTTACTTCAAGATTACTTCGACTGATGATCGAAAAAATATTCCTCTTACGGATAAAATAAATCACACTTATTTAAATTTTTTTCAGTTTATTAATCTTTCATTTTTTCATTATATCTTCTTATCTAATGAAATTTTCTATCTAATACTCATTTTCTATTGAAAGTTTTTCCATTAAACTTTTATTGAAAAAAATATCATAGATATATTTAAATAAATGTATTCTTCAACGGATTAAAATTATAATACCATGTCCAAAAGGATTTTTTTAATTTTCCATCAAATAGAAAATAATAATAATCTATATATTTGATCAATATTTTATTACAAGAGTTGTTTCGTATTTCTCAAATAGTTTACTCTTTAAATCTCTGTCTAATGCCATCAGGTAAATCAATTTGATCATTTTATGTATTCATATTATGATCTTCTTCATGATTTGTGTGTAATTACCCTCTATTGGAAGGTTAAAATATCTTTCATATAAAGCGTGGTTTGATGTATCTTGGTGTGATGGATTTCATCCAAAATTTCTTCTAAATATTAATACAATTCTTAACATAGTATAAATGTTATTTATATAGGTGGTAACAAAATATTCATCTTCTTTAAAAAATGTAAAAACTATTTTTATAAAACCTCTATTGGATTCTCATATATTTTTCGTTTTATATTTTCTCTATATGATAGCTTTGATATGTTATTCACAAAACCTTTACATAGGTCTTTTTCAAATTATAGGTTTTTTAAAAAATTCAACATTCCATTACATAGTCCTCGGACCTATGTGTATCCATCAAAGAATAGGTCACTCCATGATTTATTTACAATGAACATAATTAAAATTATGATAGAAAGTATTCTAATTGAACGTTGCACAAACCATCTATCTGATAACGTACCTACCTTTTTCAAGGATCTTGATTCAATGCTCATACACCATGTCAATATAGTCACCTAAAGTACCATTTTCTGATGCACTAGAGACACGGAAAAAATTTAAAAATGATGAAACTTATGAAGACATCTATCACAAATGACATTCCACTTTTTTCGCGTTGTAATATCATTACTATGTTTAGTAGGATTTTGAAAATTGATTACTTGTTAATAAATTTCACATGAATTTCTAATATCACTTAAATATCAATATTATCACAGATTTTTACTACTTACCATTTTTAATTACTTAATTTTTTAATGGGTTTTATAAATATATTACTTCAATCTCCTTATTTTTCTCCATCTAGTAACTTGAACCATATGATATCTTTATCTTTAAACATCGGGAATACTAAATTTACCGATGGAATGATGTAAAGTTACCTTATGAGAGGTTAAATTTTATTCTTATACCATTACCCATTCTTCAAAAATAATCATGTAAACTTATGTATCTGATGAGAGCCCATTATAAAAATCTCATACTACCTCACTAACTTAAATTTAATAAAAATCATTGTTTGATAGAAATCCTCTCTAGTACATTTGATGAAACTTTATAATGTCTATCCAATAACCTAAATTTAATGATATATTTCTGAAGATCTAGGTATGGTGACACTTTTTGTGAATTTTATTCTTAGTATGAAATTGTAAAACATAATCATGGATTATGTGGTTTATTTTTTATAATGAAAAGTTTAATACCATCTAAGAATCATTTGACATAGCTGGAATAGATTTTTATTTTAAATATAGATACTTTTCTATCCATCAAATGTATAATTTCCTAAAATAGTAAAGGAAAATTTCATATCCCACATTTGAAATTCATAATGAAAGTTTTTTAATTTCAATAATAGTATTTTAGTATTCTTATATATCATTATTCATTTAGTAGACTTATTATATCTGCTTTCTCTACTATAACTTACTTCTTCAACTAAAATTTATATTCCGTATTGAATTTTCCACAAATTTTCTATAATATATACAATTTATGTTACAAGAAATGTTATTTGAACATTAAAAATTAAAATTGCCTAAAACGATTTCAATTTTAATAGTAATTTAATAATGGACTTCCATGAAAACCTCAGAGAGCCCATAATGGAGAAACTACAGATTCTGAAACCCATTTATCAGTGAAACATAGAAGTTCATAACCTTTTTTCACTCCTCTTAAATTTCAATGAGGGATAAGAAAATTATTTGTGGGTGGGTGGGTGGGTGGGTTGAGGGGATAATTTGATGACTTAGTTCGTATTTTAATCTTCTTTCTTCTTTCTCTCTTTTTTCCTTAATTCTTTGTATTTTCATGAATTTTAGCTCTTTGTATTCCTTTTCAGTGACATAAAATTTTCTACTATAATAATAATATTAAATTTCTCGTATCACCATGATAATTACTAAAAATTATTGAAAACATAACTATTTCAATTTATTAAAACAATTAAAGGAAATTTATTTCTTTGGTGAAATTTGATTTTCAGAAAGAATCTAACTTTTACAAGTGATTTTTTATAATTTTTAATTTTTAAATGATATGATTGAATATATATCTATAAAATAATTATGATATTGTAACTATATGTGGTTGTTTATGTTTATCGTATAATCATGTTATTAAAATATACACACATCCTAATCATCAGTAACGAAGGATGAATAAATAAGGTTTATATAATTTTGGTTAATGTAATTAAAATTTATAATATTATTTATATATAATTGAATTCCTTATGTGATCATTTTATTTAATATACCAATTTTACCTATGTGACTGTACTAATTATCCATCTTTTGAAAACCCTCAAAAACAAAAACAAAATAAAATAAGAATATCTGATGAGTGTATTTTTGAAATTGAAAACATTTGGGGAGTAATATTTTGATATTTTAAATGGAAAAAAATGATTGAAGTTTATCAAAATATGAAACATTGAGCTTAAGAAAATAACTAATATTATTATTTAAATGCTACCATTATAACTTATTACTTAAATTGGCAGGAATGAATAGTGTTATGAAATATATATATATATATATATTGGTCAAACTAATTGATATTATGTTAATTATTTGTAAATAATTACAATATTTTTATTAATGTAATTTTATTCCTCCATAACATATTTTCATCAAAAACATATTTTCATCAAAAGATAATATTTATTCATTTTTATCTACAAATAATATAATTAATTTCTATAAAACTTAGAAAAATTATTTTATATTAATAATTCTATATTTGAAATAATCATATCAAAATATTCAAATAGTGATGTTTTGATAATTTTTTGAATAGTTTTATTTTTCAATGAATAGTAAAAAATACCGATTTTTGTAAAAAACTGTATTTAATTTAAATTATTTTAAAGTAAATTTATGTTTTTTATTAGATTCAAAATCAAATTAATTCCATTTTACTTGAAATAAAAAAAATCCAATTATGGTTTCTTTTATGGATTTTATATATTAATTTAGTATAAAAGTGTTGTAAAATTTAAATTTTCATTTTTCTGAAAAAAACAAATTTTTGTTGAATTTTCCACGATTTAATTTAAATTAGAATAAATAAATTATATAATTTTAATTTTTAAAAAATAGTTATATATTTTTTTTCAAAATATCCAAATTTGGTAAATAATCCCTTTTTATCTTTGTTCAATATGAATAGTAACCTTGGAAAAATTGTTACCATGGTAAAGGGTAAATTAGGCAATTTAGGATAAAATATGATGATAAGGACTATAAAACAACCCTAAAACAAACCCAAATATTTTTGGATGATGGTAATTCTAACCATAACACTTGAGTATAGAAATTGTGTAGTTTAATGGTCAATTCTCCTTAAAGATGACTTATATAATATTTAAATTAAAAAAGTCCCAAAATGTCACATTATAAGTCTTAAATATCTCTTATGTGTCCACATCGGGAAAACATTAGGTTATGAACTAATATAATGTATTATATTGATATCAAAATATTTATTCTTATGATATTAATTTATTTTTTTATTTTTTATATGTGAAATAATTGCCTTTAATGCTTATGTTATATTATTGCAGTGCTTGTGCAAGTAGATAAAAAATAAATAAGTTGATTTTAATTAAAATGATAAGAACCATTAAAAGACAATATAACCTGATTAAATTTTATTGGACGAGTATAGATAAACCATAATCATCCAAGGGTGCAATTAATGATCATTTGGAGCCACATGAATTTTATTATGACCTTTTATTGTTTAATTTTATAAAAATTCAAAAATGTTACACTCTTATTTTTAATAAGTATAATATTTTTAATATTGGTTTAAATAAAATATATTCCACTATATATATATATTCTTAAAATTTAAAATATTTTTATATATCAAGGTAATTTATTTCTAATTTTTTTAAATTAAATAATTACCTTAATCAATTTCACAATGATGATATAGTAAATCTTCATCTAAGGGAAACATCAAATAAATGACATTAAAAATAATAAAAGAAAAAAAAGTTAAATTAATTGTGGTATATCACGAATTTAATTGGGGACTATAACATATTAGGGTTGTATTAATTTTTTTTTTCAATTTATATAACCGTTTTTATATTCTTATTGAAAATTTATTGAATAGTTTTAAAACTGAGACTACTGATATTTTATAAAAATAATATTTTATTAAATTATTTATAATAATAAAAGTATTTTTGAAATATCAATTGGTTATTATATGTTCTAAAATTACATAAATATGCTCTTTATTGATAATTTACACCATATGAGTAAAATTTTAAATGTTTAAAATTTAAGAAATTTTTTAAAGTTGTTTAAATTAAAATGGGGTAACTAAGGGTTAATATAAGTGATAGGCGTTAAAATAAGATAAAAATTTTCCTAAAACACATTGCTTGATTATATTACCATATTATATTATGTTATATGTGAATTTATAACCTTTTGGATTTATCTGAATTGAGATTTAATTTATTATAAATTAATTGTTTGAGAAATTCTAAAAGTGGCCCTCACCTCAATTACAAAAGGGAACCTACTTCCTCAATTATTCAGACCGCATTGAGCATTATATCTCTACAAAAATCTACCAAATTCCCTTATAGAGTTCAATAGATTTATTATATATGTTATGGTCTTCTAAAAAGTCGAAAACTAGATTCCTTTTAAAGGATATACGAATGAGATGTCTCGAAGAATAGGTAATCACACTAACCAGTCACTTTGTTTTTCTACTATTATCAAACATATCTAAGTATATGATGCTTATAATAAAATAATGACTTCATAATCATATATATTTTAATTTATTGTAATTAATATAAGAACATCATCATACACTCTATTTTCCATAAAAAATAAATGGCAGTGCTCCTCGTGCATACGTACGTCTTAGCATCTTCATGTAGCAATACAATTCATTTTTCATCACCATAATTTATGAATGGTTATTATCATGGGTTTAGGTTATATATATATTTATATTATATAATAATTATTCTGTAAAATAGGAATTATTAATTACCTTTATCTCATCCCATTAATTGAAAAATGAAAACAACATTAATGCGTACATACTACCTATCATCTCCAGGAATGGTGTAATTCATATTTTATTTTCAATTTATATGAATATATATGAATATATATATAAATATTATATATTTTTGTTATACCATGATTAAAATTATATAAAGTATGGGAACCAAGATCAATGTATATTGACTGAGACTATTGAACCAAAAAAAGCATGGAAAACTAAGTAGTTATCACTATGTACCATGATTTTAATAAAAACAATATTCATATAAGATGATAAGATGTTAAAAATAACTCATAATGTAAAGACCTGGAAATTTCAAGGAAAATTTTTTCTTAATTTCTTTGGGATTTTACATGAATATAGTTTCTGACGGCACCTGATTCCGAGGCTCGGTGTGCCCGAAATCATTTTCTGAAGACTAGCTCGGGTACGTTCTGTGAATGAACGATCGGGTTTTTCTAACTTTTGAACTGGTGCTCAAAATCAAAATCTGAGGGCTCCGATGAAACCACAGCGCTGGTAATTGCTTAGGAACACATATTTCTGTGTTGCGTTTTCTCGGGTGTGGTTATTACTAAAATGGGTTAAGTAATGAATAAAAATAAATTTTGTCTAACCAATTATATTTTTATATCTAAGTGGTTATCCTATGTAAGGGAGTTAGGGTGGGACCCACTAGTTCCTAACTAACCAAGAGGAGAATTACGGTGAGGTGGGGCCCACACGAACCCCACCCCTTCATTTTCCCTAACCCGCTTAACACCTTTTATTTTGTAACTCACCCGCACCACCCCCTTAAATGAAAAGTCAACTCATTAATTATTTTACATATTCAATGTAATTAATTCGGGAATTTATTTTGAATTTCAAATTTAAAGGTTGGCTTGTGTGTATCAATTAAATAAGACAAGGTCTTATTTCAATATGTTTTAGTTTCGTTGTGCGAGAAGGATTGGGAGAGGTTTTGCTATAAGTCTTGAAGAACGTTCTTCCTCCTCGAAGAACACGAAGAACGCATCATTGCTGATGATGAACGACGGCCTCCAACGAAGGATGAAGAAGAACACCGAATCCTTAGAGATTGACGACGTGACGCCGTGTACCGCGATGCCGACGGTTCTCTTCTTTGAGACGCTGACGACGCTCACGGAACGTTGTCCCGTAACGCCATCTCCCGCGACGATTATTTTCCGCGACGAACCTTCGTTCGACAACACCTTGAGGTAGGGGTTTAATCTTCATTCACGTTTTTTAAATGAACATCATTGATAATTTTTGGCCACTTTCTATCCTTATAACAGGAGGATGTCGGACCGCACAAACACGGCCCACCCTCCTCCCCCTTTGCTGTCATACTTGTTGTGGCTCGAACGAAGGTGATGTGCAGCCGTCACACCGCGCAAAAACAAGAAGGAACGCGGTGAAGTAGGGCGGCGCCGTTGCGCCGCGCCATTGAGGCCGAACGAAACCGCGGCCGGAGTCAGGGCCGCAGAGGTGATTCAAAGACTCCACAGATTGTTTATATGGTGTGCAGATCGATGAGTGATGACGGAACGAGCCGTAGAGGCGATTTGAAGACTTCGCAGTGAAGTGCAGGTCCCAGGAGGACCACTGTCAAAGACCGCAGGCAAAACGGACCACCAAAGCGCGTTCGGTGGTCCGTGGAAGACCCTCCCGACGCGCCACGCCGGCACGGTGGTGCCGGCGGCCGGAGGCAGCGGCGTTCCGGCATGCCGCAAGGAGGGAACGCCGCGACTGAAGCTGTGGGGGCAGGCCACCAGTCCCGCAGCCGCGTGGGACCTGGGGGAGACCAGGGGTCGTAACCCCCGGCTGTCAAAGGGAGCGGCCCCCACGTGGGGTCGTGGATCAATTAAGAGGGGGCAGCCACCCCCCTTTTCGCAATGGCACGACCAAGCTGGCAGTGCGGGGCGCGCTCGCACCGGGCCAACCGACCACGCTGGAAGGGTCGGGCCGCGCCCTAATGGGCTGGATCCGTATCCAGGCCAGGTCGACCCGGTTTGGGCGGGCCCAGGGGGTCTCGGGCTGGGTCGGTCTAGGCCCAAAACCCCCTATTTCCAGGTAGTTTTCGTTCAAATGCCCATAACTTGGACTACGATCCTCGGATCGACGCACCGCCAGTTGTGATGTGTTCCTTGGATCGAGACGGTAATTTAGGTATATTACATTCATGGTTTTGGATAACATTGGGTACAATCGGGTTGGTTCGAACCTGAAACTAACCGGGCCCTCGGTGCGAAAACGCCTATAACTTGAGCTCCATACGTCTGATTGACGTGTCGTCGACTTTGTTGGATTTATCTTGGTGAGAAAAACCTTTTGTATTACTCCTCTCGAGGTTTGGACGCAGTTGGAGTATGGACGGGTTATATTGTACCCGAAATTCAACCGGGCCCCCTGGAACGAAAAATCTGATAACTTTCAGACCGGACGTTCGTTTGACAAACCGTCATCTGCGTTGGTGATCATGTTGAAAAAGGTCCCTACGAGTATACCCTATGTGATTTTAGTGTATAGTTGAGATATAGTCAAGTTGGTTCATACACGAAACCAATCGGGCCCCTGGGACGAAAAGGCTAATAACTCACAGACCGGGAGTCCGATTGACGTGCCTTCTGTTGCGTTGAGACCCCCATGACAAGGCTGTCCTTTGGGATACTTTTTCATGGGACTTTGAGATACTTGGAGTATAGACCTATAGCTCATGGAGCGGACTCTTCTAGAGACGAGCGTATGGAGTATGGAGACCGTGTATCTGGATGAGACCTGATGACTGCTTGTCCAATTCGATTCAGAGTGACTTGCATAGCCCAGTGGGGAGCACTACATTGTGAGGTGGTAGACCCATGGAAGAGGAGAACTACTTTGTGAGGTGGCAGACCCGCGGTACTCGACAGGAGGAGTACCTGTGTAGGCTATAAGGGGGAGCACTACTGTGTGAGGTAGCAGACCCATGGCGGAGGAGCACTACTTTGTGAGGTGGCAGACCCGCGGTACTCGACAGGAGGAGTATCTAAACAGTATTAGGTTAGTGAGCAGTACCTCGGAGTCGTGATAGGATCATTGTACTCTCCAGAGACGGAGCTCTTCAGCAGTTACAGTTTCGATAATGAAAATCCTGGTTTGAGCTAAGTCTATGACCTTTGTGTTTACCTCATTATTGAGATTGGTCACTTGATAACTTAGGTATATGTATGGGCATATACCTGGGTAGTGGTTATCCGTTGATTTCATATCCTTTCTGTTTCCTCATGATTGAGATGGTTTACTTGATAACTTAGGTATAAGTATGGGTTTATACCTAAGAAAGGGTCATCCGTTGAGATCCTTCTTTGTGGTTATCCCTATTGGATTTGGTGAGACCTTGAGGGTCTCAGGGTCCCTACTGTGTATCGTTATACTCACCCCTGCATGGGCTATGCCCGCACCTCGTTGTGTTGGTTGCAGACGACAGACAGTGCAGACAGAGGCTGAGTGTTCGAGGGCTAGACGGTACCCGGAGGTGGTTCTCAAGACGAGTCAGTATCCATGGTGGACGATCCAGGAGTTTCGCTATCTGTACCTACCCTTCAGGTAGGATCCGTGGTGGATGACCTAGGATCTGCTTCTATTCTTCCAGCTGCTTGTCTTTTCTGTTGTACTTTCGTTTAGTTGTAGCTGCACTTTCAGTTGGGTTTGTATTCTGGCCCACTTACATTTCATCACTTTCTTTTGTACTTAGTGTATTACTTATGCTTCTACTCTGTGGTGTTTTGTTATCTTTTATAAAGGAAATGTCTTCCCAGTTATTGAGATTTACGCCTTTGGTGCTAGTCGCCAGCCCCTGGCCTATGGAAGGTGGGCTTGGGGTAGTCACGGAACGGACCCTGAGCACGGGTCGTGACAAATTGGTATCAGAGGGAGGTTCTACCACATAACTTAGGACTCTTATATATATATATATATATATATATATATATTTCTTTTTTTGAAACAATAGTGTTAAGGGTACTGGGTGTGGTTTTCAGTTCAGGAAGTCCAGTGTTGGTGCGTGCGGCTGATGTATCCATACACCAGGACACTGACAACTGATTTCCGACATTGTGCATGAAAACACTGATTGCGAGTGTGTTTTCAAAGGTTTTCCCTTAAAACAGCTAAAACCAGGTCAGCTCACCAGGTATAAATCGTTTGAACATGTCACATTTGTTTCATTCAGGATGCCTCCCCGCGGATGACCAGCTAGAGCCCCGAGAGTTGTATGTACTGACAGCCCGCTGAGCGACGAGGCCTCATTATAGGGCCCTATCCCAGAGGAGGCACCAGCAGTACTACCACCTGTTGGGCCACCGATGCCACCAGCCCCAACAACAAAGAGTGCACGTCGTTTGACCACACTGCACGAGTTCCAGCACCAGAGGCCACCCAGGTTCAGGGGAGAGAAGGACCCGCAGGCATTTGAGGATTGGCTGGAGGCTGTGGTTAGAGTCTTCAGGGCCCGAACCTTCGAGTAGGGGCTCAGGTGAGAGATTAGAGCTTCTATTATTTCTCACAGCATCCCGACACAGACAGGTGTGTTGGAGCAAGCCCACTTAGTGGAGAGTTTCCTTGCTGAGCAGTCTCCAGCAGCAGGAACCACCACTAGCCGGCATGCGGCAGAGTCTTCTACAGCATGTCGTAGACAGATGACGCAGAGGTCTAAGAGGACCATACCTATAGGTAGTCGACCGCATGACTCAGGGTCGGTAGTGCGAGGCACCAAGGGGAATGAAAGAGCCAAACCTACCACGCAATGTTACTCCTGCTGAGGGATTGGTCACATGGCACGTGACTTTCCGACCCACCATACAGATGACCAGTAGATAAACGAAGTACCTCCCAGGTAGAGGCAGAGGATTGATCGAGGCAGACCGCAGGGAAGAGGAGATCGAGACAGGGGATATAGCCATGCAGCTGGAGGTGGATGACTCTTCGAGTTGTTGCCACCACCACCACTAGGAGGTCCACCCCGACTGAAGGGAACAAGTGGACATGGGAGAGCTCAGCTTCAGGCAGCAGAATCATATGACTACGAAGTTACGGAAGCTGGCGGACAAGAGCGGGACTAGTTCCAGGAATGGGACCTTTGGTCTTAGTACTTCTATTTTCCTTGTTGTCACTGTTTTGTGTCTTTGTACTTCGATCTACAATAATAAAATACACTTGTCCTTGTGACATTTTCTTCCTTCATTTTTCTGTACTGAGAGGTCCCAGTTAAAACTGTTGACTTGACCCTCACTTTTGAGATTCCAACTAGAGGAGACCCAGTTACCTCACGCTGATGCCGACGGTGTGACTCGACCCTTAGAGGTGAGAGTGACGGTTGGATCTCTTGGTAGTAACGTCGAGGCCTTAGGACGTCTTCCATGGCATGAATGCATCCTTCATGTCCGGATTGACTATATTAGGCAAAAAATGGGGTCCATCCAGGGGATGAGACCAGATTTATCTTATCGGAAAAGAAGAAATCATAGCAGCTCTTGTGGGACCAGAGATGGTCCAGGCCACGACAGAGAAGGTCCAGGTCATCCAGGAGTGGATGAGGATAGCTTAGAGCCGACAGAAGTCTTATTCTGATAGGAGGCAGAGACCACTAGAGTCCGAGGATGGCGACCACATTTTCTTGAGGGTCTTACCTCGACATGGAATTACGGAGATTTGGCTGAGGTGATAAGTTATCTCCACGCTCATTGGACCCTTCAAGTTCCTCATCAGGGTAGGCGAGGTGGGTTTCCTCTTGACCCATCCACCTCAGTTGCAACAGGGGAACGACGTCTACCACGTATCTCAGCTGTGGAGATTCGTGCTTGACCCAAAGCATATCATCGACATTGGGGAGATGGACTTTGGCAATGGGGTGACTTTTGTGGGGTTCCAGTAGAGATTGAGGATCGACAAGAGCATGTCATATGAGAACGTTCGATTCCTCTTATGCACTTTCGTTGGCAGCATGTGAACCTCTAGAAGAGCACATGAGAGCAGAATGCTCAGATTCTTGCTCAGTACCACTTTTTTATCCCTAGTTTGTGTTTAAGAATTACAGGGATGTAAAGACCTTGATGTGGGAGTAATGTAAAGACCCGAAAATTTCAAGGAAAATTTTTTCATAATTTTTTTGGGATTTTACAAGAACGTAGTTTCTGACGACACCTGATTCTGAGGCCTGGTGTCCCCGGAATAATTTTCTGAAGTCTATCTTGGGTATGTTCAGTGAACGAATGAGCGGGTTTTTTCTATATTTTGAATCGGTTATTAGAATCGAAATCCGAGGGCACAGATGAAACCGCAGCGCTGGTAATTTCTTATGAACACCTATTCCGGAGATGTGTTTTCTCGGGTGTGCTTATTAAAATAATGGTTTAAGTAATCAATAAAAATTACATTTGTGCAAGGAATTTTATTTTTATTTCTAAGTGGTTATCCTATGTAAGGGAGTTGGGGTGGTACCCACTAGTTCCAAACTAACCGAGATGAGAATTAAGATGAGGTGGGGCACACACGAACCCCACCGCTTCATTTTCCCTAACCCCCTTATCACCTTTTATTTTGTATCTCACCCGCACCACCCCCTTAAATGAAAAGTCAACTCATTAATTATTTAACTTATTCAATGTAATTAATTTGGGAATTTATTTTAAATTTCAAATATAATGTTTGTCTTATGTGTATCAATTGAATAAAACAAGGACTAATTTCTTTAAGTTTTAGTTTTTTTGTGCAAGAAGTATTGGGAGAGGTTTTTCTCTAAGTCTTGAAGAACGTTCTTCCTCCTCGAAGAACGCGAAGAACGCATCGTCGCTGACGAAGAACACCGGCCTCCAATGAAGGACGATGAAGAACACCGAATCCTCGGAGATCGACGACGTGAGGCCGTGTATCGCAACGCCGATGGTTCTCTTCTCTGAGAGGCTGACGACGCTTAGGGATTCTTGAACCGCAACGCCGTCTCCCGCGACGATTATTTTCCGCGACGAACCTTCGTTCGACAACACCGTGAGGTAGGGGTTTAATCTTCATTCACATTTTTTTTAAATGAAATTCATTGATAATTTTTTGCCACTTGATATCATTATAATAGGAGGACTTCAGACCACACAAACATGGCTGACCCTCCTCCCCCATTGCTGTCATACTTGTTGTGGCTCGAACAAAGTTGACGTGCTTCCGTCACACCATGCAGAAACAAGAAGGAACGCGACGAAGTACTGCGGCGCCATCGTGTCGTGCCTTTGAGGCCGAACGAAACCGCGTCCGGAGTCGGGGCTGTAGAGGCAATTCAAAGACTCCACAGATTTTTTATATGGTGTGCGGATCGATTAGCGATGACGAAATGGGCCGCAGAGGCGATTTAAAGACATCGCAGTGAAGTGAAAGTCCCAGGAGGACCACTGGCAAAGACCGCAGGCAAAACGGACCACCGGAGCACATCCGGTGGTCCGTGGAAGACCCTGTCGGCGCGCCACGCCGGCACGGTGGTGTCGGCGCGCCACGCCGACACAGTGGTGTCGGCGGCCGGAGGCGGCGACGTTCCAGCGTGCCGCAAGGAGGGAACGCCGCGGCTGAAGCCACGCCGGCAGGCCACTGGTCCCGCGGCCGCGCGAGACCTGGGGGAGACCAGGGGTCGTAACCCCTGGCTGTAAAAGGGAGCGGCCCCCACGTGGGGCCGCAGATCAATTAAGAGGGGGCAGCCACCCCCTTTTCACAATGGCACGACCAAGCTGGTCGTGCGGGGCGCGCTCGCACTGGGCCAACCAACCACGTTGGTCGGGCCGCGCCGCGCCGTCTGGGCCGCGCCCTAGTGGGCTGGACCCGGATGCGGGTCAGGTCGACCCGGTTTGGGCCGGCATAGGGGGTCTCGGGCTGGGTCGGTCCGGGCCCAAAACCCCCTATTTCCGGGCATTTTTCGTTCAAATGCCCATAAATTGGGCTATGATCTTCTGATCGACGCACCGTCAGTTGTGATGCGATCCTTGGATCGAGACGGTCGTTTCAGTATATTACTTTCATGGTTTTGGAGAACTTTGTGTATGACCGGGTTGGTTCGAACCTGAAACCAACGGGGCCCTCGGGGTGAAAACGCCTATAACTTGAGCTCCAGACATCCGATTGACGTGCCGTAGACTTTGTTGGATTCCACATGGTGAGACAAACCTTTTGGCTTAATCCGCCCTAGTTTTGGAAGTAGTTGTAGTATGTCCGGGTAAGATTGTACACGAAATTATATCGGGTCCCTGGAACGAAAAATCTGATAACTTTCAGACCGAACGTCCGTTTGACGAACCATCATTGGCTTTGGTGATCACGTTCAGAAACGGTCCCTATGAGTATACCTTATGTGAGTTCAGGGTATAGTTGAGATATGGTCGAGTTGGTTCATACACGAAACCAACAGGGCCCCTGGGATGAAATGGCTAATAACTTACAGAACGGGCGTCCGATTGACGTGCCTTATGTTGCGTTGAGACCCCCATGACGAGGCTGTCCATTGAGATAATTCTTCGTGGGACTTTGAGATACATGGAGTATAGACCTATAGCTCATGGAGATGACCCTTCTGGAGACGAGCTTATGGAGTACGGAGACCATGGAGCTGGCCGAGACCTGATGACTGCTTGTCCAATTCGATTTAGAGTGACTTGCATAGCCCAGTGGGGAGAACTACATTGTGAGGTGGTAGACCCATGGCATAGGAGCACTACTTTGTGAGGTGGAAGACCCGCGGTACTCGACAGGAGGAGTACCTCTGTAGGCTATAAGGGGGAGCACTACTGTGTGAGGTAGCAGACCCATGGAGGAGGAGCACTACATTGTGAGCTGGCAGACCCGCGGTACTCGAAAGGAAGAGTATCTCTGCAGTCTTAGGTTAGTGAGAAGTACCTCGGAGTCGTGAAAGGATCACTGTACTCTCCAGAGACGGATCTCCTCAGCAGTTACAGTTTCAATAATGAAAATCCTCTTTTGAGCTGAGTCTATGACCATTGTGTTTAACTCATTATTGAGATGGGTCACTTGATAACTTAGGTATATGTATAGGCATATACCTGGGAAGTGGTTATCCTTTGATTTCATAACCTTTGTGTTTCCTCATGATTGAGATGGGTTACTTGATAACATAGGTATAAGTATGGGTTTATACCTAAGTAAGGGTTATCTGTTGATATCCTTCTTTGTGGTTATCCTTGTTGGATTTGGTGAGACCTTGACGGTCTCGGGGTCCCTACTGTGTATCGTTATACTCACCCCGGCACGGTCTATGCCCGCACCTCGTTGTGTTGGTTGCAGACGACGGGCAGCGCAGATAGAGGCCGATTGTTCGAAGGCTGGACGGTACCCAGAGGTGGACCTCATGACGAGTCAGTATCCGTGGTGGACGATCCAGGAGTTGCTATATCTGTACCTACCCTTCAGGTAGGATCTGTGGTGGATGACCTAGGAGCTGCTTCTATTCTTCCAGCTGCTTGTCCTTTCTGTTGTACTTTCGTTCAGTTGTAGTTGCACTTTCAGTTGGGTCTGTATTCTGGCCCACTTACTTTTCATCACTTTCTTTTGTACTTAGTTTATTACATATGCTTGTACTCTGTGGTGTTTTGTTTTCTTTTATAAAGGAAATTCCTTCCCAGTTATTGGGATTTACCCCTTTGGTGCTAGTTGCCAGCCCCTGGCCTATGGAAGGCGGGCTTGGGGTAGTCACGACACGGACCCCGAGGACGGGTCATGACAAATTGGTATCATATGGAGGTTCTACCACATAACTTAGGACTCTGATATATATGTATATATATATATATATTCTTTCTATGAAACAATAGTGTTAAGGGTATTGGGTGTGGTTTTCAGTTCATGGAGTCCAGTGTTCGTGCGGCCGACCAACGTATCCATACACCAGGACCCTGACAACTGATTTCTGACATTGTGCATGAAAACACTGATTGCGTTTGTGTTTTCAAAGGTTTTACCTTAAAACAGCTTAAACCAGGTCAGCTCACACGGTATAAATCCTTTGAACGTGTCACAGTTATTTCATTCAGGATGCCTCCCCACGGACGACCAGCTAGAGCCCCGAGAGTTGTATGTACTGACAGCCCACCGAGCGACAAGGCCTCAATATAGGGCCCTATCCCAGTTGAGGCACCTGCAGTACTACCACCCGTTGGGCCACCGATGCCACCAGCCCCAACTGCTAAGAGTGCACGTCGCTTGAGCGCACTGCACAAGTTCCAGCGCCAGAGGCCACCTAGGTTCAAGGGAGAGAAGGACCCGCAGGCGGCTGAGGATTGGCTGGAGGTTGTGGTGAGAGTCTTCAGGCTAGTAGGGACGCCAACAGACATCATGGTGATCCTTGCTGGCAGCCTCTTTCAGGCAGAAACATGCAGATGTTGGATCCTGATGCTCCAGATGCATGACGAGGTGACACTTCTGTGGGCAGACTTCGAGAGCCTGTTCCGGGCAGAGTTTGTACTAGCCACCCATCGAGCAGTGCGTATACAAGAGTTGTTGTATCTACAGCAGGGTAGCATGATGGTGAAGCAGTACTCCATGAGGTTCAGAGACCTCTTGTGTTACTCCACATATATGGTACGGGACCTGGACTTCAAGGCCCGAACCTTCGAGCAGGGGCTCAGGTGAGAGAGTAGAGCTTCTATTATTTCTCACAGCATCCCGACCCATAAAGGGGTGTTGGAGCGAGCCCTCTTAGTGGAGAGTTTCCTTGCTGAGAAGTCTCCAGCAGCAGGACCCACCACTAGCTAGCATCCGACAGAGTCGTCTACAGCAGGCAGTAGACAGATCACGCAGAGGTCCAAGAGGACCAGACCTACAGGTGGTCGACTGCATGATTCAGGGTCGGTAGTGTGAAGCACCAAGGGGAATGAAAGAGCTAGACCTGCCATGCAGTGTTACTCCTGTTGCGGGATTGGTCACATGGCACGTTACTGTCCGACCCACCATACAGATGACCAGTAGATAAACAAAGGACCTCCTAGGTCGAGGCAGAGGTTCGATTGAGGCGGACCGCAGGGAATCGGAGACCGAGACAGGGGAGCTGGTCATGCAGCTGGAGGAGGATGACTCTTCGAGTTGTTGCCACCACCACCACCAGGAGGTCCACCACGACAGCAGGGAACAAGTGGACATGGGAGAGATCAGCATCAGGCAGCCGAAGCATACGACTACGGAGTTCCGGAAGCTGGCAGACAAGAGCGAGACTAGTTCCTGGAATGGGACCTTTGGTCTTGGTACTTCTAGTTTCCTTGTTGTCATTGTTGTGTGCCTTTGTAATTTTATCTACAGTAACAAAGGACACTTGTCCTTGTGACATTTTCCTCCTTCCTTTTTGTGTACTGAGAGGTCCCGGTTAAAACTATGGACTTGACCCTCACTTTCGAGATTCCTACTGGAGGAGTCCCAGTTACCTCACATGGATGCCGACAGTGTGACTCGACCCTTAGAGGCGAGAGTGGCGGTTGGATCTCTTGGTAGTAACGTCGAGGCCTTACGACGTCGTCCATGGCATGAATGAATCATTCATTTCTGTATTGACTATATTCGGTAAAGAACGGGGTCCATCTAGGGGATGAGACCCGATTTCACTTATCGGAAAAGAAGAAATCATAACAGCTCTTTTGGAACCAAAGATGGTCCAGGCCACGACAGAGAAGGTCCAGGTCATCCTGGAGCGGATGAGGACAGCTTAGAGCCGATAGAAGTCTTATGCTGACTGGAGGCAGAGACCACTAGAGTCCGAGGATGGAAACCACATTTTCTTATGGGACTCACCTCGACGTGGAATTACAGAGATTTGGATGAGGTGGAAGTTATCTCCGTGTTCATTGGACCCTTCAAGGTCCTCAGAAGGGTAGGCGAGGTGGGTTACCGCTTGACCCATCCCTCTTAGTTGCAACAGGGGCACGACGTCTACCACGTATCTTAGCTGAGGAGATACGTGCTTGACCCAATGCATATCATCGACCATGGGGAGATGGACTGTGGTGATGGGGTGACTTTTGTGGGGTTCCAGTAGAGATTGATGATCGACAACAGTGGGTCCTATGAGAACATTTGATTCCTCTTTTGTGCTTTCGTTGGCAGTACGGGAACCTCTTGAAGAGCACATGGGAGAAGAATGCTCATAATCGTGCTCAGAAAAACTTTTGTATCCCTAGTTTGTGTTTAAGATTTATGGGGACATAAACCCTGAGGTGGGAGTAATGTAAAGACACAGAAATTTCAAGGAAATTTTTTTTTAATTTTTTTGAGATTTTATAAGAACGTAGTTTCTAACGGCACCTGATTCCGAGGCCTGGTGTCCCCGGAATCATTTTCCGAAGCCTAGCTCGGGTACGTTCAGTAAACGAACGAGTGGGTTTTTTTAACTTTTGAACTGGTTCTTGGAATCAAAATCATAGGGCACAGATGAAACCTCAGTGCTGGTAATTTCTTATGAACACCTATTCCGGAGTTGCGTTTGCTCGGGTGTGGTTATTAAAATAATGGGTTAAGTAATGAATAAAAATAAAATTTGTGCAAGGAATTTTATTTTTATTTCTAAGTGGTTATCCTATGTAAGGGAGTTGTGGTAGGACCCACTAGTTCCTAACTAACCAAGAGAAGAATTAAGGTGAGGTGGGGCCCACATGAACCCCACCCTTTCATTTTCCCTAACCCCCTTAACCACTTTTATTTTTTAACTCACCCGTACCACCCCCTTAAATGAAAAGTCGACTCATTAATTATTTTAATTATTCAATGTAATTAATTCGGGAATTTATTTTGAATTTCAAATTTTAATTTTGGCTTGTGTGTATCAATTAAATAAGACAAGGCCTTATTTCTTTATGTTTTAGTTTCGTTGTGCGAGAAGGATTGGGAGATGTTTTTCTCTATGTCTTGAAGAACATTCTTCCTCCTTGAAGAACGTGAAGAACGCACCGTCGCCGACGAAGAACGCCGGCCTCCGGCGAAGGACGACAAAGAATGCCAAATCCTTTGAGATTGATAATGTGAAACTGTGTACCGTGACGCTGACGATTCTCTTCTCTGAGACGCTGATGACGCATACAGAACCTTGTCCCGCAACGTCGTCTCCCGCGATGATTATTTTCCACGACGAACCTTCGTTCGACAACACCTTGAGGTAGGGGTTTATTCTTCTTTCAAGTTTTTTTAAAACGAACTTCATTGATAATATTTGGCCACTTGCTATCATTATAACAGGAGGAGGTCGGACCGCACAAACCTGGCCGACCCTCCTCCCCCTTGCTATCATAATAATTGTGGCTCGAACGAAGGTGATGTGGTGCCGTCGCACTGCGCGGAAACAAGAAGGAACACGGCGAAGTAGGGCAGAGCCGTCGCATCGTGTCGTTGTGGCCGAACGAAACCGCGGCTGGAGTCGGGGCCGTAGAGGCGATTCGAAGACTCCACAGATTGTTATTTTACGTTCGGATCGATTGGTGATGACGAAACGAGCCGCAAAGGAGATTTGAAGACTTCGCAGTGAAGTGTAGGTCCCGAGAGGACCACTGGCGAACACCGCAGGCAAAACGGACCACCGAAGCGCATCCAGTGGTCCGCGGAAGATACTGTCGGTGTGCCGGAGGCGGCGTTCCGGTGCGCCGCCAGGAGGGACCGCCGCGGCTGAAGCTGTGGTGGCAGGCGGCTAGTCCCGTGGCCGTGCGTGACTAGGGGGAGATCGGGGTTCGTAACCCCCAGCTTTCAAAGGGAGCGGCCCCCTATGGGGGTCATGGATCAATTAAGTGGGGGAAGCCACCCCCCTTTTTCGCAACGGCATGACCATGCTGGCTGTGGGGGCGTGCTCATGCCGGTCGGGCTAGTCCGCGCCAGCCAGGCCAGGCCACACCCTAGTGGGCCGGACCCAGACCCGGGGTCGGGTCGACCTGGTTCGGGCCGACCCAGTGGGTCTGAGGTGGGTCGGTATGGGCCCAAAAGCCCCTATTTCCTGGCAGTTTTCGTTCAAATGCCCATAACATAAGTTACGCAACTCCGATCGATGCACTATCAGTTGCGATGGGATCCTTGGATCGAGACAGTCATTTAGGTATATTACCCTCAAGGTTTTGGAGAACATTGGGTATGACCTTGTTGGTTCGATCTCGAAACCAACCAGGCACTCGGAGTGGAAATTCCTTTAACTTGAGCTCCATACATCCGATTGACATGTCGTCAACTTTGCTGGATTCCTCTTGGTGAGATGGACCTTTTGGCTTACGCTGCCCGAGGCTTGGACGTAGTTGGAGTATAGCCGGGTTGGATTGTACCCAAAATCCAACTGGGGCCCTGGAACGAAAAAGCCTATAACTTTCAGTCCGGACGTCCATTTGACGAAATGTCAGTGGCGTTGGTGATCACATTGAGAAACAGTCCCTATGAGTATACCCTATGTGAGTTTGGGGTACAATTGAGATATAGTTGGGTTGGTTCGTACACGAAACCAACCGCGCCCCTGGGACGAAAAGGATAATAACTCACAGGCCGAGCGTCTGACTGACGTGCCGTCTGTTGCATTGATACCCCCATGACGAGGTGGTCCTTTAAGATACATGTTCGTGGGACTTTGAGATACATGGAGTATCGACTATTTTCTCGTAGAGAGGACACTCCCAGAGACGAGCGTACGGAGTATGAAGACCATGTTGCTGGCTGATACCTGTTGACTGATTGTCCGATTCGATTCGGAGTGACTTGCGTACCCCAGTGGGGAGCACTACATTGTGAGGTGGCAGACCCCTGGTAGAGGAGCAGTACATTGTGAGGTGACAGACCCATGTAAGAGGAGCACTACTTTGTGAGGTGTCAGACCCACGTTACTCGATATGAGGAGTATCTCAGCAGTCTTAGGTTAGTGAGCAGTACCTTGGAGTCGTGACGGGATCACTGTACTCTCCAGAGACGGAGCTCTTCAGCAGTTACAGTTTCGATAATGAAATTCCTAGTTTGAGCTGAGTCTATGACCTTTGTGTTTACCTCATAATTGGGATGGGTAACATGATAACTTAGGTATATGTATGGGCATATATCTGGGTAGTTTTTATCCGTTGATTTAATAACTATTGTGTTTCCTCATGATTGAGATGGGTTACTTGATAACTTAGGTATAAGTATGGGATTATACCTAAGTAAGGTTTATCTGTTGAGATCATTCATTTTGGTTATCCATGTTGGATTTAGTGAGACCGTGAGGGTCTCGGGGTCCCTACTGAGTATCTCTATACTCACCCCTGCACGAGCTATGCCCGCACCTCATTGTGTTGGTTGCAGGCGACAGACAGTGCTGACAGAGGCTGAGTGTTCGAGGGATGGACGGTACCTGGAGGTGGACGTCACGACGATTCAGTATCTGTGGTGGATGATCCAGGAGCTACGCTATCTGTACCAACCCTTCAGGTAGGATCCGAGGTGGACGACCTAGAAGCTGCTTCTATTCTTCCAGCTGCTTTTCTTTTCAATTGTACTTTCGTTCAGTTGTAGTTGTAGTTTCAGTTGGGTTTGTATTCTGGCCCACTTACTTTTCCGCACGTTCTTTTGTACTTAGTGTATTACTTCCGCTTGTACTCTGTGGTTTTTTTTAATTTTATAGAGGTAATTCCTTCCCAGTTATCGGGATTTACGATTTTGGTGCTAGTCGTCAGCCCCTGGCCTATGGAAGGCGGGCTTGGGGTAGTCATGGCACGGACCCCGAGGACGGGTCGTGACACATAAATTATATTATAAGTATATATTTATGGAATAAATGTATAATGAATCCATATTTATTATGTAGTAGGTTTCAATGTGAATAAATAAGGTTGAGTCTTGAGGTAAGGGAAATTTTATCTCCCTTCTCGATTCATTGGATTATACTACTATTTCATTTATTATGTTATTATAATATTATTTTTTGGACGGAATTTTGATTATATTATGTTTTATATTCACTTATTTATTTATATTTATAGTTAAAATACAGAATCAATCAATTTAATTAATTATCACATCAATTCGATGATAGTTGTTAGAGGATTTCAAGTCCCTCTTTTATTTCTCTGGGCCTTATGTCATAATCACTACTAATTTATTTTCTTTTTTGGATAATATAACCATGAAAATAGTCTATAAATATTTATCCTTAAATTTATGAGTATTTACATATCCATTTGATGATCTCTCTTTTATGGGGTTTATGGTACAAAAGTTACCAAATTGGAAATATAAGTTTTTGTCAGTTTTCCTTCTTGGGGAAATATGTTATGTTATCCACCTATATTCTATTATGAGATTTATATAATAAAATTTTACCTAATATATCCTGAATATACTCTTTTTCCTGATTTTATTGATTTGATTTATTTCTATATTTTCTTGTAAATATGTGTTAATTCAAAACAATGTTTTCAAAAATTGTTTTATATGTTTTTTAGATGATCTATAATGCACTTTCGAGGAAAGGGATATTAAATATGTTAAAAATATTATTCAAATATTCCTTTTAATGTTTTCAAGATAAATTTACAATATAAACTTTTCAAATGGTTTGATTATTTAAAATGTGTTTTCTAAAGTGTAAATGATATTTTCATCAAGAATTATTTCTGGAGATCTTTTGAAATAATTTTCCATTTAAGATAACATTATCCAATTTCACTAATTCATTATTAGGGTTATGATTTAAGGAATATATACTTATTAATATAATGGTTTTTTTAAATTTATTTTGATTCATTTATGTTCACCTAATGCACATATATGTGGTTTTTGTTATTTTATAGTTGGGATATGTATCTCCATCCAATTAACTTGGTAATGATTTATATCTAACTATATAATTATGTGAAAGAGGTAAATTGGATTGTCCCGCATTGGGATGAAGGGGAAAACTGGTCCACTATAAGTAAAGTATGGCAGTTGGTGATGGAGGTGTGCCCCACAAATTCTGTGCATCCCCTATGAAGTACCATGTTATGTTTTAGAAATGTTCCATTTCATATAGGGAATTATATTACATGTTTATGTGTCATCCACAAATTCTATGTCTTATTACTATATTAACATTTCATGGAATTTGTTCTTCATTTCCCCATTATTCAGGTCGTATAAACTTCCATTATTTATTCCATTAGTCATCATTGTTTTTAAATATGCATCTTATAAATAACAATTATTTTGTTTATGTTCTTGTACCCTTTTCCCATGAAATTATTTTGTAATCTTTGATATACCATGTAGTCACCCTTACTAAGAATCTGAGCTCACCCTTTATTATGTTTCCTTTTCCATATGTTATGAATAATGGTTTTATGTAGGATATGACTAAGAAGAGTGATTGATGTGAAGGAACATTTGGATATATTTTTTTGGACTAATTTTTTACTTTTCAATGTAATATAAGAGATTTTATTATTTAGATAAAACTAAAAATGTAATAGTTCCTTGGGTATGTAACTGTTCAAATATTTTCATTTGATGTTTTAGGTTTACATGTAATTTTTTGACCATTTTAATGTTTATGTCCATAGAACTGGAACTAGAATTGTAGATTCTAGGCTATTACATTCGATATGAGATAAGGGTTTGAATAACTTTTGATATTAGGATGTCTTCAAGGGATGTTATATTAAGAGTGATAGAAACCATAATCGGTATATAAGACCATAATTTCTGAGACATAGAATCTCATTTTTTATTTTTTGGATATAAAATTTTGTAGTGACTAACAATGTTATTGGAGATATTAATTATTTTGGTAATTAATGGTTATTGCATTTTGTGATGTAAATTGAATGGTATGAGATATGCATTGAGGTTAAAATATTTATTTAACATTGAATATGTTATGGTTATTTTTGAGGATGTTTTTCTTGTTATAGGAGTCTTATAAGCATTATTATAACTTAGTTTTAGAAATAGGAAAACTCATGGGATTGGTGACAACATTTCATGTTTGGAAGGGCCACGAGGATTGAACAAACAAATGAAGGATGAAAATGGTGCATCACCTAATACTATCTAATTTGATGTCATGGTTAGTATTTAATTTTCGTTTTAGACAAATTATATGATGGATAAATGTTATTTTCATATTCTTGACATAATTTTTATCAAATATACAAAATTGTCAGATTACAAGTAAATTTTCTGTTTAATTGATTAATGTTATATTAGAAGACATTAATTATTTTGGGAGCCCAATATAAATAAGGTAAATATAACAACAATGTATTTTTTTGAGTAATAAAGGATTTTTTTTTTAAGTATATATTATTTTATTTTGTATTTATGGTTTTTCATGTTACTTATGAAAATAGTTAACATGCCTTGAGGATTATAATGGAAATTTCTTTTAGTATGACACATTGTGAGGAAAGTTATTTAGATATAAATTATAGAATTTTTCTTGGAATACTATATGACCAATTCCTTATGATTTTTGTGTTTTAATCATAGTTTAGTATATTTTTTATGAATCTAAAGGTTAGTAATTTTTTGAATGGAATGTGTTGATTTTTGGGTATTACTGCTGAATTTTTTATAGTAAAATTGTTTTTATCATTTAATGGATTATTATATTGGTAGAATTACCTTAACCAATACAGACCATTTTGGTGTTGGTTACCTTTTCATGATATGATAAATATATAGTAACTTGTTTTTTGATTATTTGATTCATTAGATGTAAATTATACTTCCTTAGGTGTGAAAAATTCAACTAGAATACTCATCGTTTGAAAATGAAAAAGATGAGTTAGTAGTTGAAATTGATTAAAGGATGAAACAATAAATTTCAATTATGAACTTTTTCTTTGTGTTTTTAGTATACATGGTAATTTAATTTCTCAACATCAGGAAAATAATCAATAAAGAAAAATATATGTTACAATGTTATTGATGTACTTTTTATATGGAGAAATAAATAGCCTTTTAACCCATTAAAGATAAAAAAATTTAATGGTTGACATTATAAGGATAATTTTCTCCTCACTCTATGTTAGAACATGATAGAATTTTTTCTCTTCCACGTCTCAAATATCCTACATGTAATCTGAGTACGTGTTATCTTATGTTACCTGTGTACTATCCTTTCCCTCTTTCAAAATTGATGTTTTATTGACTATTTTTTCAATAGGGATTTCAAAAAATATATTTTGAAAAGTCAAACCCTTAATTAACAAGAACATGTTCAAATTTTGTGGGTACAAATTATTTAATTGGGGGAGAATTTAATATCCTGAGATTTTAAAAGGAAATACATTGTTTGACAGTGTACAAGATAAATTACACCTACCTTAAACAAATAAGAAAATTTTGTTATTTAAATGTGACCATTATAACCTAGCAGCTAAATAGGTAGGACTGAATAGGATTATAAATTATATATAACGGTCATACTCATTAATAATATATTAATTTTTTGTAATTAATTAATATATTTCTATTAAACTCATTTAATTATTCAAAAACATATTTCATCAAAAAAAATATTTTCATTTATTTTTATGTATAAAAAATATAATTAATTTCTAGAACATTGGTAACATTTATTCTATAAAATTAATTTTCTTTTTTAAATAATTTCTTCATATTGTTCCGATAGTGAAATTTTGATAACTTTCTGAATAGTTTAATATTTCATTGAATATTAAGAAATACCAAATCATGTAGAAAATTTAATATTTTAAAAGTATTTAATAGTAAAATTATGTTTTTAGCATTAAAATATATTTAATTACATTTTATTTAAAAAAATGCAATAATGGTGTTTGAAAATGAATTTCTACATGAATTGAATATTAAAACATTTTAAATTCAAAAAAAATTCAAAAAACTATATTTCATTTGGTTTTTCATGTTTTATTTAAAATTAAACTCTTTAATATCCACAATTTTCATTTTGAGAAATGTATTTCATATTTAGATAATGAGTGTGAATATTCAGTTAATTAGTACCATTTATTTTTGATAAATATATATATTATCCTAGGGAAAACGAATTTCGGTTATAAAGGGTCAATTAGATAATTTAGGTTAAAAAATAATAACAAGAACTATAAAATGGCCCTATATCATAAAAAATTTATTCAATGTATAAAATTCAACCCTTGAAACCTAAGGATCAAAATTTAGTTTCTTAATGGACTATTGTCCATGAAAAAGAATTATATACATTGTAATTCAAAAAGGTCTCAAAAAGTCACTTTCTTTATCTAAAATATCACATAGGGACACAATTAGGTTATGAATGAATATAAATGATTATATTGAGCTTAAATTACTTATTTTTATGATATTAATTTATCTTCAATTCTTATATGCGACATAATTACCATGGATTCTAATGCAGTATACATGTTTTCCTTGTTCATGTAGATGAAAAATCAGTAGGATGATTATTAATTAAAATATAAGAACCCAAAAAGATGAAAAACATGAATAAATAATATTATATGAGTTTATCGGGACCATAATCATCTAACACTTCAATTGACGACCATTTTTAGCAACCAAATTTTCATTTGGGACCTTTATTCTATTTAATATAATGTAAATACAAGAATGGAACACTCCAATTTTTAATATGGGTACTATTTTTAATAATGGGTGAAACACAATATGTTCTAGAATATATATATTATTTGAAAAATAAAATACTATTATACATAATGGTAATATATTTATATTTAGTAGAAATTAAATAGTTATTGTAAATAATTACACAATGATGATGGAGTAACTATTCAATTGATGGAGATCAATTAAATGATATTAAAAAGATTAGAATAAATAAAATTGTAATTAATTAATATGATTGATAATTTCATAGGTGACTATGACATATTCTGGGTGTATTAAATGATTTGGTTTTATGTATTATTATTATTTTTATTTTTATAATGTCAATGTAATGAATAGTGTAAAAATTGACCCAAATGGTATTTTAGAAAAAAAATATTTTATTAAATAATTTATAAATCATAAATATCATTAAAATTTTTAACGTTATTATGATACGTTTTAAAATTTAATAAATTGATTATTTATGAAAAATTGACACCATATAAGTTAAAAATAAACAGTTTTAATATTAAAATTTTTGTTATCGTGGTAAAAATTAATATTGGATAACTAAGGGTTAATCAAAATGATAAGGTTTAAAATAACATGAAAACATGTCTAAAATTTATCAGATGATGATATTGCAACAATATATTTTATTATATTAGAATTCCTATCATTTTTATGTATTTGGATTGAGATTTAATTTATTATAAAATAATATTTTTAGATATTCCAAAAATTCTCCTCGCCCAAATTATAAATGGGCTCCTCCTCCTTCATTTCTACACACCAAATTGAACTTTATAAAACAAAAAAATATGCCACATTATTTTATAAAACTCCCTTGAAACATTTTAATGGGTTTTTTTCTTCGCGAAGGATCAGACCTATCGCCCTTTAGAAGAGATATAATTGAGATTTTTCGATGAAGAAGTAATCGCTCTAACCGATCACATTATTTTTCTTATCTTCATAAACAACACTAAATATATAATTTTGATAATAAAATAATTACTTAATTATTTAAAATATGATAAAATGTTATTATTATAATTAAAACACCACCATACACCCTCTTTCCAGTCAATTATAAAGTGGATGTACAACTCATGCATACATACGGTGTACCGTCTCAACATATTGATACAATTCATTTATCATTACCATAATTTATAGTTGGATATTATAATGGGTTTAATTAATATATATATATTATAATTATTCTTGAAAATGTGAATGATTATTTTCATTTCTCTCATTCCATCATTCAAACAATGAAAATTGCATTCGTGCATAGGTACAGCCTACTATCTCCATGAATGGTGTAACTCACTTCAAATTTATAATTTATACTGACCAATATAAATATTTTATATTATTTTTATACCATTATTATAATTAATTAAATTATGGGAACAATGGTCATAGTATATCGACCAAGTTTACCGAACCCAAACATTCTTGGAAAACAAAGTAGTTATCACTGAGAACACTAATATAAATAACCAAAAATCAATAAATGGATGATAAGATGGTATAAAAATAGATTAATGGTAATATAAGCATATATTTATGGAATAACTGTGAAATAAACCTATATTAATTATATAAGAGGTTATAATGTGAACAAAGAATATCGAGTCTTGAGGAAAGGGAATTATTAACTCAATTTTTGATCCATTTCCTTGAACTGAAATTTCATTGAATATGTCATTATATGATTATGTGTTAAAAAATATTATTATATTATCTGTAGTTTCCTCTTTAAAAGTGGATTTATAGTGAATACACAAAATTGATTCATTTTATTAATATTTACATCAATAACATGATAAAATTAAGGGTATTTCTAGTCCAACTATTTTTTATAACAAAATTATGCCATATTACCCAATTGATTCAATTATGTGGTGAATATATTACCCATTAACTTAATAAATAATCTTTTTCCTTAATTTTTTTTATTTTTTTATATATTTGACTATATCACATTCATGGGGTTTACAGTTCCAATGTTTCCAAATCAGTATGGTAATTTAATCTCAATTGTCCTTTTGTGAGACACATCTTATGTTGTACACCTATATTATTTTATGAGGTGTTTATAATTCCCTATTATATATTGTATTTTAAAAATACCCATTTCATTTAATTATATGTTTTAGGTAATTGTCTCTAAAATTATAAATCTATGTTCCTTCAAAACAGTGTTTTCTAAAAATGTATACAAATTATTTTAAATGATGTATTATGAATTTTCATAGAAATTAATTTAAATTTTGATTAAAATATTCTTCAAAGAATTCTTTATATGTATTCAAGATCATATTCACTGAACAATTCATGTGAAATGTTTCATTTTTTAAAAAGTGTTTTCAATGTAGAAATGATATTTTCCTCAAGAATTATTTCTTAATATCATTGAAAATAATATCCCATTTAAGATAACACTATTAGATTTTACTTATTATTTAAAAGGTTTTTGAATAAATTATTACCCCTGATACATTTTATGATTATTTTATTTTTATGATGATTGATTTAGGTTCTTACATCACACATATATATTATTTTCATTATTTGATGGTGATATCTATATCTCAGTCCAATGCATTGAATAAAGAGTTATATCTCATGATATTAAGATGGGAAACTAGTCAATAGTCTTTATCCACTATCGAAAGAAGGGAAATACGGATCCTCAATATGGAAAGGACTATTAAATGGGATGTTAGTGTGTCACTCCTAATAGGTGCATCCCTCATGAAGTTTCTTTATTATGTTTTGGAAATGAGTCGTGACTTATAGGGAATGATATTAAATATTTATGTGTCTACCAAAAATTCAATTTCTTATTACTATGTTATGATTTCATGGTTTGTTATCTTGATTTCTTTATAATTAATTTATTATGAATTTAAAATATTTAGTTCATAACTAAATATTATTATTTTGAAATGCATGGTATATTTTTCATTTGTTATGTTTATGTTTTTATATAGGTATGCACTTTTTATACTTACATTATCTGTTATATCTCTTAAAGATACCCTTTTTGAGCTTTTATGATCACTCTTTCTTATGTTTCCTTTTTTCAAAAGTTATGAAAAAGGTTCATAAGTATGATATGTCTATGAAGAGTTGTATATGTGAAGACCCTTTGAGAGGTAATATTTTTTGGACCAGTTGCTTATATTTTTATGATATGTTAGTATTTATCCAAATTCTCTAAAACATTAAACACAAGTGGTCTTTGGGTATGTAATTTATGAAATATATAATTTTGATGTGATAATTTTATATGGAAAAAATTGGGTCACATTTGCGAATTTTATCTCTATAGTACCAAAACTAGAAGTGCAGATTCTGTGCTGTTCTATAGGCATACCTAGTTCTAGACTATAAGGATATACTTTTTTGAATTACTATGTGAATTGGTTTTTTGATTTTACTTAATTTATTTTATGGAAGGATTAATGATAAAAATAATATAAGAAAATTATTTTTAAAATAATGTGCATTTTCTAGATAAACATTGGATATATTTGAATGGAATTATTATGACATAAACACACATTAAGATTTAATGGAACAATTTACAATTGAATTCCATTATAACATTATGGTGATGAATATACCTGAATTTTTTCATAATGCAATTTTTAAGACACTAATTTAAATTTTTAATTAGATTAACCCATTAGTGTGGATCTTCTTTTCTTACAAATCTTCCATGAATTCAACTTCTAATGAATTTTAAGTCATTATGAATAGAGAAATATCTTCGTCAAAAACATTATTAAATGTTACTTTCACTTGGAGTATAATTTTTCGTGTGTGGGTGTTTCATCAGACTATGATTCACTATTCAATTCGACACATTTACCACTTTGTTATGGTATTTGTTCATCGAGGATTTTAAATATATTAAAAAATCTCACTTTATTGCTTATTCAATTAGTTAACATGAGATAAGATTTAAATGGGAAGTTTGAAATTTTTTTTTCATCATATGAGGACGAGATTTTTAGGGACCAAGATGATGTGGGGGTAAAATGGGTCAATTACATGGATTAGCAGGCACACATGTGCCCTTATCTAACAAATTTTAAATCTAATTAGGTTGAAATTTTTTTATTGGATCCATAAAAATTGTAGATACAAATCAAAAGACGAAATATGTACCCATTTACTCTATATAGTGTATGTCACGACCCATCCCCCATGGCCCATGTCGTGAGTACCCCAAGCCCGCCTACATAAGGGTAGGGGATGGTGACTAGTTTCTAGGTTGTAAACCTAAAATTGGGTGGCATTTCCTCGGATACTTGTACGCACAAGAAAACCCAACCAAGTACCAACACACTAGAATAAAGATAGTATACTATTGAGAGAAAACTGAGTACGGTCATAGCTCAAAGTAAATTGGCCATAATAAAAACCCCTACACGTTGAACTAAAATCCGTAAAGTACAAGACTACTCTAATGGCTATCCTCAAAAATGACCACATATTCATAGGATTAGTGTTGCTATTGGAAGCCGAGGGAGTATTACTCGTCTGTCAGATCTCACTGGGTTCCTCCAAGTCAAAAAGTACCAAGTCTATCGCTGAAGCGTATATTGTCTGCACGAGACATGGAACACATGTGGCCAGGGGCCATGAAAGAGTTTTGTAACACTAAACTCATTAGTGACCCCCAAAATCACAAGGAAAGGCCACGCGACAAACTGGATGTATAACACAAAAAAATCTAAACTTCATCAGTCAACTCACACTAGCTATCACTTTTAGTCAAGGATAGAAGGATCATCAAAACATTGAACTCCTCGGCTGCTGGAGAACTTCTCCTTTATCAAGTACAGTGGGTTTTCCTAATCACATAGAGTCTCTTCCCACAAACCTTGAACTGATGTCATATGCATCCGTGATGGGTATTGTGGGGATGTTGGGTCACACATAGTTGTTTCCCACTGTGGTCTTTCCTGTTCACCAAGAGCTACTTCCCACCTTGGCTGAACTGAGGTAATCCACATTTCGAGTACCGTGTGTTAGCCGGGTCACACAGTGGAACTCCCCACGGTGGGCATATTGGGTCACACAGAGCTGCTTCCCATTTGTCCATCGTCAAGAATTCTTCAGTTCTTAGCCAACAGTAGGGTTCCAAACATATTTTTCTTGGGATAACCTCTCCTCAATTGACATGAAACATCATGATATGCATAGAGGTCATAATTATTTCAAAATATCTGTCTCCTTAAGAGACTCCCAAAGTCGTAAACGTCTCATCAATTGGATTCACGGTTTCCAAGATACAGATGTTTTAGTGCTGAGGGCTCTATTGTATTCGTGTTCCATCCAACCAGGTCGTACCCCAAAATTCTCCAAAACTCTTGTAGAGTATCTCAAAAGGACCTCCTTGTCCTATGGATTATGACGTTGTAGATGGTTCGTAAATCGGTCGTTTGGTTAAAAAGTTAGGGCATGTTTAGCATAACTGGTCAATACTGGGTCTGGGTCCGGTCTGCCTCGGTCGGACTGGGCACACCCAGATTGATCTGGGCCGCCCGGCTAGCTGGGCCCGGCCTGAACCGGTTGGGCCGTGGGTTGGCCCACCGGGTGGTGGGTCGGTCTGATAGGCCGACCCGGTGGTGCCACCCGCCTGGCAGTGCGGGCCGCTAGGGATTCGCAGATGTGACGCTTCTAGTTATGGCTAATGGGGCACGAAGCCATGAATGAAGGTCAATCCATGGTGGATGACCCAACGCGGCACCACGTGGTACCACGGGTCCTCCGTTCCCCGGAAGATGGGTCGAGGATTTTCTGTCGGGCGTGCCGCTGGTTCACGCCCCGTCCCTCGGATGCTGGTCGAACCGGCAGCCTCCACTATGTCGAGGTCGATGGAGGCTGCGACCCTGCTACCACGTGGGTGCATCCCTCTCCTCTTCTGCCGCCTCCTGGGGTGGCAACCAATTCTTCCACCGGGCACATGGTTGGGGCTACCGCGTGCTGTTTTTGTGCTGCTGTGTGCTTCCGCCGGCACCGGTGTCGGTGACAGGGTGTTCACCGGGCCACCGGTCACGCATCAATGGCTCATTTCCTACTCCATCTGCGACTGAAGCCTCATAGAATTGTGTTCTTTATAGTGGTAGTCCCTGAATTGGATTGTCTTCAACATCAAATTCATCAATCATAATCAACAAACTAGAATAGGGTCTCGAGTCGTGTTTGTGCCGGCCCGAACCCTCCACATTAGAAATAAATATAGGGGTTTCAGAAAAAAAAAATCAACTAGATTTCATGCCCAGATTTCAATCCTGACCCCGACGATAATACACACCCTCGAACATATGAAAAAAGAAATAATAGATCAACTTGTTTATGAGATGATCTGTTCTTATCATTTTAGTATGAAATGCGGGGAAAACAAAATCAATCAATACAACCCCTACCTCAAATCATTGGATAGCGCTCGTGATAGAGGAAATTTCATTTTTATCCATCCCCACAACCAGCCGCCCCAATCGCCGCTCCATATTCAAACTCTAGTTTGGGGATTCGGGGTCGTATGTCACCTTCCACTGGGATCGGCTCTATCCTCTAAGGGTTCGATGTTACAATACTCCTTCAACACTTCATTTCATGGAGAAGCTTGTGCTGATACCCCTCCCCAAGCTCCATATATATAGGAGAGAGGGTGGGTAAGTAACGATGTAAGGATTTAATGGGGTCTCATAAATTTTGATCCTTCCTAATATCCCTAATTTCATTGTTACTTATGATTGGCATGTCAATCCATTTAATGGCTTGATGCATCGCTGGTCCAACACTCCGCTTTTCTGTTGGTGGAGAAGAAAGAAAAATAATATAATAAAATTATTTTATTTCATTTCTTTTTAAAGTCACAAAACGTAAATACTTCCCCGATCCTACATCAGTCAATGAAATGTCTCTCTTAATTGAATCATGGTGCTACAGATTCAACGGTGCCCTTGGATTTTTAATCTGAGCGTCGGTTCAAATGTCATAAAATGTAGGTTACACATTTATTGAATATACCTTAAAGAACGTTCAGAAATTAATTATGGACACACCAGAACTTGGAATCACATGTCGTCAGATTCATAGACTCATAATAGTTTTATATATAGAAAAATTATTTGGAAAATCTAGGTCTTAATATTCTCCCTTCCTTAGGGATTTTCCACCCTAAAAGCCACAACATATCCTGGGAAACAAATTTGGGGTACTGAGAATGAATCTGAGCCTCATGCTAACATGTTTTGTCCTAGAGGTTCCCATGCAGCCAGTGAATGCACACTAGAGGTATCGACCGCCCATGAAGGACCCACTCCTGTTGATCCTCAATATCCACTGGACCTTGTTAAATGTATCCCGATTATCGAAGTATTTCTTGTCATGGTTGATGAAGTGAGATGGTTCATGCATGTATCTCCTCTGTTGGGATATGTAGAAGACATTGGGAACCATTTCCAACTGCGATGGAAGTGACAAGTGGTATGCCACCTCGCCAATACTCTAAAGTATTAGAAAAGGTCTGAGAATATTTGGTGATATCATGCTACATCGGCAAAATCCTTGAAGTCCCCGTCAATGGGAGACGTGTAAGAATATGTGGTCCCCCTCCTGGAACTCTAAGGGTCTTTGTCTTCTGTCAGCATAAGGCTTCGGCCTGCTCTGTGCAGTCTTCATCTACTCCTGGATGATCTGCACCTCTTTAGTGGCAGCCCGTACCAACTGTGGACCCAAAGGGTTGATTCTCCTAGTTCTGTCCAGCATAGAGGTGATCTTCAAGGTAGACCATAAAAGGCCTCAAATGGTGCCATACCAACCGTGGAGTGATAACTTCTGTTATAAGATAACTCCACAAATGGAAACTGATCCTCCCAACAACAGCCAAAATCTAGGACGCATGTACGAAGCATGTCCTCCAGATTCTGTATGGTCTGCTCTATCAAACCATCCATCTGAGGATGATAGGTGGTGCTCAGACGTAGCTATGTCTTGAACACCTCCTACAACCCCTTCTAGAACCAGGATGTTAAACATGCGTCACGGTCAGGGATGATCATCGATGTCACCCCATGGAGTCACACAATCTCTTGTAAATAGATGCATCCCAAACCCTCTACTAATCCCCATTCTCTATTGGGTACGAAGTGGGATGACTTGGTGAGTCGGTTAATGATCAATCCGATGGAATATTGTCCCCTGGACGTACGTGGAAGCCCTGTAACAAATTCCATGTAGATCTCATCTTATATCCACTCCGGAACCTGTATTATCAATGCTATGCCTGCTAGATCTTGATTATGGGCCTTCACTTACTAACATGTGACACATCGTGAAAAAAACTCTGCAACATCCTTCTTCATCATTGGCCACCAATGTTGATGCTGGTGGTCCTGGTACATCTTCTCCACACTAAGATGTAACACCAGATGTGACATTTGGAACTCCCTCAACACCTCCTCCCATAACTCCAACGGTATCATGGAATGTCCTCTAAAGAGGATGATGTGTTCCCCACCTTCAGAAAATCCACCAGATGCATGTTCTAAGGATATCTGAGCCCGTTGAGCCTCACAGACAAAGTCCCCAAGCTACGCCTCCTTAACTCACTGAATAAGGAATGGAGTAACAATCATAGACTGGATGTAAGATGCTCCATTTCTATTCATGAAGGATATCAGCAATGCGGCTAAATGTTCTGTTGCATCACTCAGCAACTACCAACCAGACCTCATGCTGAGTTCATCTGCTTCCACGTTCCCCTACCTGGAGTATATACTCTCTCAACTTCGTAGTCGTTGAAGAACTCTAGCCATCGCGGCTGTCTCAGGTTCATGTTTTTCTAGGGGAAGATATTCTTAAGTCACTTTTGATCCAAGAAGTCTATAAAACGTTCGACCATCACGTAATGCCACCATATCTTCAAGGAGAATACCACTGCTACTAACTCTATGTAATGGGTAGCATAGTTTTTCTCATGTCTTCACAGCTATTGTGACCTGTAGGTGATCAATTCTCGCTCCTGCATCAGGATACACCAAAGTCCGATCCCGGATGCATCGCAGTAGACTACATACCCAAAACCCTCTTCATGTTGCCTCAAGATGGGAGTCGTCATCAGTCTCTACCTCAGCTCCTAAAAACACTACAAGCATCTCTCCATCCATAAAATGGGCTTCCCATTCTTCATCAACACCGAAAAGGGTACCATAACTCTAGAAAATTTAGGCACGAATCTCCGGTAGTGTCTAGCTAACTCCATGAAACTCTGCTCCTTGGTCACAGTCCTGGGTGGATCCCAAGCGAGTACAACCTCTATCTTTGCTGGATCCACCACATCTCTAGCCTCTGAGATAACATGTCCTAAAAATTGGTCATCTCAAATCCAGAACTAGATCTTTGAGAGCTTACCATAAATTTTTTGATCTTGGAGTGTATCCAGAACTTTCTGCAAATGACATCGATGCTCCTCCTCTGTCATTGAAAATACCAAGATTTAGTCAATGAACACCACAAAAATGTGATTAAGGTATGGATGGAAGATCATATTCATGAGTCCCATTAACAGTGTAGTGGTTTTGGTCACTCCAAAAGGCATAACCAAAAACACATAGTGGCTATATCAACATCCGATGGTTTTCTTCTACACATCTGCATCTCGTACCCCTAGATAATGATATACTGATATGAGGTCTATTTTCAATAGCCAATGAGATCCATTCAGCTGGTAGAAAATATCATCAATTCTTAGAAGTGGATACTTCTTCTTCACAGTCACCTAGTTCAAGCATCGATAGTCTACAAAGAGTCTCTAACTCTCGTCTGTCTTCTTGGAGAAAAAAATCAGGGCTTTCCAAGGAAAGACACTGGGCCTTATGTACCCCTTCCCGTGAAAGTCCTCCAATTGTACCCGTAACTCATGAAGCTCTTCATGATCCATCAAATATACTGGTGTAGATATCAGTGTCTTCCCTGGGTATAGGTCGATGTCAAATTCTACCTCTCTGCGGGGAGGTAATCCTGGGACATCTTCAGGAAAGACATCAGCATACTAGTCCACCACTACTGGATAGCTCGGACTTTCAACATCATTTCCCCGAAGGGTAAGGCTATCCAACTATTGTGTGATCGGTTCCACCCTCTTCTTGGTATGTCTATCTTGTGCTGCAATGGTTCCCTTCTCGCTGGTGAAGAAAAACCTAGTCCCATCTGCACGGGCACAATGCAATTGGAACCTAAAATAGTTGATCTATGCATGTACTAGTTATAACCATTCTATACCCAAGATAACATTGTAAGGCCTCAACACTGCTATAAAGAGATACTAGCCAACTCTCTCACATCCTAGAGTTATCTCACACTTCCTGAACTATTGTGTAATCATTGAATCATCTCCAGTATGTGTCTCTAGCCATAAGGATCGAGCCAACAGCTTCACCAGAATCTCAAAGATCTGAACGACGGTCATGGCAATAAAAGAGTGACTAGTAACTGTGTCTATAAGATCTATGGATAAGGTATATTGGACATAGAATGCACATATAATCCCTTCTGGATCATTGTGGTCATAGGCCTTAGTAGCCTAGAGCGAACTCACACCTGTCAACCTACTCCCTGTGGTCCGGGTGGACTTCCTAGAGGTCGTGGCGATAGAACCCTGAATCTCCTCCCTCCACCTGCTGCTTGGATAGATTCGCTACCACATCTGACTGCTTCCTACAGACCTCCCCGATCAAATCTTTGTCTCTGTCTCGGTGGTTCCTCGACTGTCTTCTGGTCATCCATATGGTGGGTCGGGCAGTCGTAATCCATGTGGCCCTTCCCACCGCACGTGAAAACTATTTGGATCCCTGCTATCTCCTTCTAGACTGGGAGCCTCATATGGATGACCTAGACTCATGGGGTTTCTCTCTGAAAGACCTGGCCCCCTTAGGCCCAATCTCTTGATGTCTGATGCCTACCGAAGACTCTCATTCATGGGGTCTGCAGGGGGCTCTAGCTGTCGGCACCTGCTGCATCAGGAAACTCTCTACATGAAAGGCCCACTCTAGCATCCCATCCAGAGTGGGGATTCTGAGGGTCACCACTGAAACCATAATATCTATCTGGAGCCCGTACTTGATGGCTCTGGCCTTAAAGTAAGGGTCTCACACCATATCCCTGCAGTAGTGGGAAAGCTCTATGATCCTTTCTGATTACTCGGCCACTGTCATGCTGCCCTACTGAAGGTGGAGTAACTTTTGAATTCACACATAGCCCACCGTCATGGGGAAAAACTCCTCCAATCCTGTAGAAGTCAACCCAAGTGAGTGTAACCTCATCATGACCCTAGATAATCAAACTCCCCCATCTCCTAGTTGATCCCTGTAGAAGGCTCACTGCCAAGATCACCACCTAGTTGGGTGGTGTCCTCACTAAGCGGAAGACCCATGTCATGGCCTCAATCCAGTCCACAGTGACTCGATGATCTACCTCTCCCCTGAACTTGGGAGGTATCTACCTCTGAATCTCATGTAGGGAGATGAACCTACAAAGTTAATCTACAGGAACTTCAGGTAGTAGGGGACGAACATTGGGTGGTGGTAGCACAGGGCCACCACCTAGTGGGACTATCTCATACACTAGTCCCTGGAAAGACAACTCTTCACTCTGATGGTTTTCCTCTTCTATCTGGATCTTGGTTGGTTGTCCTCATAGTGTCTTCTTGAGATAAATCAAGATATAACATAGTTAGATCATTATACCTGGTGAGATGACTTTAATTTGAATCAAAAAAACAAAAATGCTACCAGTATTCTCATTAATTGAGATGAAAAGCAAGACCTATAGTTCCAGTGTATTAATATGTCAGCCGCAGCACCAACCCTGGACTCCCTGAATCTGAAGGTCAGACTCTCAAAACATAACATTTGATCTTTTAAAAAAAAATATGGACTCTTTTTCTCTGAGGTACAATCGACCACCTCTGAAACCACTTTTTCAAGAACCATCCCCGGGGACATGTGCCGTAACAACCCCAAGCCCACCTCTGGATGTCTAGGGGCTAGAAACTAGCGATGAGGCCACAAACCTGCAAGTGGGGGTCATTTTCCCAGACACATAACCAAGTACTAACTCACAATAATATAGATAGTATTCCACTGAGAGGAAACTGAGTATGGTCATGACTGAATGTAAATGGGCCAGAATACAAACCCCAAAATAAAGTACTAAAAGAAGTATGGTTCCAGAGTTCTATAATAGCCATTCGTAGAAATACTCACCTGATTGTTGGAGTAGTGTTGAAATTGGAAGATAAGGATGTACATCTTGTCGATCAGATCTCACTGGGGTCAGCCTAGGCCAACGCCACCAAGTCCATCGTCGAACCGTTGACTGTTTGCAAGGGACATGACAACCACGTGGCAAGGTCCGTGTAGGGGGTGAGTAGAAATAAACTCTGTTGGGACCCCAAAACAAAAATTAATGACCACACAACAAACTGGAATTATTGCACACAGAAAAAGTACACAACCCAAGTCAACTCACACCAAGTATCATTTTAGTTCAAGGATAGAAGGATCATCAAAACGTCAAACACCTCAGCTGCTGGAGAACTCCTCCTCTATCAAGTACAGTGGGTCTGCAGGTTCACATAGAGATACTTCCCACTAAACATGAACTGCTATGGTACTCATCCCTGATGTGTACTGTGGGCATGTTGGGTCACACCAAGTCACTTCCCACCGTGGGTCTACCAGGACACACATAAATACATCCCACCTTGGATGAACTGAGATCCTCCACCTATCAAGTACCATGGGACATCCAGGTCACACAGAGCTGCTCCCTACTATGGGCATGCTGGGTCACATAGAGACCTACCTACTGGGCCATCGTTAAGTGGTCTATAGGTCTCAGTAAACCATAGAGTTTCGTACATAGTCTGCATGGGAAACCCACTCCTCAATCAACTTGTTGCATCTTGATATCCGTGTAATTTACCACAATGTATTCCAAAATATCTTTCTCTTCAAGAGAGTCCTAATTCCGAATACATCTCATCAATCGAATGCACGGTTTTCATGATACGGTCGTTTTAGTGTCGAGGGCTAGGTTAGATTTGTGTTAGATCCAACCGGGCCATACCCCAAATTTCCACAAAAATCAAGTGGAGTATCTAAAAGGACCTCCTTGTCCTAAGGATCATGACGCCGTAGACGGTTCATCAATTAATCATATGGTTTAGAAGTTAGGAACTGTTTAGCTTAATAGGTCAGTACGAGGTCCGGGTCCGGTCCGCCCTGGTCAGACCGGCCCGACCTGGTTCGGCCAGGGATGATCCGAATCGATCTAATTTGACCCGGCCCTTTAGGCCTGGCCCGACTTGGCTGGGCCGCCGGTCGGCCCGCTGGGTAGAGGATCGGCCTGCGGGGCCGTGGGTTGGCCCGATGGGATGCGGGTTGGCCCGCTGGGCCGCAGGTCAGTACGCTGGGCCAGCCCGGTGGTGCCACCCACTTGGCGGCACGTGTTTCCAAGGATACCAAGACGCAGAGTGTCCGGGTAGGGCTAACATGGTGTAGAGCCACGTCATCAAGTCAGCCCATAGGGTTTGACCCAATCCGGTGCCGCGTTGCGCCGCGTGTCCACTGAGTCGTGGCCGACGGGCCGCCGCATTGTCGTCAGGCATGCCAATGGCGCACGACCCGTCCCCTAGCCACTGGTCGAACTGGCGGCCTCCGCTTCGCCATGGCCTTTCTGCCATGTGGGCCCACCACTAGGGGCGTGACCCTCCCCTCTTCTGCTATCGCTCGGGGTGGCGGTCTGTAATTCTATCAGGCACGCGTTTGGTGTCTTTGTGTGCCATTTTCATGCCTTCTGTGCCACCACCCTTCGGAAGGGTGTTCATCAGGGCCGCTGGTCGCGCACTGATTGCCCGTTTCCAGCACCTGTGGCCTCCTCGTATCATGTTCTTCACTACCGTAGGCCCTGATTTGGCTGGTATCCAACTTCAAATTGGACAATCACAATCAGCACATGAGCGGAGGGGCTCGGGCCTGGTTCGTGTTGGCCCACACCCTTTGTGATAGAAATAACTATTGGGGTTTCAGAAAAAATGTTAAACTGGATTTCATTCCGTGATTTCAATACTGATCCCAACAATAATATACACCCTTCTACATATAAAAAATGAAATAACGGATCAACTTGTTTATGAGTTGATCCATTTTTTATCAGTTTAGAATGAAAATAAGGGAAAACAAAATCAATCAACAAAACCCATACCTCAAAACATTCAAGAGATCTCATGATTGAGGAAATTTCATTGTTTGTCATCCCCACAATAATCCACCCCCATTGTCGCTCGATCGTCATGATCCGGTTCAGGGTTTCTGTGTCGCACGACGCCTTCTGCTAGGATCGACTCCACCCTCTATGGGTTTGGTGTTACCGTACTCCTTCATTACTTCGTTTCTTTGTGAAGCCTGGGCTGATACCCCTCCCAAAGCTCCATATATATAAGAGAGGGGGACAGTAAGTAACTACATCGAGAATTAATGGGGGATAATAAATTAGTAACCTTCTTAATTTTACCCAACAATGTCATTACTTAGGATTAGAAAGTCAACCCAGTTATTGCCTTGACGCATCATTGGTCCTACACTCTGCTTGTTCGTTGTTGGAGAAGAAAGAAAAATAAAATAATAATAAATTTTATTTCATTTCTTCTAAATGCCTCAAAACATAATTTCATCCCTGGACCTATTACGGTCAAAGTAAATTCTCCCTCAATGAAATACTGAGGTTTCTGATTCAACGGTTCTCTCAGATTATTAATCTACGCACCAGTTCAAAAGATAGAAAATTCTGATTATGCATTTATAGAATGTACCTTATAAAAGTTCATAAATTATTTCTTGTAACACCGGACTCAGAATAATGCTTCATCAGATTTTTAAGACTCCTAATATTTCCAAATATATAAAAATACAAGGAAAATCCAGGACATTATAGTGTACTAAATAATTTTATTTACATTGATACCCCAAACTACCTGATGTTAAGAGTAACTCATATTATTTTTAAAAATTATTCAATTATAGATTTCTAATGCTTTAAAACATTCATATTGATATATTCACTAGTTATATCAACAATATTTCAGTTTTTTTAAATTGTCGATAATGTAGTCTACCTATCCCAATTAGAGTCACATGTTGCACTGTGATATCTTTGTAAAAAATAACATCCACTCATTGACTCTAAATTGGAACCTTAGGTTCCTCATTTGTTTTTTTATTCATGGAATGGAAAAACTATATATATATTTAGTAAAATGGGTAACATTAAAAATAATAAACATTTTAGATCACCCATGACTCTTATGGAGAGATATAATAATTAATTTTATCCACTCGAGCCCCATTCTCCTCTCCATGATGAGTTAAAAAGTTAGTAACCGTTATTTGGGCTCTGAAAACATGGAAAGGAATTTCAAAATTATGTTTTACAACTAGATTAGAATAATTTATGTTCAAAATCATTTTAAGTAGTTATATCATAAAATGTTTACACATTTAGTGAATTATTTTTTATTATTCAATGAAACACTTTTAATTTCTAAATCAATTAGCTTGATATTTTAAATCAGAATCTTATGATACACCTATTATACACCACAAAAATACATTCTCTTTCGTACATACTTCATAAATACATATTCTTTTCTATATCCAATTTAATGGAAAATATCCCAACATGAAAAAGTGATTACAATGTCAAGGGGTGGTTCGAGGTGGTTCATTATAAAGGGAAAAGATGCGAATAATGATCTTTGGTACCTTAAAATAAAAAATTTCATAAAAAAATATAATTCTAAGAATATTTAATGTGATAATACACATATTAAATATGAAATAATCACATTCTTCTCCACCATTTGATCTTAAATTCGTTTTATAAAATTCATAACTCAAATCAAAACCATTTTTTATTATTGAACTTTTAAGCTATTTTACAACACCCCCGCTTTCAGTTTTTTATACAATAAATTAAAATTTTAAATTTTACGACCACCAACAATCTATAAGAAAATACTAACGCTCTTCAATATACATGGAATTATTATGTAAATATAATTAATTTGAATCTTTATTTGAATTCAATCACATACCAAAAATAATGGTAAAAAATAAGTACATAAATAAATAGTTTTTTAATTTGTTGTGTCTAAGAAATTGATTAATAATGAGTAAATAAACTAGTCTTACGAGTGATTAATGAAAAGAATTTCAACTATGAATAGTTTATTATTGAAACAATCTTCTCTTATTACTTTTTTCCTTCATTCCCATCAACTGACCATCTGAGGGGTTTTTATAAATTTTTCCATGAACATACTCATTATTGAAAAAATGGTTGAGTATTTCATGATCTAATATATTGATAAATCAATTCATAATCCATTATAAAATATATATTTCAATAATTTATATATAAATATATTACTATAAATTATTATAAAGATAAAATATTAACATTAATTATATAGATGATTCAATTGAATATATATGTCACTAATTAAAGTATTGGTTCAATTTTCTGAATGTTGTTTAGATTTTAATATATTAACCAATAGTGATGTTCTAAATATCAATATTTTATACCCTAATTTTTTACATCTTGTAAAATTTTTTCCCATATGGAACTTGGGTTATATAGAGATATGATTAAATTGATGGGCTATTTTTGTGAGCCGCAGAATCTCAGAATGAATTGCATATTCTACTTGGGCCACCTCGAAATCTATTCAAATATACAAATTAGCTAGGTCCACTATTTAATTAAATGTTTCAACTAGTTTATTCTATATCTAGTTTAATTTTTAAAATCATTTGGATGAGATCTTGCCCTTGATAGTAATTTGATTGGGTTGTTGTCACGTTTATAGTGCCCAAAATATCTTGGGTTGGTTGTACCAAATAGTGGCCTTCTGAAATGAATCGTCAAGTACTCCAAAATCCTGAATTATTTTCAATGGAGTGAGAAACTTTAAAATTAAATTTGGATGTAAAATATTGAGCATTTTGTGTTTTAGAATGAGTTCAAATGTGTACCATGTAATAGTTCACACTACTAAATAATTATAATCATAATGTGAAATAATGTTCACATTGTAAAGTGAAATAAAAACAATGCTAATGATTAATGAAGCACATAAATAATATAATATAAAAAAATAATATTAGTCTCTTCCAGTGGCGTGTCACCCCCCCCCCAGAATGATTTCTTCTAGTCCTGAGAAAAGCATATCTCAAAAATATGCAATTAAAATTCACTTTTTCAAAAACATTTTAATACAAAATGATCACTAGAAGACCTCATACAAAAAAATTATGAAAATCATCAAAATAATTTCATAAAATGCAGTTCCACAAAACTATCCCAAGCCCAACCAAGTTCTTTTATTCAAATCCATCACTTCATTTCATCTAATTTAAATTAAGTATGGTGATGTGTTCTGCATCCCAATTGGATTTTGGGTTTTATTTTTAATCAAGGAGGAAACGATAGAAGTTCTAGGGGGGATCAAATATTAATATTTAGAGGACTATTCTTTTTTTCAAAATTTTCCATTGATATTTGAATTTATCTCAATCGATTCATCCCATGTAGTGAGAGTTTTTTTTGATAACACACATGCTCAAAGACCCTAGGTCACCAATTGAGGCTCACATGCTCAGGTATCATATCGAGTTAACTCAATAAAAAATAACATTACCATATATAGTGATAAAATTACAACTCTAGTATAGAATATTATGTAGTCATGATCCCCATGTTCCAAAAGCAACACATTAGGTCAATCTATTTCAATATGCATAATTTTATTATTATTTGTTTATTACTTTTCTATTTTATTATTTTTAAATATTTTTATTTTTTTGAATACTCACGTTAAATTTAAAATCAAAACCAAAACTCTGATATTTTTTATGGGACCCATGAATTCATATTAATACCCCACAATTCAAATGAAATACATTATAAATTTTTATTAATTGGATAATAATTTATGAAGTTAAAATCACATCAGAAAACCACCCTTCCCAAAAAATATGCTCGATGATATAAAAAATTATTAAAATTAAAATTATGGAATGAGAATTATTTTACATTCTATGAAGAGGAGGTCAAAAAAATTGAAAATAAGAATCATGGAATGTAGTCATGTGGTGGAAGAATTTAAAGTTTTTTTTGAGCCCATGCATTCTTTTTATCTCAATGTAACTCAGTGAAGCCTTGTCTATGAGGGTATTTTGTGTTTTTGAACCTATTATTTTCTGAATAATTCATGAATATCATCATCCCCAGAATCATACACACAAACAAAATTAGAACATAATAAGAACCCCTTGATATTCCCTTAACTAAAATTGATGAAAATATAGAAGGGAGAAAAAACAGACCTGTTTACTTTGAAACTCCAGACATTGAGTAAATATTTATGTTAAGGTTGGGATTCCTCTTATAGAGTTCATTGTTTAAAATCGTTATCCATAAATTGATGCTAAATCTATCAAATTTTTTCTATTACAATGTTTTCTTGAATTAATGCATCATCTGTTTCTTGTTGGGTGAATTACTCATTTAATGGTGTTATCCTATGACCATTGACAATGAAAACATGACCACTAGTGGGATCTTAAATCTGTAATGCTACATGATGGTACACATGGTATATTATATAAGGACATGACCATCTATACATTATCATTTCAGTGTGTAGATGATGTTTTGAACTATAAAGGTACACGAATTTTAGTAGTTCAATTTGTTTGACCTTGATATTCCATAACCAATATTCTTAAACTCTATCCTTATTGATTGTTTAATTTTCAAAATCCTTCATCCTATGTTCCTCAATGTCATTAAGATCTAATTTCACCTTTTTTCAAATATATGTGAAAATTTATTTTTAGGATTTCCCAAAATGCCTTATGATCAATTCCAATAGGTAAATGGAATTCCATTACACAATCCAACTTATTTTTTGATATCCCTTGGATGGTTTTAAATATTTTATGATATTGTAAAATGGAATCCAAGGGTTTCTTGGAGTAATCCTTTCAAGAGGGAATTATATATTCATCAAAAAATACCTTAATCCCACTATTCACTAACATAGATTAACTGTTGGTTTCAAGACGACAGGAAATTAAAACATTGTGACTAATCCCATAATTATAAATGTGTTTTTATAATAGGAAATTTCAGAAATTGGTTACATTATCTAGGAATTCCCAATCTAAAAAATATGTACTCTTTCAAAAATTTGATCATTAAATGATGGTCATTGGGATTGTTGGGAATGACCTATACCCATTATGAGAAATAATAATCTGGTAAGTGGATTTATATATAACCCCTAGATTTTAGGGAGGGTCCCTTGTAGTCAATTCTCCAATACTCAATGACTTCGATGACTATAATGGGAGTGAGGGAAATTTGATTCCTTTTAGTAAGGGATCAATATTGTTGACATTGAGGAAATATTTGGAAGAATTGGTAGGAAATCATATTGGGAGGGACAATAGAAACAATTTTGGATGACCATTATAGTTGTTTTTCTTGGGGAATGGTGGACAACACATGCCTCTCTGTGACGTACTTTTATAATGGAATCCTTCTCAAAATCAAGAACTCAACATCTATTGATTTGATCAGGATATAACAAGAAGAAGTATGGATCATCAAGAACATAGAGTTTGATATTAGAAAGGAATTTCCTGTTATCTTGGGTACAATAAAATTTTTTAATGTCTCCCATTACCGAACGGTTTTCAATATCATCATACCATGGGAAATCAATCACAGAATAGTGGTTCTCATCAGGAATTCAATCATAAATAGAAATATTATAAGATTTTTCATTGAATTCCATATTATAGAGGTGATCATATACCGAATTTTCAATAACATTTTTATCCATAATGGTTAAATCAGACTCTTGAAGAATAAGGATCCACCAAATAAATATATCCTTGGAATCATATTTTTAGAAAAGGTATTTCATTGATGTATGATCGGTGAAGACATTGATGGGTGATTCTAAGAGATATGACCAAAATTAATCGAAGGTAAAGAAAACTGAAAGTAACTGTTTATTAGTGGTGGTGTAGTTGATTCGTACCCCATTTAATGATTTTCTTGCACATGTAAGGAAACATGTAGTTTTCTAACACTGTTGTCTAATAACTTATCCTACAACAAAGTTACTCACATCATACATCATTTTGAATGGACATTTCCAATTTGGAGCTTTCACAATAGGAGGATATATAAGATATTAATGGAGTGTAAATAATTATTCATCTTAAGTTTATCTCTATATATATAGAGCATCATTCACCAACAGAGAAAAAATTTGTAAATAAATTGAGATGAAATTCATAATTAACATTCCATAGAAACTATTATATACCATGAAGCACCTCACTTCCTTGACATTTTTAGTAGAGGGAAGGTGATTAATGATATAATCATTATCTTTATCAACACCAATACCTCTACTAGTGACCAAATGGAACAAAATGATTTCTTCTATTATAATGGTATATAATTTTTCCCATTTTAGGATGAGATTATTATCCAAAAATATAGACAAAACACTTTCAAAATTTATATGGAACCCTAAAAACATCCCTAATGATGGAGATGGAATCCATAAAGACCTCTAAACGATCCACCACCATGCCACATAATATTCTCATCATGCACCATTAGAAGGTACCATGGGCATTACATAACCCAAAGGGAACACATTTGAAGGAAAAATGCAAACTGGATAGGTGAAGGTTGTTTTTCCATGATCATCTAATGATACAACAATTTGATTATACCATAAGAATACATTTATAATGAAATATAATTGTTGACCTACCACCCACTCGAGGACATGATCAATAAAGTGAAAAGCGAAATGGTCTTTCTTGGTATATTATTTTATTTTTATATTGTCAATTCATAATCTCCATCCACTAATAAACCATGTGGGGAGAAGATCACCATATCCATTGGTGATCATAGTTATTCAATATTTCTTTGGAACAACTTGAATTCAGAATACCCACTCACTCTTGATAATAGGGTAGATGATAAATGATTTTGACAACCTAGGATGTTCTTTCTATACCACATCCTTAAGATTGGGTTTGAGTCTTTATTGAGGTTGACAACATGGTTTGGATTCAGATTCAAGAGAAATAATTTGAGATCCAATGATTGGGATAATCTGGGAAATATCAGAAGGGGTTTATCCAATTTATTTCTTTTGTATTCTTAGGACATCAAGAATGATTTATTATTTATTAGATTAGAGAGGTAATCAAATGAAAATAGTAAATGTTTGATTTTCCCCTATGTATTCATTCTTTAATGATAAAAGGTAGGACCTCACATTCATGATCTTATTGAACAATGCTTTCAAATTAATTATGGGACCTTATATCGAACTCAATTTCTTTTTACAAATTTATTAACAGATTTAGTTCCTTCTGATCAGATGTTTCAGCCAGAAAATTGGCCAAATCACTGTTTAGAATGGGTAAGGACTCAATGTTATTGATTTCACCAATGTTATCATTGATTAGAGATTCATTAAAATAATTAAAATATCTATCTATAATATATTCTAGACAATGAGAAAAATATCACTCATGTGAACAAAGATAATAACTCACTTCCTAACATAATCATCCTCCAATAATTCCTTGATGTACATCTAGTTCAATATCAAGACTACCAGTCCAATTCACTTCATGGATATCATCATCATCTCCCATTTAAGAGTTTTCATTTTAGATGTTTAGATCAGGGCTCATGTTTCCAAAGGTTATATTTTTCTTTCCATTCCTAACCTGGATGGTTGAGATGATTGTTTCTAAGAAGGGATGACCACAGATGATGTAGGTTTTCTCCCTAGGGACAAAGCATAGGTGATTATCAAGGACAATGAAGTCATCAATGAAAATGGAATTTTGAACTTTTACAATATCATCATTTAATATCCCCATAAAAACATAAACACTACGACCATCAAGTTGAAGAGTGACAGATGTGGGTTGGAGTTCTTCAAGACCTAACTGACAATACATGGAATATAGAAAAAGTATTAGAGTAGTTCTTAGTTGAAAATGGGATTTGATTGTTTGGTCCCCTCGGAACTCAACAAAGATGTATTCACATCGTGGATCTTTTAACATTTGGGGAATGGTATCATGAATGGTGGCACCGACATTAGCAGCCAAAATGACTTGGTTTATCTGAAAATATGTTTTTAATGGTAAACAAGTCATTATGGTACTTTGATTAGTAAGGAATGGATTGGATTTCTTCGAGAAGGGGAATGTTCATCATACCGTAAGATAATATTTCCCTCAATGTCTCGTTCTGTTCTGGTTTATATTTTTCCTCTAATGTACTGAGGGCAGGGAGCATGTTTTTTGAGAGTTTTGTGTGGTTGTGTTTTTATCACATTCTCATTGGGTTTTTTGGATCATATGGGTGGTTTTCCTATATTTTCAGGTTTTTTGAACCTTTTAATAATTTCAGAATCAGTTTTTAGCATTCTTAATGGATGTCCATCTTTTTAAAATAGTCGCTTATTTTAGGTGTTCATGAAAGGGTTGTGTGTAACTATATTATCATATTATGGAGGAGGATGTTAATCAATAATTTGAAATTGTTACCTCTCTAGTTTAAATAATATTCCGTTCATGTTTTAGGGATGAGACTTCTTGAGATCATTTTCCCCATTTGTAAAGATAGATGCTCCAGGATTGGAAGAGGAGCATATTGGGAAGGGTCTTCTGCTGTTTTTTAATCTAAGGGGGATAGTTAGGTAGTCGTATTGGTTGTCTAATGAGTTTCTATGTTGATTTTTTGTATTGTATAGTAGTATTTTTCTATTGGATTGGTTTTTGTTGGAACTTTTATGGTTTGAAAAAAAAATTATGGGTAGTGGTTTGGCCCTTATGGTTGACTAGGTCATAAGTTTTCTTTCTAATAGAATCTACGATGGTAATTGAACCTTGTATTGAATGGGTTTTGGTATAGTGTCTTTTGAATGCTAAAATGATGGAATTCCACTAGTGTTTCTCCTAAAATTGCATCCTTAATTGAGTGATGGTTTGGTAGTTTCTTGTTTTTTGGTCATATTTTTCACATGTTGTGAAAATAAGATCAACATTTTGAATTTCATATAATATTAAAACTTTTATTGGATTGACATTCCAGGGGAGGTAATACGGTGTTTTTTTCTTTTAACCTTTCCCACATTCCATAAAATTAATTCCTTTATTTTTTTTAAAAATAATTATGAGAACTCTTATTTAGTGAATTTTTTTCTGATGGGGGAAGTATTATTTGTATAATAATATTTATAATTAGTACCCGGAGTGGATTAATAGAGGTCTCAAAATTATTATCCAATTCATTGCTCAAACATTAAGGTAGAAAAGAAAGATCCAAATCTAAGATGAATCAAGTTTATGTGGTAGTAAAATGTTTTCAACAATGTCATTGAGCTCCTTGACATGAAGGCATTCCATTTTTAACTCCATCCAGTGAATGGATGGGAGATCATTTAGAACGTGAGGTTCAAAGACAAAGTGGGATTCTCCTGGGGGTATCATGCCAAATGCAAGAGCGTGCATTGGACCCGGCATATAATGCCCCGACCTTAGAATCCTAGAGCCAATGAATTATTTTAATTCATTGTCTTGATTATAAGGAATCATGTCCCAAATGTCCGATAATTTTTTAAGTCATGATAAATAGATTACATACATGAACGTTACATTACACATTCAAACATAAAACACAACATATATAATCCATTTATAATGTCATTATTCTCCTAACATAACCATGCATATCAAACATAATATTTTTCTTGGTTTCCTTGGAAAACCAAACCTAAGAAATGGGTGAGCTTAGATGCTCAGTAAAGGTAAATGATTTTGTGGAAGTATAATAATTTACGACAAGATGTGTAATAAAACCAACAACTTTTTAAACATAATCTTGAACATAATATAGAGAAAATAAATCAAACATTACCATATAAACATTCACATGGATTTTCTACTTGTATAATAATCACATGGTATAATTAATATCATAATAAGGGAATGTCTAATTTCGTACATCATTACCACATAGTAAAGGCCTCATGCCAAGACTACAAATAATTTTTTTCAAGGCCTTCTGTAATGACAGTAATTTGTCTCCTGAGACCTACCAATGAATCATGGAGCTATAGTGGACTCTACCTATCACTTACTGAGTCCACTGCATTCCTCATATGAAAATTTTGAATCAGAACATAAACATTCATATTAAAACTCCCTTAAAAAATTTCAATGCTTCATCCATAAACCATGAAGGGCATAATAACAACACATTCTTAGTCATACATATCATAACTCCTTAAATAATATATGGAAGATTGTATGATAATAAATCAACCATAATCAAGTATAATATCCAGTAAAGGATATTGACATAGTTGAAAATGATTAGTAATATTTTTTGAGAGAAATATAACTTATGTGGAATAATTTGAAATTCACTAATTTATAAAGGAATTCATTTAAAATAGGGCATTGAATATTTTTTTCCCAAAACAAATTGAAAATATTTAAAGAAATTAACCTTTTAAAACAATCATTTCAATATAAATAAATCCTTAAAACCATTTTGAATACATAGATGTTAATGAGATAGATTTAGAAGAATAAATATTTAAAACATTTAAAATGATGTTTTAGTTAAAGATTACCTTAAAAAGAATCCATTTTAAAACTTTTGTATGAGAAAATTACATAGATAATAAATATGTCTCAGTAAAAACATACGCATAAATAATCTCGGATAATAATGAGATTGAGGAATTAACCCTTACGTTGCATGCTACATTGGTCGAGGGTACATTTAACCTCCTGTATAATGACCATTGAATGTTATAAAATTATACCATAAACATATTAATTTTTATAATATTATACATGATTAATTTATTAATTTATACTACCCATTTAATAATAATTTCCATTTTAAATTTACATTTCAGGTAATAAACGCTTTCTTTAGTGTACATGTTTTAACATGTAATTCTTGATCGTATCATTTAGATTAGGATTTAAATAATTCCAAAATATAATATATTATTTATTTATCATATATATTTAGAATATAAATATGTATATTATATAGATATATAAAATAAAAAACTTAGTTTATTGAGAAGGTAGGTCATACGTATGCATAAACATTGTTTCCATTTTAATATCATATTCAATGGGAGTAAGTGATATGATATATGTAAGTACATATATATTTATATATATCTCTCAAGTAGCATTATTATTTCATATATTACATAATTATTAATAATATATATTTTTATAATCATCGTTGAAGGGGGAACGTGGAAAAGAATCTCATCGTGTCGTGGAGATGGAAAACAATACGTACTTATGAGCAACGATATCATTTCATTAATAAATAGAAGGTGTGGAATCGGATGGTTTATTAATTATACCGAGAAATTAGTATGTTTTTTAATTATTCATATACATATTACTCATCATTATTTCCATAAAAATAACACAGTGTTGAATAAAAAATTACACCACATCGTGGAGACGGTAAGTCCTACGTAGGCACGCATTTTGATATTATCATTCATATGATGGATAAAATAATAATGTGGTTGTACTATAATTATAATATCATCGCAATATATATATGCTAGTGGAGTTGTTATTTTGGTCTGGAAATAAAAATGAAAGGGAAAGTGGAAGAAGGAAAGAACATTGAAAGAGGTGATAAAATTATTATCTCTTCTTTGGGTGTTTCCTTTTGATTTGAACAAAAGGGCTCCAAAGGTTGGATTTCTACTCAAAAGAAGGAATCTAGGTTGAAGTTATGGAATGTTTTAAGATATTTTGATAGGGTTTGGCTGATACAATTGGCTTTGGAGGTGTTATTTTGAGAGAAGGGGAAGTACCCCTTTATAAGAGCGGTGAGGGTCACTTTAGGAAAAGATTGAAATATTATATTATTATAAAATAATTTTTGGTTTCTAATGGATCTAAATTTATTGATTTCAAATATAAGGTGGGTATGGGTCAAAATCCTATCAACCAATTGGTTTATGTTATGTTTTTGTTACCATATTAATCCTATATTTTAGATTTAACTATTAGTTAAATAGTTTATCTTTTGCCTTGTCCTCTTCTGTAATTATAATAATTGGTAAATAAACTTACTATAAAAATACAAGAGAACCCAAAGTGGTTAATTATAGACATATCCAATATTATATAATTAATTTGGCCGAAACATATATTTTTAGGAGTATTTTGTCATTTAATAAAATATTATTTTTTTTAAAACTCATTTAGGTCAATTTTGACACTATTTAGTACATGGATTTTGTGAAAGTCATAAAAACATTTTTGATTTGAATAAAACTCATAGAATCATCCCTAACATTTTATATTAACCTAGAAAATTCGTTTAATGCATCAAAAGTGTCAATTTACATTTATTTTTATAATTATATCATCAATTATTTTAATCATTCATTAATAAAGTAGTTAGTACGTCATCATTTTGTCATAAATAAATGTAATTATTTAATGTATGAAAATTATAAAAAAAATAAAAGGATGTAGGAAAACAATTTATATTTCTCATTAAAATTTATAGTCAAATTTATATTTTGTATAACCCTATATTAAAAATGGTTTAGTTATTAAACATTTAAATTTACACTTTTAACACTTCTTTAAATAAAAAAAATAATCAAAGTCCTAATCTAATCCAAGTGGATAAATGGGGTTAATATTTAATTCCTAAGTTTAATTTTTGTAAAAAAAAATATCCAATATAATTAGGACATGTTTTAGGGTAATTATAACATCTTTTTTACCTTTAATTGCCCTATTTACATTTAACCGTGGTAAATAAAAGTCAAAATTTTCTTTTCAACAAAAATTATTTTTATCTTTTTTAATCACATTCTATTTATTGATGCCAAACGTGTCTCAAAAATTCTTTAAATTCATTTCATAGATTTGGTAAAATTACATTTTATGCAAATTTGCAAATGTGCCTGGAAGGTAGGTAAAAGACGGTAAAAAGTTCAATAAAATTTTATATATCTAAAATCATTATAAAATGAATCCAATGAATTAAATTGAACATATAAAGATATTATGTGACTATTTTGAATTAAAATAAATTTTACAAAAAAAATTAAATAAAAAGTCGGTTTTAAATAAACACGCTGTATTTTTTCAATATTGATCAAAAATTGAATGTTTTCAGACAAATACTAAAAATTTACACTAAGATAATTTTGAGAATAAGAATCCAAAATTGATGAATATTTAACCAAATTAAAAATTTATAAGTTTCATTAATTAATTTAAAATTAATTCCCATTGTCAAAATGAGAAAGTAGGTTTTTGATAAGTAAAAACTATAAAAAAATTGATATGTGTTTATGTCCATTTTAAAAGAGAAAATACTTCCAATGAAAAACATTGGATTAATTTATAAAATATAATATTATTATACATAAAATCCATTAAAATTTATAATTTTACAGTATAAATTATATGAATTAAAAAAATTTGTTTTCAATTAAAATTTAGTACCTTTCACTGTTGATCAAAATATAAAAGTTTACAAAAAAAACACTAAAATTTTATTTGAACTAAATTATTATGTCTTGATTATAAAGAAGAATATAATTTCACCAAATTGAATATATAAATGAATAAAATATTAGATTAAAAGGGTTATCCATTAAAAGGTGGAAAATGCATTTTTAAAAATAATTTTTTTTTTGGAAAATTTATATTTTCCCTTGTATTATGTATAGGAAAAAAAGATGAATGTTAAAATTATATGGGATATATGTAAAATTTAAAATGTGGTCATTACTATTCATAACCACTTTTTAAATGGCTAGTCTGATAGGTCGTGGTGCACTAGAATTTGGTGTTGCGTACATCACACACTATTGTATTATTCAAAGAGAAACATACTGTGGAAGCTTGGGGTGTTACATTCATCCATAAATTAAAAAATTGCATCCTCAGGATTTGAAATTTTTTTCGAAAATAAAAGGATAAAAATATAGAAAATACCTTCGTGGAAAATCCATATAGGAAATAGTGTCAATAACATTTATTCTTAAGGATAGGGAAAGTGAAATGAAAAAGTAACCACCAAATTAGGATTTTGAATAGGAGAAAATTGGTGGAAATTATAGTTGGAGGAAAACATGTATATTTATAAGGAGTTATTGAGGTTATTAATCACAAACATGTGAATGGAAAATTTAAGACCTGATAGCCATAAATCGTGGAGGATTTAAAATATCATCAGTTCAACAAAACATAGGTTATTAGGATAACAAACATTTTGTTTTAAGATCATTTCCCTAAAGGTTAAGAGTTATTTTATGCATATAATAAGTAAAATAAGAATATTTGACAAGTAGAGTTCCATCAGTTAACTAATTTCTACCACAAACTCATATTTCAATCCAAAAGATTATAGAACTCAAATATATTCTTCTTAACCAAATTATATAGAGCTCCAAAAAATGAATTTATAATTCATTTTTCAGCACATTACAAACTATATTATACAAACCAAGACATCGCATTGACTAGTGGTAGGTCATGTAACCTTATCACCCTTCGGTAGTGGGTTCAAGTCTTGTGGCCTTTCCGGATGCAATAGGTTATCGCCCAACCTCCAGTTTTTCCTTTTTATAATAATCCTGACATAATCTTGAGAAATACTTTATCCTTACACAATAGTATCCAATGTTCAATTTAATCCATTACAAAATTTATTTTCATCCAAAATAATTCAGTCCAAACTCTATCTAAAAGGTCTCTAAATTCGAAAATCAATTGTAACATCAGATTCACCAAACAAAATAATGTTTCTCCTATTGTAACATATTAAAAATATTAATACATTCATCATATTAAAACCTTAAGGAAAACAAAAAGTTCTACAATACAATCCTTATATATATAACATTCTTCTTATAACCAGAGTATAATTATAGAATCCAAAAATGAAAATACATTAATTATTCCACTTCAACAATAGTAATAGAAAATGCTTGGCCTTGATCCCTTGGCCTTTTTTCAGGTATGATTCCTTGGTACATAGGACATTCATTTGAATAATTCCCCATTAACCTACAATTTTATCATTAAACATTGATATCCTCTTTATTTCCCTTGCAATCACTAGCATCATGACCTTTTTCTCCAAATTTGTAGAAAAATCCCATTTCTTTTGGGCTTTGTACCAGGAATTTTATTCCAACAGTTATCACATAAAGGAAAATCCTTCATTCCCTTTTTCTCTATATATGTATTTTTTCCACTATTCTCTTCTTCTCTTCCTTTACATTAATGTCATTAGACTTAGAGAATGATGGAACTGGGTGTGCCACGGAATCCCCAAATAGGTGGGTTTAAAAAAAATCCATCGAAGATTGACATAAACTTGTCGACGTCGGTGAATAGTAGGCTGATTAAATCTGAGGATCTCGTGTGAAGGGTTTTAAACACAAATATAAACTGTAAAAATACCTGGTTTAATTATGAAGTCACACATGATGTATTCTCGTTGTTGGTGATCACTTCTCAAAGAATCCGAATATTAATTCCTCTAGATCATCCAGACATGCTTCAAGGAATCCACAAGAGCACCGTTTCGCCAGAATCCATGTGCTAGTGTGGAGTTGTGATGATTCCTTTGATGCTCCAACAACCACCACACCACTTTTCTAGCGATGTCAAAGAGATTACTCGATCCATGGTACTTGGATCTAGAGAATCTCTTTTTAGAGTATGGGAGAGTGGAGAGGAGAGAGAAGATCCTTGAATAGTACTCGAAAAAGCACACCCTCTTCAATTTATAGTGCTCAATTAAAATACCTGGTATAGCCTCACCAGCTCCGAATACTTAACACACAATCAAAGTCATTTTTTTAAAATTAAAATGATTCATAAATATTATTATCATTTACTTGAAATAAATTAAAATATATTACGTGATAATAATTGAGTTATTATCTCGACTCGTCACTCCATAAATATTAATTGAATGTTGAATAATTTAATATTCGTCAGTTAATATTTTTCATGTATTTACTTAAAACTTGTATATACATTTAATAAACAAATTCAATATTTATTATTCTAAACTCGAATAATATGATTTTATTTATTGAATTGGTGATCATTTAACATTGGAAAATTCCCGAACCCCTGCAGTGGGGCCCACTATGTCCAAAACTCCTATTCAACTGAATTGAAAAGATTATTGAATACATTATTGTGTGTGACCCTATAGACCCTTATCTCTACACTAGTGAATAATATTCACAGACCTAGAGTAGGATCTAGCAACCCACCATGGTTCCTGAAAATATAAGGATTGTCACAACAGCGACAACCATCCTACGAACACGCAGTGTGTAATATAATCTCTTTGTATGTAATATCTCATAAAGTAGGACACACTCTCATGTCATTTCCATTTTCTCACTTCATTGTTATTGATTTAACTGGATATATTTACCCTTGACTTCCATGACCATGGTCTTATAAAGGTACTGCATCCATATCAACATGGCTTGAGATATATTACTTCCATAACCAAAAAGCAACAAATCATTTCTTCACAATTCATCCAATTCCATGCCGCCAATGATGCACCCAACACAAACTACCTCATCATAGATTCATCACCATGGTTTTTGTCTTTCCTCAAAGTATGTAATCAAGTGTCATACATTGGTAACAATCTCATGTTAGGATACCATTACACATGATCGTTGAAGGAACATCCAATGACACCTGAAACATGCGGTGTTCCTATTGGCGGGTCAGTCCTCATTATCTCAATACTAGAGATCACCCAGTGAGAACTTCATGAGAAGAAGTCTCAATGCTTATAATCCCCCATCACCTGATAGTCAAACATCTATGGTTCCAAATCAATAAGACATATCTAGACTATAGAACATTTATTTAAGATTAATGTTATAGTATCTAGAGGATCTCATTATTGCAAGGGAACCGTTATAACCATTCGATATTCCAATTACTCTTTGGACATTACCATTTCAATAGAGAACACATAAAATTCTACACAATAATGGCAAGATGGCATCATGCATAGCTTACTATATTCACAATATGGTAATCAAAAGCACTAAATAGTTGGGTCTTGGGAACCCAATATTTCAATAGAGAATTCTTTTTATGTCTTGATTGCAAACTAAAATATATATTCATATGATGATAAGTAATTTTTGACTAATTATTGACAGAGAAATTTTTTTTACCCATTAATTATTTGATCAATATTACTCCTTGGGTTATTATATAATCATCTCCATGCCTTTCTAACCATGTAAATTTAGCCTCATACCTTGATACATTGTCATCCTTCTTTTGCATTACACTTGGAAAAATTATTTCCATATCCACTTGATGGTCATGCGGTAGGTATTTTTCTAGGAAAATTTTTGAGCTCCCTCCATTCCATATTTGATACTTTTTCATCCTCCTTTGTGTTTTGAACCAATGACCACCATAGGTCTGTATCTCTTGTGAGGAAATAAACTACCATGAAAACTTTTTCCCCTTCGCTACTCCCCAATGCAGGAAATATTTTCTATAAGGAACTTATCCATTTCTCTGAAACAAATGGATTTTTAGTTGCATTTAATTTTTGTGGTTTTTGACTCATGTATAAGTCTAACATTGATCCTACATATTGTGGAATAGGGTGTTCCATACGGGTAAGGTTATTATTCATAACATGAGTGAGTTTTCCCAGTATGGTTATGAGATGATCAACACCAATTGCATCACCTTCTCAATAATAATTATCTAGTGTAAGAGGGAAATCCATACATGGAATATGTTCGTTGATATGGATTCCATTCCTTCCACTGTGAACCATTTATAAACAATGGAATACACTAGATTAGTTTATGAATCACAATAAATAATTCCAAACTCATAAAATACGTAACATAAATTAAACAATTTTTGAATATAATCCTTATTAGTAGAAAAATGTTTTCTTTAAGGAATTATCTAATCATAAATCTTTCCTAATTATTTTTAAAGAAAATTTGAATTATCCTAATCATATCCCATGGGAGTGTCATAACCAAGAGTGCAGTAAGGCATATTGTTGTAGAATAGGATACCTCGGGTCAAGCATGAAACTCCCTTTTAGAGTTTTCACTCCTAGGTACATCTTTTCCAGAGCTACCTCTACTTTCTCGTATCTAGACTGAGTTGTATTGCCTGGAAAATACACAAAATCTATACATTAAAAAAATTCTAGGAAGTTTTTCTATACTAATCCTCAATGTATATCTTAGTGTAATGTTCTCTAATCAGAGTTTTTTAAAATCTAGCATCCAAGGTTTGTACTAAACCTCCCTCTGATACCAACGGAAATTCCACAACCCAATAAGCCTGTAAAGAGTGCATTATTTTAATACATTGGCTTGGTTACAAGGATTCAGGTCCCGAAATACCGTGCAGTTTAGCAGTCTTGGAAAATTGATTATATACCTAAACGTTGCATTACAAATTCAAACATAAAACAAGACATAACTAATCTGTTGATAAATGCATTGTTCCCCTTGCATTAACCTACATATAAATAATAATACCCTTCTTGGAATCCTTGGAAAACAAAACATAAGAATGGGGTGAGCTTATATGCTGAGTAGAGTAAAATAAGTTAGCAGAAGCTATAAACTTTTAAGGAAAAATGTGTATAAAAAATTCATCATTTTAAACATAAACTTGAATATAATATAGAGGAAATAAATCAAACATTACCCTATAAACAGGCATAGGGATGTTCTACTAGTGTAATAATCACACGTTATAATTAATTTCATAATGAGGAAAGGCCTAATTTCAGACATCATTACCACATAGTAAAGTCCTTGTACCAAGAAAAAAAAAATTTTGTCAAGGCCATGTGCGAAGACACTGATTTGTATAATGAGACATACTGGTGCATTAATGATCTATAGTGGGCTCCACCTGTCACTAACTAAGTCCACTACATTCCTCATATGAAAATTTTGAAACATAACATGAGCATTCATATTAAAACTAGTATTTGAAATTTCAATACTTCATCCATAATCCATGAAGGGTATAAAAATAGCACATACATAGTCATACATATCATAACTCCTTCTATACAGTATGGAAGATTTTATTTTAATAAATCAACCTTAATCAAGAATAATATCCAGTAAAGTATATTGACATAGTTGAAAATGATTAGTACAACTTTTTGAGGGAAATATACCTTTTTGTAAAATTATTAAAAAGTCAAACATTTATAATGAAATTAATTTAAAATAAGGTATTGAAAAAAAATTTCCCATACCACATTGACACAATTGAATGAAATTAACATTTTAAAATAATCATGTCAATATGAATAAAGCCTTAAAACCATTTTGAAAATATAGATATTAATGAGATAGATTTAGAAAAATAAATATTTAAAGTATATAAAATGATGTTTTAGTTAATGATTCCATTAAAAAGAATCCTTTTGAAAACGATATTATGAAACATGTACATAGATAATAAATATGTCCTAGTAAAAACAAACACATAAATAATCTCGGATAATAATGAGATTGAGGAATTAACCCTTACCTTGCTCATTCATTTGGTCGAGGGTACGTTTAACAACATGTATAATAACCATAGCATGATATTAAATTATACTAGAACCATATTAATATTTATTATATAATAAATTATTTATTTATGACTTTATACTACCCATATAATAATGATGTCCTTGTTAAATTAACATTTCAGTTAATAATCGCTTTCTTTATCGTATATGTTTTAACATGGTATTCTTAATCATATCATTTTGATCATTATTTAAATAATTTCAGAATATAAAACAAGATTTATATATTATATATATTTAGAATATAAATATGTATAATATATATATAAATATTAGAAAACACCATTTATTGGGATGGTAGGCCATATGTACGTATAAACGTTGTTTCTGTTTTCATATCGTAATGAATGAGAGTAAGTGAATATGATATATGTTAGTTCACACACACACACATAAATATATATATATATATATATATCACCAGTATCATTACTAGGTCATATATTATATACTTATTAATAATATAAATTTTTATAATCATCGTTGAATGGGGAACGTGGAAATGAATCTCATCGCGTCGTGGAGATGGAAAACCGTACATACTTACGAGCAACGATATCAATTCCTTATTGATTAAATGGTGTGGAATTGGATGGTATATTAAATATATCGAGAAAATGTCATTTTTTTCATTATTCATATACATATTACTCATCATTTTATCCATCCAAATAACGTTGTTTTGAATAAAAAATTACACCACGTCTTGGAGACGGTAAGACATATGTACGCACACATGGTGATATTATCATTCATAGGATTGATAGGATAATAAATATGGTTATACCATATTTATTATAACATCACAATATATATATGGTACTGGAGTTATTATTTTGTTATGGATATAAAAAAGAAAATGGAATGAGGAAGAAAAAATGAACATTGAAAGAGGTGATAAAATTATTATCTCTTCTTTCGGTGTTTTTCCTTTTGATTTGAACAAAAGTGATATTTAAGTTGAATTTCTTCTCAATATAAGTCCTCTAAATTGATGTTATATAATTTGGAAGGATATTTTTATGGGTTTTGGCCACAAAAAATGGCTTTGAAGGTGTTATTTGGAGATAAGGGGAAGTACCCTTTTATAAGAGAGGAGATGGTCACTTTAGGAAAATTTTGAAATATTATTTCATTATAAAATAATTTTCAGTTTATAATGGCTCCAAATTTGTTTATTTAGAATCTATGGTGGGTATGGGTTGAAAACCGATCAACCAATAGGTTTTAGATAGGTTTAAGTCACCATATTAATCCTATATTTTAGATTTAACTCTTAGTTAAATAGTTTAACTTTTCCCATGTCCTCTTGTATTATTATAATAAATGGTTAATAAACATACTATAAAAATCAAAGAGAACCCAATGTGGTTCTTTATAGACATATCCATTCCTATATAAGTTCTTTGGCTGATCCTTATATTTTTTGAGGGATTTTATCATTTAATTAAATAGTATTTGTTTTACAAACTCATTTAGGTCAATTTTGTCACTATTTAGTATTTGTTTTTTAAGTAATAACAACATTATTACTTCGACAAAAACCCATATAATCATCCCTACCATGTCATGTTATCCTTATAAATTCGTTGAATGCATCAAAAATCTCAATTTACTTTTATTTTGATATTTATAACATTAATTATTTTAAACATTCAATAATAAAGTAGTTACTACATCATCAGTGTGTCATAAATAAATTTAACTATTTAATGTATAAAATTTTTAAATAAAATACCATGATGTTGGAAAACTTTTTATATTTATAATAAATCTTTATAACCAAATTTATATTATGTATAACCCTATATTAAAAATGGTTTAGTTATTAAACATTGAATTTACACTTTTAACTCTTATTTAAATAAAATAATAATAAATGTCATAATTTAATCCATGTGGATCAAAGGGGTGCATATTTTTTTCATATGATTTATTTTGTTCAAAAAAAATATCCAATATAATTAGGAAATGTGTCAGGGTAATTATAAGATCTTCATTACCTTTAATTACCCTATTTACTTTTTACCGTGGTATATAAAATTTAAAATTTACTATTCACCAAAAATTATTTACATCTTATTGAACCACATTTTACCTACTGATGTAAACTGTGTCTCATGGGTTTTTTAAATTTAATTCATTGAAGTGGTAAAATTATGTTTTATAAAAATTTCTAACTCTTCCTAGAAGGTAGGAAAAATACGGTAAAAAGTTCAATAAAATTTTATATATCTAAACTTGTTATAAAATGAATGAAATGAATTAAATTGATCTTAAAAAGATATTACGTATATATTTGGACTTAAAATAAATTTAAATAAAATAAAAATTTATTTCAAAAAAAGTCGGTCTTCAATAATAACGCTGTATTATTCACTATTCATCAAAATTTTAAATTTTTCAAAAAAATACCAAAAAATTACCCTAAGATAATTTTGATATTCCGAAACCAAAAATGAAGAATAATTTACCAAATTAAAAATATATAAGTTTCATTAGTTAATTTAAAATTAATTTCCATTGTCAAAACCAGAAAGCAGGTTTCTGATAAGTAAAAACTATCAAAAGTTTGATATGTGTTTATGTCCATTTTATATGTGAAGTTACTTCCAATGAACAAGATTAGATTAATTTATAAAAATATAATCAAATTTTACATCAAAATAATTAAAATTTATAATTTAACTCTATAAATTATTTGAATTAAAAAAAAATTTCAATTAAAATTAAGTATCTTTCATTATTGATCAAAATATGAATGGTTTCAGAAAAATACTAAACATTTATCAAAATTATTTTTTTTACCAAATTATAAAGAATAATTTAGTTTCATGGAATTGAATATATTAAAGATTCAAATATTGGATAAAAATGGTTACCTGTTAAAAGGCATAAAAAATGCATTTTTGAAGTGTAGTTTTTTTAAGAAATATTGAATTTTCCCTTATATTATGTATAAGAAACAAAAAAATATGAATGTTAAAAATATATGGGATATATATAAAATTAAAAATGTGGTCATAACTATTCATAGCTACTTTTCAAATGTCTAGTTTGATCGGTTTTGGTGCACAAGAGCTTGGTATTGAGTACATCACACGCTATTGTATTATTCAATGAGAAACATACAATGGAAGATCGGGGTCTTACATTCTTCTGTCCTTTAATAAATTTCATCCACACAATTTCAAATTGTTTTTCAAAAATAAGAGGTTAAAAATATAGATAATACCTTTGTGGAAAACCCACATCAGAAATAGGGTTATTAAAATTTATTCTTATGGAGAGGGAAACAGATATAAAAAATTCACCACCAAATTAGGATTTCAAATATGTGAACAAAGGTGGATATTATAGTTGGAGGAAAAATGTAAATACTTATAGGTAGTTATTGAAGTCATCAATCACAAACAAATGAATGGAAAATTGAGGGCCTCAAAGGTAGAAATCTATGATTATTTAAAATATCATATGTTCTATAAAAAATAGGGAATTCGGATAATGAATTTCCGGTTTTAAGATCATTTAATTAAAGGATAAGAATTAATTTCTACATATAATAAGTAAAAAAAATACATGAAAAGTAGAGTTCCATCTGTTAACTAATTTCTACCCCAAACTAATCTTTCACTCTAAAAGATAAGAGAACTAAAATATATTCTACTTATCCTAATCATATATAGTTCCAAAAAAATGAATATATAATTCACCTGTCAGCCCATTTAAAAGAACTACATAATACAAACCAGGTCATCACATTGGCCAGTGGTAGGTGATGCAACCTTATCGCCCTTTGGTTGCGGGTTCAAGTCATGTAGCCTAGCTGGACGCAACCGGTTTTTTCCCAACCTCAAGGTTTTCCTATTTATAAAAATCCTAAAATAATCAAAAGAAATATTTTAACATTAAACAATAGTATCGAATGCCCAACTTAATCCATTCCAACATTTATATTTATCCAAAATACTTCTATCCAAACTATGTCTAAATGTTCTCTAAATTCCAAATCAATTGTAACAACATATTCCCCTAAAAACATAATGTTGATCTTATTGAGACATACTAAAAATATGAATACCTTCATCATATTTAAACCTTAATGAAAACGAAAAGTTATATATTAAAATCCTTATATATATCACAATCTTCTTATAACCAGAGTATAATTCTTGTATAAAATAATATAATTACATTAATTATTCCACTTCAACTGCCGTAGCAGCAAAATATTGGAATTTTCCCTTTTCCAATTTTAAGTTAGTTTACTTGGAACATTGAACATTCGTTTTCATAATTCCCCATTTCCCTACAATTTTAGCATTCAACATTGATAACTTCTTTATTTCTATAGAAATCACGTGCCTGGTGACCTTTTTCTATATATTTGTAGCAAACCCCCAATCTTTTTAGGTAGGTACCGACGTTTTTCATCCAAAAATTATCACATAAGGGAAAAACCTTCTTTCCATTTTTCCCTTTATCTGTCTTTTTCTCCACCATTCTCTTCTTCTCTTGCTTTACTTTAATGTCGTAACTCATAGAGAATTCCATTTATGTCTTGATAGAAAACGAAACTATATCTTCATATGTTGATAAAGACTATGAGACTAATTCTAGATAGAGAAATGTTTTTTACCTATAAAATAATCGATCAATATTACTCCTTGGATTACATATATATTCTCTTGCATGACTTTCTAACCTTGTAAAGTTAGCCTCGTACTTTGTGACATTCTCATCCTCCTTTTTCCTTAGACTCGGAAATTTTTTTCCATATCCACCCGATAGTCATGATGAAAGTATTTTTCTAATAAAATATTTGAACTCCCTCTATTACATATTTGATAATTCTTCATCCTCCTTTGTGTTTTAATCAAATGACCACCATTGATCTGAGTCTCTGATGAGGTGATAAACGGCCCTAAAAACATTTTCTCTTTCGATACTCCCCAAAGCATGAAATATTTTCTAAAAGGAACGTATCCATTGCTCCAAAACAAAAGGATCTGTATTTCCATTTAATGTTGGTGGTTTTTGGCTCATGTAGTGGTCTAACATTGATCCTATACATTGTGGATCAGGGTTCTCCATGCGGGTAAGGTTATTATTCATAACATTAGTGAGTTATCCCAGTGTGGTTACAAGATAATCAGCCCCATTTGAATTACCTTCTCAATTATAATTATCCTATGTAGGAGGGAAATCTGTAAATGGTCTACTTGAATTGTTACAGTTTCCATTCCTTCCACTATGCGCCATTTCTAAACAATAGAATACACTATATTAGTTTGTGAATCGCAATTAATAATTAAAACCTCATAAAATTCCTAACATAAATTGAAAAATTTATGCATATAATCCCTATAAGTAAAAAAATTTCTTTGAGAAAGTATTTACTAAATAATCATTCATAATGTTTTGTAATGAAAACTTGAATTATCCTAAACATATCCCCTGGGAGTATCATAACCAAGAGTGCAGAAAAGCCCGTTTTTGTGTACCATGATACCTCAGGTCATGCCCGAAACACCTTGTCAGAGTTTTCACTCCTAGGTACATCTGTTCTATAGCTGCCTCAACCTACTCGTATCAAGGGAGGGATGTGTTGCTTGGAAAATACAGAAAATATATACATTTCCAAAATTCTAGGAAGTTATGATATAATAATCCTCAATGTACATCTTAGGGTAATGTTATCTAATTAGAGTTTTTATAAATCTAGCTTCCCAAGTTTGTACTAAACCTTTCTCTGATACAAACTGCAATGCCCTGACCACAGAATCATGGAACCAGTGCATTATTTTAATACATTGGCATGATTACAAGAAACAAAGTCCGGAAAGACCGATCAGTCTACCAGTCTTGGAAAATTGATTACATACCTAAACATTACATTACACATTCAATCATAAAAGAAAACATAAATAATATGTTGAGAATTCCATTATTCTCCTATCTTAACCCTACATGTCAAACATAATACACTTCATGGAATATTGGGAAAACCAATCATAAGAAAGGGGTGAGATTAGATGCTCAGTAAGGGTATAATAATTTACTGGAATCTATAAACATTTTATGAAAGATGTATAATAAAAAAGAAAATATTTAAAACATAAACATGAACATAATATAGAAAAAATAAATCAAACATTACCATATAACATGCACATGGATATTCTACTAGTCTAATAATCACATGTAATAAATAATTTCATAATGATAGAATGCCTAACTTCGGACCTCATTACCACATAGTCAAGGCCTTGGGCCAAGACAACAAATAATTTTTTTTTCAAGGCCTTGTTCCAAGACACTAATATATCTCTTGATTCCTACTGATGCGTCGAGAAGCTCTTACGGGCACCACCCGTCACATACTAAGTCCACTGCATTCCTCATATGAAAATTTTGAAATATAACATAAACATTCATATTAAAACTATCATAAGAAATGTCAATGCTACAACCATAATCCATGAAGGGTATAAAAATAGTACATCCACAATAAAATATATCATAACACATTCAATACAATATGGATGATTGTATTATAATAAATCAAGAATAATCAAGAATAATATCCAGTAAAGTATATTGACATAGTTGAAAATGAATAGTAAAACCTTTTGAGATAAACATCGCTTTTTGTGAAATCATTTAAAAATAACACATTTATAAAGGAAGTCACTTAAAAGATGTTTTTAATCAAAATTTTTCATAACACTTTTAATCTATTTAAAGGAATTAACATTTTTAAACAATCGTGTCCATACAATTAAATCCTTAAAACCATTTTGAAAACATGCATATTAATGAGAATGATTTTGAAGAATAAATATTTAGAACATTTAAAATAATGTTTTAGTTAACATTTCCCTTGACAATAATACTGTTGAAAACACTTTTATGAAACATATATATAGATAATAAATATTTCCTATTAAATACATACACATACACAATCCCGGATAATAATGAGATTGAAGAATTAACCCTAACCTTCCACTTTCCTTTGGTCGATGGTACATTTAACCTATTGTATATTGACCATAGTATGTTATTAGATTATACCAGAACCATATTCATATTAATTATATCATACATGATACATTTATTACTTTATACTACCCATTTAATAATTTTTCAATGTTAAATTCTATTTTGGGTAATAATCGCTTTCTTTATGGTACATGTTTTAACTTATTATTCTTGATCGTATCATTTAGATCATGATTTAAATAATTCTAGAATGTAAAACATGATTTATATATCATAAATATTTATTATGTAAATATGTATAATAGATAGATATATAAAATTTAAAACGCTATTTATGGAGACGATAGGTCGTACGTACGCCTAGACGTTGTTTCTATTTTCATATAATATTGAACGAGAGTAAGTGAATAATATATATGTAAGTACACACATATATATATAAAATATCATTATTATGTAATATATTACATACTTATTAATAATATATATTTTTATATTCATCATTGAATGGTAAACGTGGAAATGAATCTCATAGTGTTGTGGAGACGGTAAGCCATACGTACGCACGTGTGACGATATCATTTATTTAATGATTAAAAGGATTGTAATTGGATAGTATATTATTTTTACTGATAAATTATAATGTTTTTTATTTATTCATATACATATTACTCATTGTTATATCTATCCAAATAACGTAGTGTTGTATACCTAATTATGTTGGGTGTGGAGACAGAAAGTCGTACGTACTCATGCATGGTGACATTATCATTCATAGGATGAAATGCATAATTAATATAGTTGTACCATATTTATAATAACATCATAGTATGCACAAGGTACTAGAGTTATTAGTTTGGTATGGAAATAAAAAAGATAGATAAAGTGGAAGAAGGAAATAACATTGAAGGATGTAATAAAATAATTACCAATTCTTTGGGTGTTTATTTCTTATTTGAGCGGAAGGGCTCCATAGGTTGGCTTTATTATCAAATAAAGGTCTCTAGGTTGATTTTATAGAAGTTGGGAGGTGATATTGGTAGGGTTAGGCTGATCTAAATGGATTTCGAGGTGTGATTTTGAGTGATGGGGAAGTTCCATTTTATAATAGAGATGATGGTAACAATAAGAAACGTTTGAAATATTATTTTATAATAAAATAATTTTTGGTTTCTAATGGCTCAAAATTTCTTTATTTTGATTCTAATGTAAGAATTTGTAGAAATACTATCAACGAATAGGTTTTAGACATGTCTAGGTCACCATATTAATCCTATCTTTTATATTTAACTCTTAGTTGAATATTTTAACTTTTACCATGTCCTTTTGTATTATTATAAAAAATAGTTAACAAACATAATATAAAAATCCTAGATAACTCCTACTGGTTAATTATTGACATATAAACTCTTAGCTAAGCCTTTTTGAAGAACCTTGTATTTTTATTAGTATTTTATTGTTTAATAAATTATTATTTGTTTTAAAAACACATATATGTCAATTTTGACACTATTTAATATTTGTTTTTTTTGAAAGTCTTAACGAAATTATTACTGATGAAAAATTCACTGAATCCCCCATAACATGTCATATTAACCTAGAAAATTCATGTAATTCATTAAAAGTCTCAATTTATATTTATTTTGATATTTATAACATCAGTTATTTTAATCTTTCATTAACAAAGTAATTAATGTATCATCATTGTGTCATAAATAAATTTAATTATATAAATTCCAGAAATTAGAAATATAATATAATGTTTAAGAAATCATTTTATCTTTGTAATGAATATTTTTAGTAAAATTTATATTATTTATTAACCTATATTAAAAATGGTTTATTTATTAAACATTGAATTTTACACTTTTAACTCGTCTTTAAATAAAATATTAATAAATGTTCTAATCTAATACAACTGTATCATAGAGGTTCATATTTTATTCCTAAGGTTTATTTTGGTAAAAAAACACTTTTCCAATAGAATTAGGACACGTGTCAAGGTAATTATAACCTCTTTTTTAAAATTAATTACCCTATATACTTTTAACCGTGGTAAATAAAATTCAAAAGATACTATTAAACAAAAAATATTTTCATCTTATTGAACCAAATTTTAATTACTAATGTCAACCATCTCTCTCATATTATTGATATTCAATTCCCAGAAGCTGTTAAATTACGTTTTATGAAAATTGTTGAATGTGCATAGAAGGTTGGTAAAAGACTGTAAATAGTTCAATTAAAATTTTATATATCTAAACTCGTTATAAAATGACTCCATTGAATTATTTTGAACATGTATATTTATTATCTATATATTTTTAATTAAATTAATTTTAAACTAAATATATTATTATTTAAATAAAAAATCATTTTTAAATAATAACGCAATGTGTTTCACTATTAATCAAAAAATAAAATCTGATCAGAAAAATACCAAAAATTCACCATATGAAAATTTTGATATTCAGAACTCAAAAAAGAGGTCTATTTTTTCAATTTAAAAACATGTATGTTGCATTAGTTAAATTTAAAATTAATTTCCATTGTCAAAACTAGAGTGCGGGTATTTGAGAAGTAAAAACTATCAAAAGATTGATATATGTTTATGTCTTATTTAGGAGTGAAATTACATCAGATGGCCAAAATTGAATTAAATGATAAAAATATAATCTAATTATACATCAAAACCATTAAAATGTACAATTTAACACTATAAATTCTTTTAATAACAAAAGTTTTTTTAATTAAAATTTATTATCTTTCAATATTCATCAAAATATAAAAGTTATCAGAAAAACACATAAATTTATCCAAACTAAACTTTTATCTCCCGATTCAGAAGAAGAATTTAATTTCATGAAATGGAATTTATGAAAGTGTCAAATATTGGATTAAAAAATTGTTTCCATTAAAAGGAAGAAAAAATGCATTTTTTAAAAATACTTTTTTTCTGAAAAATTTAATTTTACCTCTTATCATATCTAAGAAACACAAAATATGAATGTTAAAATTAAAAGGGATATATATATAATTAAAATTTTGATTATTAATATTCATAATAAATTTTTAACGGTTATTTTGATAGGTTGAGGTGCACTTGAACTCGGTTTTCCTACATCGTACGCTATTGTATTATTCAAAGAGAAACGTACCATGGATGCTTGGGGTGTTACACAACATGTGAGAGGTGGTCATTTAGGGTTAAATCTAATACATTACCCATGTTTCTATCAGCCTCATTTGGATTTCTATTTTGGTTCCCACTCAGTTTTAGGAGTTGATTTATTTGAAGACCCTCCATTTAAATTGGATATATTTTTGAATCTAGAGTATTATGAATATTGGGATCTAATATAAAGTGTTCCCTCTATGTACTTTACTCCCCAACTCGTGTACTATTCACACTATCATGTACGTTTTTTTGGTCATGAGTATCGGCGGACATGCACCATAAAATTTGAAAAACAAAAAAAAAGGAATAGATATGAGATTTTGAGGTGTGAAATGAGAAATGGGGGAAAATAGAATGATTGATTATATTAACTAATTGGGTCCTTGGTAATGATTCAAAAATTTGTCCTCACCCAAATTTATCCATGTTTTTAGGGTTAAGTGGTCGCTTGTATTGTATCTTGGGTTATTGAATCCTTAGAGTCCCAAGATGGTTCCTAAAGACGCGAACATCATACAAATTCTTTTTAGGTATGAAGTTCCCAAAATTTGGTTGATTTATATATTTTTAAGTGAAAGATAAGATAATTATGTGAATTCAATTTATTATAATAATTTTATCCTACTCTATCACTTAGGATGAATTTTATTCATTACTTTTTAGACAATTTCAATTCCTTATATTTGAGATGGGTTCATTCAATAAAACTAAAAAACATCGCCACTTAGTTGTTTAATTACTAAAAACACTAATAGTAATCACCTATACACTGGTAGGATCATATTTTTGATCACTCGATGGTAATGGTCCTTATTATAACATGAAGTGTGTGTCCTTAAAATTGAATAAGGATGATGAAGCATTAAAACCATCAAATGAAATTCTCAATTAAAAGAAGTGATAATATATAATCGAGTGATAAATAACATCTAACCTATCCCCTAGATACACCCTTGGATAAAACCATAATATTATTATCCCTCTATTTATTATATGATCTCCATATAATTAGGATGTAGACTCATGGAGGTGGAATTGATGAAGTGAAAAATATTAAAATAAAGATCACTCCACCATTGTGTGATATATTTGACAATGTTTTGTGTCAATAAATTCAAAAAATGAAGAAACAATAACAAATTGATAAGAACAATAAAATAATATGAGGATAATATGAACTTTTATTAAGAAACAAAAGTTAATTGAACAAATTACATGACAAAGAAATGTGATTACCCACACAAAGCTACAACATAACATTACAATGAAACTAATCATAAAAGATGTTTTCTAATCCATCCCCACCACTGAAGTAGATTAAAATTAAAAGAGTCTTGGGTCAATCCTCAAAATAGACCATGTTTCCTCAGTTAATTATGGTAGGACTATATGGGTGGAATGTTAAGGGAAAGTGATCTTTTCTACCCTTGACAAAAAAATCCAATCCAACTTGCATGCCTATGACAGATGTGTCCAAATTAGCATCTATATGGCTGAATTTTAGTGAGACATTGAGGAGAAATATAAATATAGATATATCCCCTAATATTATGAAAATTTTAAACCAATATTTGGGATGTCGATATATGACTAAATTAGCGGGCTGTTTTTCTAGGCTGTAGAATGTGACCCAGAATTGTATCTTCAATTTGGGCCACCTAGATCACTATTGAAACATATAAATTATCATAGGACGATATTTAATTAAATATTCCCCATGATTTATTCTATCATAATTTATATTTTGAGATTCATTGGGCTTGTATCGTGTTCCTACAATAATATTATCGGGATGATTTTGAGTTTACATTGCCTACAATTTATTGGGATAAATGTCAAAAATGGTGGCCTTCTAATGTGAATATTTAAGTACTCCAAAAGTATGAATTATTCTTACTGTAATTATAGATGAAAAAAAAATATGGAAGTAATATCATGATATTTTTCTATTTTACTATGTCATAAAATTTGTAGCATGTAATTGTACACTTCATTAATGAATTCTAATCGTAATGTGAAATAATGGTAAAATTGTAAAAAACACTAAAAATGGTATTTATGAATAATGATGAACATTAATATTATAATATAAACAATAAATTTTATCCTCTTTCAAGGGATAATCATTAAATATGAATAATTATTTTGAATATAATTAGTATTTTAAAAAAAAATTACTTATTCATTATTTAAAGTACTTTCATTGATGTTTTAAATTGTTCTAGGATAAATTAAATGTTTTATTCATGATATTTACATATATTTATATTCCTTATAGAAATTTATAAATGGAAACATTTAAATTCATATTAATTTAAATATGAAGGATCATTCATGAATATTATTAAAAAGTATTCATAGGATATTAATTCATATTATTTAATCATATAATAATTTTTCAATCTAGTTCTACTATGTATTTAGTATTTATTTTATAAAATATAGAGAAGAAATTATAGGATTACTATTTTCCAGTCAGATGTGAATTATTATCTTAGAAATAAGTGTTAGAAACATTGAATTCATTCGATTGATTTGTAAGTGCAAATGTTATTCCAAGAAATAGAGTGTGTCGAATAATTTTAATTTGAATAGATATTGTGTAAAAAGTTGTTTTATATTTATTTTTGATAGAATAAATTCATAAAAGAAATGAGTTTGGATAATTTCTTTTACTATAAAATTTCTATACATTTTTGTGATATTTTACAACTCTCAAATGTAAATCAATTTTTTGATCCTTTATTTATGAAGACATCCCTTGTAACACCCAAATATTTTATGAGAAGTATTATTTTTAATTTATTTTATGTCTTGTGTTGTATGATACACCAAGACTATCGTGCGCTATACGCAACATCGTATTATCTTGCAGTATATACAACACTATTCTTGGATCCTGTTACACAAAATTTCAAGTTTGTTTGATAGAAGTTATTCTATGCAACAATGAGTGTGTGTATATATATATTTATTCAATGTATAAATTAAATATGGTTGGATTATATTATACACAACAAAAAATGAATCTCTCACTACACACAACCCTGACATGTCTTGCTTTACACGCAATCGCGACCTTCCACGATAGTGTGTGTTGTACGCAATACTGAGTTTCACAAAACAACGATATGTTATAAAAATATTATATAAACTAGCCATTATGAATAGTAATACCCACTTTTTGAAATTTTATAAATTTAATCTTTCAAAATGGACTTCAATTTTGGTATTTTTCTGGAAACTTTCAATTTTTGATGAATAGTGAAAAAAACATGGTTACTATTTAAAAAACAACTTTTTATTTAAATAACTATTTATTTTATTTTACTTTATTTTAGGTAAAAATTGATTCATAATACCTATATAAGTTCAATGTAATTCATTAGAGTCTTTTTATAAAAATTTTAGATATATAAAATTTTATTGAACTTTTCACTGTCTTTTACCCATCTCTTAAGAGAATTTTAAATTTACATAAAACATAATTTTACCACTTATGTGATTGGAATTTTGAAAATCCGAGAGACATGATTAATATCAAGGGGTAAAATTTTGTTCAATAAGATAAAAATAATTTTGGGGGAATAATACCTTTTTACTTTTATTTACCACGGTTGAAAGTAAATAAGGTAATTAAGGGTAAAAATGATATTATTATTACCCTAACACATGTCCTAATTATATTGGATAAGTTTAATTCGACCAAAAACAACCTTAGGATTAAAATATTACCATATAGGTCCACTTGGATTAGATTAGGACATTTATTGTTATTTTATTTAAAGAAGAGTTAAAAGAGTTAAAATCAAAGTTTAATAACTAATACATTTTTAATATAAGGTTATACATAAGGTAAATTCGACTATAAATATTCATTAGAAATATAAAAATATTTACTACATAATTTTATTTTATTAATAATTTTTAGACATTAAATAATATAATTAATTTATAACACATTGATGATGCAGAAATTACCTTATTAATGAAATATTAACATAATTGATATTATAAATACCAAAATAAATGTAATTTGAGACTTTTTATAAATTAAACTAATTTTATAGGTGAATATGACATGTTTTTATTTAATTAATATAATTTTTTTGTACTAATAATGTGGTAATTAATTTTACAAAAATCAATTACCAAATAGTGTAAAAATTGACATAAAATAATTTTTAAAACAAATATTATATTATTAATAGTTATTCAATTCCTAAAATTCTAAGGTTCGGAAAAATGACTTAGATAAGGTTATATATCTTAATAATTAACCAGTTGGGGTTCATGTGGCTTTTTATAGTACGTTTATTAACCATATAGTGTAAGAAAACAAGAAGACATGGTAAAAGATAAATTATTTACCTTAGAGTTAAATATAAATGATAAGGTTAAAATAGTAACATAAACTTTTATAAAACCTATTGGTTGAGAGAATTTCGACCCCTACCCACTTTATCTTCTAAATAAGTCACATTGGAGCCATTATAAACTGAATATGACTTTATTATATTCTAAAAGGGCACCTCTTTCCTCTTCTCTTTACACAATTTTGATCCTACAATATTGGACAACCCCATAACATTTCCCTTCTCAACTTCCCTATAATCATTATAGGGGTTCTGTATTCCTCAAAAGATCAACTCTAGTTCCTTAAGAGGAGGTTAAGAAGAGGCTCGCCAAAGAAGAGGTAATATCCTTTACCGATTCATTCCAATTTATTTATTCTTATAATTCTTCTTCTTTATTTGTTTCATCATAAATTAATAGCATCAGTATCACTCATATACTGATATGTTATTATAAATATGAAAAAACCCTATTTCATCTTCTATCGATCCTATGGAAAATGAAATCACCGCGCGTGCGTACGTACGGATTACCGTCTCCACATCATGGTGTAATCTATTTTCCACCACCACATTACATGGATGGGTATAATGGGGTAAAGAATAACTGTATAAGGTTATTATAACATCATACAGATTTGGATATATTATATCATCCACTCCAATTCAATTCAATAATTTTGGGAACGATATCATCGCTCGTGCGTACGTACGGATTAGTGTCTCCACGATGCGATTAGATTCATTCTCCATGTTTACCACTCAAGAATGATTATAAAGTATATATAATGAATAATAATGAAATATATGAAATGATAAAGCTTCTGGATATATATATATATATGTCATCTACTTACTTCCGTTCAAGTCAATAAGGAAAGGAAAACAGTGTTCATGCGTACGTACGGCCTACCATCTCCATGAACGGTGAATTTCATTTCATTTATCTATCTATTATATATATATATACTGAATATATATGATATATAAATAAATATTTACATTCTGGAGGTAATTGAAACTCGATATAAGTAATAATAATATCAAGAACAACAAGCCCAAACACGTGAGATAAATAAAACGATTTTTCACAAAACGCTGCTTTAACATGGAATTTACAAAAGAACGGGTAATATAGAGTCATATGGGAACCACAAATGATAAATAACAATTAATATTATTATTTAATAATTTAATGACATTATTTAAATCATTATACAGGATGTTCGGATACGTACGAAGCATATCAGACCTAAGTTAAGGGATAACATTTCCAATATCATTTTTATCCGATATTGTTTATTCGTAAGTATCTACTGGGGTTATATTTATCATCCATGTCTATGTTTTCTAAAAATATTTTCATGTATGTTTAAAGTCCTTTTTACCCCTTTTTGACTTTTACCACATATTATGGAAGGAATGTTTTTTTTGTTTACCGTACAAGGAACTTTTTGACTTTTCCGACAAAAGTATGAGGATAATGTTTTTTTAAATTATAAGGCATGAACGAATTTTTACGGTTTCATAACACCTTATTTTCAAGAATATTACTCTACACGATTACATGATTATTTTTAAAAAAAATATTTTTCTTTTAAAATTGAATGGAATTTTGTGAAAATAAAATGATATTGAAGAAGAAAGGATACTTTCCTCAAGAATTCATTTCAAGTGTTTTTTCAAAACTATTTTCACTATAAGATTACATTATTTAGTATGATTATGTTTCAAGTATAATTTCTATATGTTTTACATGGTTTCATTTTTCTTAGGATTAAATGATATCCATTTTTTTATGTGGATTATGTTATGATGGGATGATGTTTATGAAACCCATTTTATTCATTGGATTATAATGAATGATTTATGTTTATGTTGTGGCACATGTAAGAATTATTTCATTTTGATATGGGTGGGACCTATATCTCCCTCAAATGCATTGGGTAAAGATTTATATCTCATGAGATGGACATGGATGGAATAGTAAGTTAATATAGTTCAGTAATACAGGGCTGGAACGTCATGTAAACCTGGTCTAGTAAGGGACTTTGTCCACTAAGATAGTCTTGGCAGCAATGCCTTGGCTACAATGAAAATAAAATCATGTGATTACTATTTTTACACAATTACATGTTTTAATCCCATGCTATTCTATCATGATTAATGTTCTTTTATGATCTATGCCTTATGTACTACAATGTTTTATGTCATTGCTCAAGATTTTGATGATTAAATTTTATGTACATGTTTTTACATTCAAATGTATATGGATTGTTTTATGTTCTCTATGTTTACCCTTAATGAGAATTTGGGCTCACCATTTTTATGTTTTCTTTTCCCCAGGATATAAAGAAAGGTTTTAGGTAAGAAAAAAAAGGGAAAGATATTTATGGGAGATATTTAATATTTTTCACCATGATTATAAGATTATGTTCCGAGATTCCCAAGACACTAAACTATTACGGTCCTTGTGTGTTGGTTTTTATTATGTATTAAGTATTCTGCAAAAGTAATGTAATGTCCATGTATGCCAATATTTGGGTCACTACAGTTGGAATCAACGGAAATGTTTTATCACCCTTTGGAAACTAGGATGCGAAAATTTTAGTGAGATCCCTAAAGATATTTCTATGGTATGTCTTGGGATGTCCCTAAGGTTAAGTATAAGTATATGTTATAGTCCTAGAATTATGGTAAAGATCATATAATTTTACCTAAGATGTTATATATTGAAGGTACAACCCCTTGATTATGATTTTTTCCTCTCACACTATTCTTATTTGGTTTTAGATAATGGCTGGAAACAAGAAGATTCGTGATAATGGAGGATATGATGGACAATGGAAGGATATTCTTCATGAGAAACCAAATGAAATTTTATCTGGAAGTCCAGATATCGTTATTATGCCTAATTAGAAATCTCATAATATGATCAATAATCTAAACTTATGTATGTTTCCTGACTCATCTAATAAGAGAAATATGGAGTTTCATGATGATCATAGAGGAAAGAACGTCCAATTTCCCTCATGTAAATCTTGTGGGAACAGGCATCAGGGAGAATGTTTCAAAGTAACTAGAAGAGTATTTGGGTGTGGAAAAGAAGGAAAAAAATCTAGTAATTGCAAAGGAAGTGGTTTAGTTAACACCATGGACAAGAATAATGGTTTTTCTAAGACATCAACAATGGTTAAATGTTTTAAATGTGAAATGTACATGTATTATTCAAAAAAAATCCCTAAGGGAAAGTCTCATAAAGAGAATCATCATGGTCTTATGGGTAGTATTTATGTTGATGTTGATGAAGAGACTACAAATGATATATGAGATGAAAGAAGTGTTGCGGAATAAAATGAGGATGCTCGGTCAATGGTTTAAGAAGGTAGTGGAATGATTGTATGTTTATCAAGAGTTATGTTGTATAGGTAATTTAATGGTACTATGGAATAAAGAAACATCTAAGTATTCTTACACTATTGTTTTTCCTAAAGTATTTGAAATTATATTTTGAATGGTACTAGTAACCATGAAAGGTTATTCAAATATTTTTGGAAGTTATATGATATGTTCATAATGAATGGATAAGGAGATAAGGAGATGTTTGATAGTATTAATGAGCTCATGACTGATATAAGGACAAAGATATATTATGGTTTGAGTATATAGAATTTTTAGATTTTGGTACATGGAAATATTTAACTTTTGACATCATACAAGTTTTCACTAAGGTTCAATGTGTATTCATTTTTCAAGAGAATACAAGATTATGGTATTCACATGTTTGGAATGAGATCAAAAAGATATATCTTGTGATTTATGAGGGATAAATGATGGTATTCATGTGCTTGTTATATGACCTTTTTAGTAATCGTTCTCTTTATACTATGAGTTTGGAAAGATGTATTTTAGATAAGCCTAAATATTGTAATGGATTATGTTGAACATAAGTTAGTATCATTTAAGGATAAATTTTTTTTCGATATTATTGATAGGATGTTATAATATTTTAGTTTTAGAAAAAGGAAAACCTGCAGGACGGGGGACAGCCCGTCGCGTCAGACAAGGCTGCGCGAATCGAACCCACAACCGAAATGCGACAGGCTTTTATCACCTACCACTGGCCTACAGGAAGTCCCTGGTTAGTTGAAACTAGTTTTATTTTATTAAGCGTAATGATAGATGAAGTATAATTCCATTATTGGATTCATATACGATTAACCTCACTATAGATGGACTTATGTATATTTGATAACTTTTTCTACCCTTTTGTTTGAGACAGAGGGAATAACCCATCATTCTATCAAATGATCTGCTAACACTTCATGAATGAAAAATTCAACTTCATTTCTTTTTGAGTGGAAGTGGAAATTGTTCAATGAATGAAAAACTCTGAGATTGTACTGAAATAAAGTAAGTATTTCATCTAATTCAAATTAATCATCCTTAGGGAAATAACGTTGAAAACCAAAAATGTGGTCATAGTGTCCTCATATACTGAATCAGATGGTACCTTCAATCATCACAAATTTATGGATTTCTGATTGTTGGATTTTTTATAGCCATGTTCTCTACCACTCTCCATCAAAACATGAAGGTTATATTTCTCTTTCATATCCATATTTTCACCTATGTTCTACTTTGTGGAAACCCAGTTATTAGTTAATTTGGGAAAACGTTGTGTTTCGTAATTTAGTTTTTAATGATATGTTTTGGTATTCCTTTTTATGATTTGGGTTTCTATTATAGAAACTTTCAAGTAGTAAACCATTTATAACCCCAATGAATTTCGAGGGTGAAATTCATTTTAATGGGGGTAGAATGTAACACCCTGAGGTTTTATGAAATGTATTCCTTTTAAATTATTTGATGTCTTGTGTTGTATGCTACACCAAGATTATCTTTCACTATACACTACACCGTATTAGCTTGTAGTATACACAACACTATTCTTGTATCGTGTTACGCAAAATTTTAAGTTCGTTTGATAGAAGTTATTTTATGCAACATTGAGGGTATATATATATATATTCAATGTATAAATGAAATATGGTTGGATTCTATTATAAAAAACAAAAAAGGAATATCGCACTACACGCAACCCTGAATTGGATTTCTTTACATGCAATCGCGACCTTCCACGATAGCGTGTGTTGTACGCAATACCATGTTTCACAAAACAAAGATATGTTATTAAAATATTATATAAACTAGCCATTATGAATAGTAGTACCCACTTTTTAAAATTTTATAAATTTATTCTTTCAAAATGGACTTCATTTTTGGATTCGGAATATCGAAATTAGCCTAGGCTGGATTTTTGGTATTTTTCTGAAAACTTTCAATTTTTGATTAATAGTGAAAACACTAGGTTACTATTTAAAAACCGAATTTTTATTTAAATAATTATTTATTTTAATTTTATTTATTTTAGGTCAAAATTGAAACATAATACCTATATAAGTTCCATGTAATTCATTAGAGTCATTTTATGATAATTTTAGATATATAAAAATTTTATTGAACTTTTCACTGTCTTTTACCCTCCTATGAGAATTTGAAATTTTCATAAAACATAATTGTATCTCTTATATAATTGGAATTATGAAAATACAAGAGAAATTCTTTATATCATGGAGTAAAATTTGGTTCAATAAGATAAAAATAATTTTTGGTGAATAATACCTTTTTACTTTTATTTACCAGGGTTGAATGTAAATAGGGTAATTAAGAGTAAAAATGATATTATTATTACACAAACAAATTTCCTAATTCTATTTGATAAGTTTAATTCGACCAAAAACAACCTTATGATTGAAATATGATCATTTAGGTACACTTGGATTAGATGTGGACATTTATTGTTATTTTATTTAAAGAAGAGTTAAAAGTGTTAAAATCAATGTTTAATAACTAAAATATTTTTAATATAGCGTTATAAATCAGATAAATTCGACTATAAATATTAATTAAAAATATAAAAATATTTCCTATATAATTTTAGTTTATTTATAATTTTTAGAGATTATATAATTTAATTTATTTATGACACAATGATGATGCAATAATTACCTTATTAATGAAATATTAACATAATTGATATTATAAATAATAAAATAAAAGTAATTTGAGATATTTTATGAATTAAACTAACTTTATAGTTTAATATGACATGTTATTATGGATTTAATTATCTTTTTTAGTACTGATCATGCTGTTATGATTTTTAAAAAAAACCAATTACCAAATACTGTCAAAATTGACATAAAATAGTTTTTAAAACAAATATTATAATATTAATTATTATTCTATTAATAAAAATCTAAGGATCATCTAAATGACTTAGATAAGGTTATATATATTAATAATGAACAACTTGGGGTTCTTTTGTCTTAGTATAGTATGTTTATTAACCATATAGTGTAAGAAAACCTGAAGACACGGTAAAAGTTAAATTATTTAACATAGAGTTTAATATAAATGATAAGGTTAAAATAGTAACCTAATCTTGTATAAAACCTATTGGTTGAGAGGCTTTCGACCCATCCCCACTTTATCTTCTAAATAAGTCACTTTTGTTCCATTATAAACCTAATATGACTTTATTATAAAATAATATTTTATGTTTTTTCTAAAGTGCCCCTCTCCTCCATTATAAAAGGGCACCTCCTACCTCTTCTCTTTACACAATTTTGATCCTTCAATCTGTGCCAAACCCTGCCTATTTCCCTTTTAAACTTTCCTAGAAACATTATAGTGGTTCTTGTCTCCTCAAAAGATCAACTCTAGTGCCTTAAGAAGAGGTTAAGAAGAGGCGCGTCCAAGAAGAGGTAATATCCTTTACCGATTCTTTCCAATTTATTTTTTCTTCTAATTGTTATTATTTATTTGTTTCATAATAAATTAATAACATCAGTATCACTAATATACTGATATGTTATTATAAATATGAAACATCCCTATTTCATCTTCTATCCATCCTACGGAAAATGAAATGACTGCGCGTGCGGACGTATGGAATACCGTCTCCACGTCGTGGTGTAATCTATTTTCCACCACCACCTTAATTGGATGGGTATAATTGTGTAAAGAATAAATATATATGGTTATTATAACATCATATGTATTATGATATATTATATCATCCACTCCAATTCAATTCAATAATTACAGGAATGGTATCATCGATCGTACGTTTGTACGGATAACCATCTCCACAACGCGAAGAGAATCAATCTCCATGTTAACCATTCAAGAAAGATTATAATGTATATATAATGAATAATAATGAAATATATGACATTATAAATCCTTTTTATTTATGTTTATATATATATATATATATATATTTCATCTACTTACTTCCATTCAAATAAATAAGGAAAGGAAAACATCGTTCATGCTTACGTACGGTCTACAGTCTCCATGAATGGTGTTTTTCATTTCATTTATCTATATATTATATATATACTGAATATATATGATATATAAATCATGATTTACATTTTGGAGGTATTTGAAACTTCTTATAACTAATAATAATATCAATAACGACAAGTCCAAACATGTACGATAAATAAAACGATTTTACCCAAAATACTGCTTTTACATGGAATTTACAAAATAACGGGTAATATAAAGTCATAAGGGAACCATATATGATATAATAACAATGAATATGATTCTTTAATAAGTAAATTACATTATTTAAATCATTATACAGGAGTTTCGGATACGTAAAAAGCATATCAGACCTAAGGTAAGGGATAACTTTTCCAGTCTCATTTCTATCCGAGATTGTTTATTCATAAGTAATTACTGGGGTTATATTTATCATCCATGTCCATGTTTTCTAAAAATGTTTTCATGTACGTAAAAATTCCTTTGTACCCTATTTTTAATTTTACCACATGTTAGGGAAGAAATTTTTCTTTTGTTTACCATACAAGGAACTTTTTGACTTTCCCGACAAAAGTACAAGGAGAATATTTTTTTAACTTATATGGCCTGAAGGTATTTTTACAGTTTCGTAATGACTTATTTTCAAGAATCCTACTCTACAATACTTCATGATTATTTTAAACAAAATAATTTTCTTTTAAAATTCTATGTCTTTTTGTGAAAAGAAAATGATTTTGAAGAAGAAAGGATATTTTCCTCAAGAATTCATTTCAAGTGTTTTGTCAAAACTATTTTCCATCTAAGATGACATTATTTAGTTTGATAATGTTTCAAGTATAATGTCTCTATGATTTACATGGTTTAATTTTTCTTATGATGAAAGGATTTCCATTTTTTTATATGGGTTATGTTATGATGGGATGATGTTTATGAAACCCATTTTATTCTTTAGGTTATGATGAATGAATGATTTTTATGTTGTGGCATACGTGAGAATGATTTAATTATGAGATGTGTGGGAACTATATCTACCTCCAATTAATTTTTTAAAGATTCATATCTGATGAGATAGAAATGGCTGGAATGGTAAGTTAATCGGGTTCAGTAATACAGGGCTGGAACGGCAAGTAAACCCAGTCTAGTAAGGGACATTGTCCACTATGATGGTCTTAGCAGCAATTCCTTGGCTACTATAGAAATCATATCATGTGCTTACTATTTTTCCACAATTAAAAGTTTTATTACAATTCTATTCTATCAGGATTAATGTTCTTTTATGATCTATGCCTTATGTACTGCAATGTTTTGTGTCATTGCACAAGATTTTGAGGTTTAGATTTTATGCTCATGTTTTTAAATTCAAATGTATATGGATTATTTTATGTTCTCTATTTTTACCCTTACTGAGCACTTGAGCTCACCCTTTTTATGTTTTCATTTCCCTAGTATATAAAGAAAGTTTTTAGGTATGAAAACAAAAGGGGATGATCTTTATGGGTGATGTTGAAGATCTTTCACCGTGATTATAAGATTATGTTCCGAGTCTCCAAAGACACTAAACTATTACGGTCATTGTGTGTTGGTTTTTGTTACGTATTATGTATTCCACATAAGTAATGTAATGTCCATGTAAGCTAATATTTGTGTCTCTACATCCCTACTTCCTCGACACCCAAAATTTGATGAATTCAAATGATTATATGGAAATACAACCTTCTATTATTTTATGTGTGTGTAATTTTAATGGACTATACTACCCAATAAAACATAATATTGTGGGTTATGACTCCGAAAAAAAATATAGGCATTGGTTTTTTCCCTATGGAGGGAAAATTGAGGGACTATTTTTGTGGTTCCACCAAGTTGAAAATGGAATTTACAGTTTTGTTTTAAAACTATGTGTAAAAATGACTTATATTTGGGTTGTGACTCCATGTGGGAGAATTTCATTTTATTATTCCACTATACTGGTTGTTATCTCTCTTAATTAATGAGAGGTTTTAATAGTGTACTATGATTATTTATATGTAAATCATTATTAAAATATCACATGTTTATTTATTTTAATTTCCAATACATTTACTTTAGAAACATTAATATAACCTTAAATTTATTAAATTATTTGCAATGTACAAATCTCCCACATCTTGGTTAATCTGATATCATCCCTTTGGGAAAAACAATTGATATGAGTGATTGAAACAATAATCGATAAAAATATATTTATTTATCCATTTATATGTGATAAAAATTCTAAAATAACCGTAAAGGGGATACATCTAATTTAATATAGGACAAGTAGTTTTAAATTATGGGAGGATACACCAAATAAAAACTCATTTAAATGTTACTAACAATAGATACCACTAATATCAATTGGATGATTTATTAAAATAATATTTTACTGATCAATGTAGAGTCATTGATAATCCATAAAAGCTTCCTGAGGGAGAACCCAAATCATTAGTTTTCAATGATGTAACGAAGTATGTTTTGAATGACATGGTGATTAATATGTTATATCAAGAATTAAATAGAAATGGGTAAATTCATGTATCTAAATAGAAAACAATAATTTAAATATAAAAAATTATATAAGTACACAACATGTTTGGTAAACTCTTATTTGAACTTGGTAAGGAATGTTAAGAGTTAAATATATTGAATTTAAGTAAGGTGAAGTTAAAATTATTAATCAAATTATACATATATTTAATAGTACATTACATGTTATGTGTTATTTTGGATAAAATATACAAGATCCTATTATTTTTTACTAAGTACTTAGATAACATCTTAAACAGTTTCATGCAAAAAAGGATTAAATTAATGTAAGTAAAAAAATCATGTAATATAATCTTGAAGAGCTTTTTTTATTACAGTATGAGTATGAAATTAAAAATATTATTGAATAAGATAAATAAATTATTAGGTAATTGAATTTATGTGAAATTATTATACTAAATATTCTTATTTTGAGTTACAAATTACTCACAGCAAAAATATAACAAATATCACAAATCATGGGTACAAAAAAATGAATGATTATTAAAGGATATCTTGAAAACATTGTACTAAAGATGATTTCATGTAGATGGATAAAGTGAATTTTATTTCTAAAGATAATCAAGATATAATATTTTATGAGTGTAGAAAACATGGTCACATCAAGCCTAATTTCCCATGAATAAAGAATGACCAATATGAGAGGATGTAATATAAGAAAATAACAGAGGAAATGGATGATAGATGGAGTTGTAATATGGTTTCATGTTCTAGAGAATAATCCAATTAATAAAATTTGGTGGAAATTTCATTCATAATGAATTCATAAAATAAATTATGATATTCAATTTATTATTATTCCTTGGAATCTAATTCTAAAAAACTTAACATTTGGGTAATTTTGTAAATAGGTTGGTAGACATGATCATAATGTTTAAAAGAACACTGGTTTATAAAATAACCAAAAGATTTAATACAATCTTGTTCTTATGTATAATTAAAATTTGATAAATTGGTCCTGGATAACATACAGTATGTACTTAAATATCTGTAAATTACTAAAAAATATAAAAAATTTCTCGTCCTATGAATTATAAACTGAAAATAAAAGTTTAATCATTGTTAAAATATTATTATACTGAATAAGAGAATATTTATTGAGTTGTTAGGATAAATAAATAGCCTAAAATGTAATTGGAATTTAATTCCATATATATCTATCTTTTAATGGTTGATAAAACATTGATAAAATGATGAGATTCAAGAAAACAAACACAAAGTAATCTGGGTCTGTTTATGAAATAAATACATGAAAAATTGCAATAACTTATTTTTTAAATCCCATAAGCGATGTACATCTACTACTACCTATTTTTGATGTGAAATGAAAGGAATTTTTGGAAATAATTGTTTCACATGATTTTAAAAAGATCCTAAACATACTAAGGGTTTCATTTATTAATATTTAGTATCATTGTTTCCTCTAAAAAAATTTGAAGTAATTTAAAATTCCCCCAAATTCTTATTCCAGTTCCATAGAACCAAAATTTTTATTGGTAACAAAACATTCAGATTTTATTTTATAAAATTTGACTTTAGAGAATCAAAGATTGTTTTTGGTACATGGAATGTTTATTATCAAGACATTTTAATTGGGTATATCAAATTTTCTATCATTCTAAAATGTTTTTGAGGAAATTTTACTTCTGTTGGAAATTATAAATAAATGGTAAAAGGTTTTTCGATGATCTTATAATGTAAATTTATAATATTATTTCTACAGATGTATATATTGATAAACTGAAATAAATTTTAATAGTAATTTATGTGATATGTGATGATGTAATTTTTTTAATCATCACAAAGATAAATGGATTCAATTTAAATACAAACCTATTTTTTAACCAAAAAGTAAATATTTATTCAATTAATTTTTTTAATTACACAATCAAGATTTAATATACTTAAATTCTACAAAATTTGATGAAATAATGTTTTATTGGATATTTGGACATTTACATTTTAAATCAATGTAATACTTATCCTAGAACCAAATATTTTTACAGTTGCAAAAACATAAGGTGGATATCACCTATAATTTTGAATTATTATTGAAAGGTATAAATATTGAATTGGTAAAAAATAATTTAATGAATTTCAAACAATAAGTCCTTTTTATATTATTTATTTTCATTTATTTTATGCTATAATACATTATAGTTTTGGAGTATAGTGTTAATTTTTATTCTTATTATATATTATGTTACAATATACACATGATTTTCTTTTTTATAGTCCAATATGAAAAATTATCTATGTTTATCAGTTTCTTGTAAATTGTTTCAAAATTAAAAAGCACACAACCTTATGGGACGAATGTTAAATAATGTTGGTTAGTTTAAGAATATATAATTTATCTATTTTTTAAGAACATTAATATATTTCTATTTTTTAATCCCCTTAATCAAAACAACAAATTGTCTTCTAGTAGAGAGAAAAATATGATACAACAAGAAATATCTTTGACCATGTGATATGATAATACATTTAAAAAATACTTTTAGCAATAATATTTTAATACATATAGTTATGTTACTAATATAAATATTTTAAGACCACTATTTAAAAAGATATCATATAAGATTTAAAAGGGGATGAAATTTTAAATAGCATATTTTAGAGACATTGTTTGTAATTATTTTATTCTCAATACTAAATAATTTTTTGATAAATTTTATGGAAAATATGATGAATTTAGTTTCATTGGATATTTAAAATTTAGTGACGCATATAATTTATGCAATAAAATAGATAACATTATTGAATAAACAATTCATCTCATGTTTATGGAAAATTTTGGAATAAATGATATGATAATATTGATCAACAAAAGGATGAATTTAAATAATTTATTTTTGATGAGGAATAACCTCAATATAATGATACATATATTTAAGAGGTATTTTTTTCCAATTATGTACATGAATATTAATGATTATAGAAGACACATAGAAAATATCTACATATAATTTGATTATTAATTTCAACCCAAATGTTGAAATTAGAAAATATTTTCTGATTTTTTATTCATATCAGGCATTCAATTTTTCTTTTGTACCTAAGCATATTGATGATGTTTTAAAATAATTTATTCTAATATTAGATATGGAAGATAAATTAAAAAAAATTAAAATTTATTTTTGTTCTTTAGATCCTTCACTAACATATTCTCATGTTATTAGAACAAAATGAACCTTCTGAAATAATCATGATGAATTTAGAAATGTAGTTAAAAATAAATATTCACAAGGTTATCATGGAAATTTTCAAAAATAAGCTATTGATATTGTGGAATCGTTTTCACCAATTTTACGATTAGAATAATTTATAATATTATTAAATAATGGTGCTCATAATGGATCCAAATATTTTAAATAGATAAAAACATATTTTATAAATTTTTATATTTTAGAAGAACTATGTGTTATATAGAATAATAGTTTTCAAAATTAAATGAATCAAGACCATATTATTATAATATATTAGGCTTATATAGTTTCAAAGAAGCACATTTAACTTAGAATGAATGATTAAGTAAATTTTCTGGGTAAAAATGATAACGTAAATTTTGATACTATCTTGTTTAGTATTAATAGTTATAATGATATCTTGATCGGGAAAATTTATAACATTGAAACTATTTAAAAATCTACATGTGAGAATATTTTTAATTTATTTTCTGAATTAGTTTAATCTGATTTGAAAATAGTATGATGGGGTAATTGAAATTCATCATCAGTATTCAAATATTTGAAATAAATAATAATAATTTTCTAAATCCTTCCATGTATTCTATAGATATGGTTAATAGATTTTATTTAGACTATTATAAAAGTTAAAATACTCCCAAGAGTACTACATACAATTTAGAATTTGATAAATTTAGAAAACAAATTGATATTAAATCTTATTGAAGAATGATGGGACCAATTTTATACTTAAGAACTTACCGGACTAATTTAATGTTTTCATTTTTTGTGGGTGCTTGATTTAAATCGGACCTTATGGAAATTACCATTAAATATATTAAAACGATTATTAGATATGTTAAATTATCTTTCAATCCTTGTTTATATTATATTTCCAAAACTATTTTCAATTATAAAAACTATTATAATTATGATTTTTAACCAATATCGATAGAATAAGTTCTTTATGTATGTATCATTTAATTTTTAAATCATTAATCTCTTAGAATTTAAAGAAAACTAATTTTACTAATTTTACAACTATAGAATATAAATATATAGTTTTGGTATATTTTTTCATCTCTGTCATTAGGGATTAAGAATACACAAATTAATTTTCGTATGGATATTGATAAGAATCATTTATTTTTATAAGATAATTCTACAATTTCCATTTCAAATAAATCTCATTCAAAAATCACGGAATAAGAAGCTAAATTTTAAACTTCATTTTCTTAGTGATCACGATAAAAAAGAACATATATATCATGAATTTATTACTATATAAAATCAGCTTTCTAATATAATAATTATGCACGTGGAATCTACTATATTTGGTGTTATCATGTTTGAATATAGAATAATGGAAATATAGATGTTTTTGATTTATATTTAAGTAGTTTTTTAGGATTTTTAGGTTTATAAATTTTATTATATTATTAAAATATGTATAATTAGGATTCAATTTTTTAGTTTTCAGTTTTTTTTATTTCGATAGTCTTTTATACTATATATTACTATTTCATGTATTCTCATATCCACTATTTTATTTCTAATTATAGTTTGAACATTAATTTTATATAAAAAATTAATTTTTTAATGTTTTATAATTTATTTTCACAAAACATATTTATAATTTATCTCATTGTATACAATTTCAATCCTTCCACTCGAAGTTTTTTAGTGTATTATGGACATTTTTTAGGAAATATAAATGTTTAAGAATTTTTCTAACAAATTTTACATTCATTTTTATGAAGTCGAATGTGTTTTTATGCATTATAAAATTTATGGAGAGTTTAATTTTGAAGATCAATTCAAGGATACGATAAACATTTATAAATTAATGATTCAGAAACAATATCATCTTAAAGAGTTATGTTTTTCTATAAAAACATTATATTATTGATAATTTCAAAATCTGTGGAGTTTTTAATATTATAATTTATTAAAAAGTGAAAAAATGGGTAGAATATAATAGTGGTTACATGGATCAAAATAACACCCCTAGGAACTTAGGATATATTTATTTTTAAATAAATTCAATATCTAAAATTTCTTCCAATGTACATATAAGTTGGTTTAAATGAATTTAAATACTGAATTGAAATGTTAATTTTTAAACATGACCATTATAAAATTGTCATTATATTTTGTGGGAATGAATATGAATAAATAAATTATGAAAAATATAATTTAAACAGGTATAAATTAAATTCAATGGTAATATATTGATTATATGTGAAATAATAACCACTTTAATGAGAAAGATTTATGTCGTGAAAAAATATATTTCTTAGTAAAGATGTATTTATCATGCTTTGGGAACTTAATTTATAAATAATTTTCACTAATTCTAAAAAATTAATTTTAATAAATTAATTTAATTTTCTATATAATAATATTAAAGTTATGTTGGTGTTAATAAATTATTTCTTCTAAATTTTTTTCATTTTAAGATGTATATTCAAAAATACTGATTCTCTTAAAAAAATCACTTATTTCCAAGAGTTTAAAAGACCATTTTTATTTTAATGTTTTATAAAGAAATTTATTATATCCATAATTTATTTATTAATAAAAAATAGTTCATTTTAATAAATTTTATTTTGAGTTATGATATAAATGTTTTTTCAGCTTTTTAAATATTTTCTTTCAAAATGTCGGTTTTTGACACTTATGTGAGTTTAATTTTAAATTAAAATCCTCTCCTTATGAAATTTTAATTTGAAAAAATAGATTCTATATTTTTAATGAGATTTTTTTCTATTTTATAATACGTTAAACCTTCTTTCTAACCACTAGGAATAGTGATGATAATAAAAAATATTTACCATTGTGCAGGTAAAAATTGTTTCTTCTGGGGGTGAAACTAAATATATAAGGGTTATAAATTCACAAAAAAAATTATAATTCCTATTATGTGCTCATATTTAGACCTTATATATTATAATGTTCTAAAATGACTCATTTTTTATCATTTTTTTGTGATAAAATTTTCATTTAAATTTTTTCATTGGAAAAATTTAAAATGGTGTAATCTCCCCCCATATAAAAAATACCACCCTCTATTCTATTCATTACACCATAACCAAACCCATTAGTTCACAATAGGCCATCTTTAATCACTTCAATAATTCTACACCATCATCATGGAATCCTGTTTTGTGTAAGACATCCAAACTATAAAAACTTTTGGTTTAAACTAAAAATGTTTTAAAAAAAGTGGGGACATCCTTATCTGAGGGTTTTATTGAATTTCTTTTCAAGAATCCTTAACAACATATTGAAAAATGATTCTATAATTACCTTAGTATATCATATATATAGATAAATTAATATTCTATGTAAATAACATAGAACTACATCCTCCTCCTCTAAATGGGAAACAAAATTTTTGATCATGTGTGTGGTGAACTACAGCCTCACCATCCAATATAATTCATTTTACATAACCGCTTCTCAATGATAGATATAAGGATGTATATACAATTTATATATTATATTTAATATTTAATCATACTTTGGGAACAATATTATCATATATACCTTTTAACATTACCATCCATGGAGAATATGATTGTAATACCCCGAAATTTTATTAGAAAGATTCTTTTTAATTTCTTTGATGTCTTATGTGGTATGGTACACCATGATTAGATTTATCTATATGAGACACTGTATTACCTTGTAGTATATGCAACACTGTTCCTAGCTTTTGTTACACACAATGTCATGTTCTTTTGAAAGATTTATTTTCATGGAACACTAAGTACATATTTTTTTCAATGTATAAATGAACGAACTTTGGATTAGGTTATACGAAACACCAAATGAATATTTCATTACACACGAAACTGACATGGATTACTATTTCTAATGATTTCTTTGGGGTGCGAGCATTGGTACATGGAGTACATGTGGCTATTTCCCAACATTCCTGATTTCCAATGGCAGGAAACACTCATTCCTTATTCAGGGATACTTACTCCATGATCAAAAAAAGATGATGGGCTGTCTGTTATTATATTCATGGATTCCTCCTCAGAACTCGTCACCTAGTCTAGGTCTCCCTTACAGACTAAGACGTTGTTTTTGAAACTCTTACAAGTTTCATTTCTTCATGGACACTGGTTAATTACACTACTTTTGTCGGGACGTTCCAAGGGGTCTAGTCAGGGAAACAACCTTCGGTCAGAGGATTCGTCACATTGGACATCACTGGCATGTCTGGATGCTAGAACACTAGCACGTCTGGGTTTCTTCCTCTCATTATAGGGATTCCAAAGGGCGCCGGAGCATGAGTCATGCCACACCGAATGCAGAGATTTATTTTCCATAGGCATGTATCTGAGATTCTCCTCAGATTCCCATGTTTAACACGGGGTATGTCATGAGTTTAACATTTAGCGGAGATGGATCAGACAGATCGGAATAATGACCCGAGTTGATCAGATGGGTGAAACCCCAGAAGGGAACACTGATGTCTGGGATAATAAATGGTTAGTTACCGAGTTACTGCATGAAGAAGTTAATAGAATAACTGGAATGATCTCGTCAGGATGTGGAGGCCTATGTAAGAATCAAGATATATAATGGATGGACAAGTAAAGTAGATAGAGAATGGAATAGAGTGCAGTCGAGGGTGACAGTGATGTGGGACTTGAGCCTCAAAGAGACCTCGTATGTTTCCTCTTGGATGAGAATCAATGTCTATGTTGTTCAGTGTGGGGGTTATAAAATCAGGATGTGCACAAGGGATAGAGAACCAATGATATATTGGGGCTTACGCGTGGTTAGCAACCCTAAGATGGCCTTATGCTACAAGGATGGACCAACGATATGGTTCCCAACAGAAGGGACAACATCGACTTACTGCCGGGTTTTGGTTGTCAACATCTTATCACTAACATGGAATCACAACGGATTACCATTGTGTGAGGTCCACAATGGCTTACCGTTGGGTAGGGGATCACAAAAACATAATGCTTGATGGGGTCACAACAACTTACCACTAGATGGGGTCACAATAGATTACCACTGGATGGGTCCAAATGGCTTACCAATAGATGGGGTTGAAATGGCTTACTGCTAGATGGGGTCACAATGGCTTACCGCTGGATGGGGTTGAACCTCAGGGAGGCATCCAACAAACATTTTCTAGGGGAAAAGGATCAAATCCCATGTAGATCGGGAGGAGTGTTTGGTGATCCAACGTGGAGATGGTCAGGACCGATAGGTGTTGGTCTTGAACCTCGAGGAGGCTTCCTACATAGATTTCCTTGTCAAGGATCAAAGTCCATGTAGTTCGGAAGGATTGGGAACCGATGTGAAGGGGGTCGGAACCAACGGTTGTTGGGATTGAACCTCAGGGAGGCTTACTACGTACCTTGCATTGGAAATGATCAAAGTCCACGTAGTTATAAAGGAGGATGTTCAGGGAATACACCAAAGGATTTCTAGAGAGGATGTCATGGTCAATGCTTACTCAAATCCCACATGAGTCATGCTTGGTGGGAGAAACAAGAGGCAGCAAAGGCCTGACGATCACATTGCAGAAGGTGTGTCCATGGGAAGTGGAATGGAGGGGTTACACATAGTAAGAAGTCCTAAGAGGAAATAGGGGCATATGTATGGTTAGTATATCATAGAGGAAATAGGGGATTACATGTGGTTAGCCACCCATGGTGATAGAGATTGGGACTTACTCCAAGGCGGAGGCCCGGGAGGTAACAAAGCCTAGAGGGAGAGTGATTTGGAACTAAAGAAAGGAGAGCACCATTTCCCATCCCCACCCCCACTGGTCCTAGGCATCGAGGAATTGAAGTGGAGAATGGGAGCTACCATCTGCAAGAAAAGCTTGGGGCATACACCATGGTGGTTTCCCTTTCCCCACAGAGATATGTTGCTCCGATAAAGAGGTTCTCGTTCCATATGAGGAATAATTTCACTCCCATGGAGACTAGTGGGCACACAGAATGTCCAAGGTGGGGAACCCCGCGTATGATGCATGGGGTGAAGTTATAGTTTAACTTCATGTGATGAGGACGATGGCACTTGTCGGTTTAACGTCCAGTAGCTCAGACGAGGTGGGTTCACACGGCGCCCCTTAAGACATACATAACTGATACATACCTCCCCTTGGGGAAGGGAAGGATTCAGCAATGTCGTGGTGAAGGGGTGTTTTGGAGTGATCTATTATGGGGTCCACATTAGTGTTGCTACTTGATGATCTAATATCCATTAGCATTCCTATGAGAAGAATCATGAGGCAAAGAAACACAAAAGGAAGCACCACCAAAGGGACATTGAAATCACTTTGTGCAAACCAATATGGTAACATGGGATAAGGAGTTGCAGAGAAAAGGGGGTTAAATAAAGAATACCTCGTGAATATCCGGTGCTCCATGATGTGAAAGGGGTTTCACAAGGTGAAGTGGCCTAGCATAAATGGAGGGCATAAGTTCATATGGAAGGTTCTTCGTCAAGCATAAAGGCATTCGAAGAACAGTGCATTATGAAGAATGGGTGCCATGTGAAGCACAGTAACCCTACCTTATCGTGTGGGTCAGATGTGCATGGAGGGTACTTCGTGAATCATAATTCCTCCACGAAGAACCAAGTACCCTTGGGGTCCTCTTTATTCACAGAGGCCTATGGGATCCAGGAGGGACATCCCTCCATAAAGTGGAGTCTAATTCATGCAATGGGAGAGGCACTTTGAAATGAAAAATTACCTGGAAGAGCTCATAGTTCACAGAATAGAGATTGCTTCATGATTTTGGAGCTAAGAAAGTGATAGGTCAGAGGATCCATCCTTTGGGACCAAGGGGAGCCAAGTATTTATAGGCAAGAGGCACCGCGATGTAGAGCTCGCTCAGCGCGAAGACAAAGCTTGTTCTGCGGTGGGTTTGAGAATGTCAAATGGGTTCGCGGAGCATCCCGCCTCCTTTCTTTGCGGCAGGTTCACAAACAGCAAAGTGTTTTTCAGAGAATCCCACCACCTTGCTCTGCGACGTGTTCATGAACATAAAATGGGTTCGTGGAGCATCCCGCCTCTTTGCTGTGTAGTGGGTTTGGAATGGTGAAATTGGTTCACAGAGCATCCTTACTCCTTACTCCGCAGTGGCTTCCGGAAGCGGAGATTTGCACAGACCATGGGGCTACAGGGGCTCCACGACCAGGCTTCATGAGGCAGCCCCTAATGCTTTCTATTTGTTCTTGTTCTTCTGAAATTTAGGAGCCAAAAAATATCCCCTTAGACTGGGAGCTAAGGAGAGGGGGTGGGTCAATGTTTGAGGGTCAATCGCCAAAATCTCTCATCAATCGCAAAGATTCCATGCGAAGACGACTCACGAAGGAGGATTACAAAGTAGAGAGGCGATGGGTAGGCTGAGAATCCTAGGAATCCTGCCGCAGTTAGACACGTCACGAACCTTTAGGGGTCCTCTCCTAAAAAAAGGTGATTTGACCTCTCCTTTTTTTTCTCTTCTCCGTGACTTTGGATTTTATGGATCTCGATTCTCGAAGCTCCACGTACTCCACGATAGCTATCCATGAATTGGTCCTTCTAATTTATGGCGTACAACAAGTCTTTGACTTTGTGAATGTGCAATCCGCGCATTTCGCCTGAAGGCCGAGGCAGGGCTCCACGAACAGTCTTCGTGAATGACCTCTGCGACTAAGCTTGGTGAAAGAGCTTCGCAAACCAGAACCAAAAACGTCCAAACTAAAAAACTGAATGGATCACCAGGAGGCAGCCAGGGGGGCCATGCAGATACTACATGGTGGGAGGAGATAGTGGATAGCTCAGGCATAGGGAAGTTCATGTGAAGCCAATCTGACCATAATTCGCTGGGGGTCCTACTGTCAGAAGTCCTAAAAAACTACCCATTGTGTAATAGGCTACCTCTATATGGCATTGGACTAAGGGACGATGTATTCATCCCAGAAGTGATAAAGTTTGAGCCATCGTACTGGTTCATGAGCACGCCAAGCCTGTACCAGTGGTTCAGGGTAGCTAACGACCATGCCTGGGAGGTCATCAAGCCTGTTAGTGCTTATTGCATATACAATCACCAAAACAAAATTGACGAGTTGAATCTATAGATGGAGACATACCCCCTATGTACCACACTATCATGAAGGCAGATCCGAGGAACTCGGGAAAGCGGTGGTATGATGAGTGTGATTTTGCGCCAGGGAAGCAACTTCAAAGACGACTAGGCCTCGACACACTAGGTAAGTGCCTCATGTGAATAATTTGAGGAAAAGTCAAGGAGAGTAGGCTTGTATGAGAAGGCTTGGGCCTCCCAATTACATACCTATCAGATGAAGCATCTGATGTCGGATTTGAAATGTAGATGGTCATCGAGGACCAATACCTTCCATTTTCACCATGGAGAGGTCACCATTAGCTTATGGGACCTCCATTAGATCTTAAGGGTCCTAATACAGGTGGGGATGTATGATGTGTTCCTCCCCATTATGGATGCATGGGAGGATCCATAACAAATGGAACTGTTGGAAATAACGTTGATGAACCTGGTGCCAAGAGAGGATAAGTAGTCGATGATGGATGTGCACTTCAAACGGTGGTTCTAGAAGTTCCTGAAATTTTTGAAATATTGGAAGTATCTAGTGAGTCCTTGAACATTCCCAAAGGGGGGATAACGGGGCATGGAGCACTTGGACTGGCAGTTCTTGGAGGACATCCAATGGAAGATAAGGGGATTCAGCATCAGTATTGAGCAGAAACTGGAAGTCAGGTTCGATGCCTTTATTATTGCGCTCAATTTTTGAAGGATCATTCCAGTGAGGGACACAAACATGCGTGTGCGACTGAGCATGTTTATCATGGAGTCCATGCTGGTGACTAGAGGGTGGTTCATCCTTGGGATCACAATGCTCACAAAGATATAAAAAATATTTTGGAATATAAGCAAGGGGAAGAAGCCACCGAGAATATGCATGCCATTATACATAATGTATGGGTGGATAGAGGAGAACGTATGGGGTTCAATAAATATTTGAACCCCATCTCCCTTATTGGATGGAACTTATTCTCCTCCATTATGAATTCCACGGGGAGCTTTATAGCCAAGCTGACCGTGCAGTCGGTACTGAACCGAGCATGGAATGTGGAGGATTTCAACATTCACCCATCCCGATTTCCAAAGGGTGTATTCACTGATGATGGTCAGGGAATGGCAGAGCATTGTTCCTACCTCCTTGCCTTTCTAGGTGGATTCCTGGTGGCGCGGGTTGATTTTGAACCCCTCTGTGAGCCGAACATCCCCCATCGATTTGCAAGGGAATTTCGGTGCATGCAGCGACTGACCCCGGGAGTCTATTTGGGTGTGTGCCATGAGGATAACCTGTGCATGATGATAAAAATGTGGCTCATGTTCACACATGAATATGGGAAGATTCGAAACGAGCTACCTCTTCTCACATCCATCTTCATGTTGGTGAAGGAGTACGCCAAAATATAATAGCCGAACTACCCAGGGGAGTTGCTGAAGTAGCCAACCATTCGGTCCAGTGATGTTGTGCCTCCCCAACCATGAGGCCTTTGTCGGAAGGAAGTATTAACATCCCATGTATGTAGATATTCTATGGCGTTGAGGCCTGTACCAGTTGAGGGGGAGGCAGCAACAGTATATCTCGCAATAGCAGCAGACCCGACAGTCCCAAAAGAGCAGAGTTATCTAGAGGGTAGGCTACCAGGAGGATTCCGTAGAATATACACTCTGGATTCAAAGAAGTGACTTCCCCATATAGAGGTGCTAGATAATGATGCCTTGCCAGAGGTGTGGGAAATCTGGGATGTCAACAAGATATTCCTTGGCCTGTCGGAGTTGTCAAAACACTTGAACCGCCTCAGGATGAATTTTCCAGGAATCATCCCTATCAGGGTCGGCTTTACAGCATCCCTAGCGGAGGAAGAGCAATTGCTGGCTATATAGGAGGACATCATGCACTCCCAAGGTGTTCCACCTCCAATGACCGACAGGGTGATGGTGTTTTTGGATCGAACAGCTCCCCCACAGTTTTCGGCTGCTGATTTGAGGGAATAGTTCCCTCTGCTGGAAGAATCAGATGAATCCTCTTGAGGGGAGAAGGCTGGTAGAGGGATCCCTCTAGACGAGGGCGATGTCAGTGATCAAGGCTCAGATTTTGAAGAATCTACAGAGGCCCCTGAGGTAAAATCCTAAGCCCCTTCCTTGGGATCCGCTTCCAGAATACTTTGGACCCCTCTATAATGTTTAAACTGTGCAGGAGAGCCTCATTCCCAGAACCTATTCTAGTCCCTCAGTGGATGCAGATGCAGGGCCTTTGGGATCCACGGCCATGTCTATGGTGATTATGGAATCAAGCGGGGCTAGGATACCCAAGGTGTCTCCTCCGTAGTTTTCATGCCTTCTGAAAATATACAGAGGTCCATGCCTCAGGGTCCCCACAACAACAACCCAAGAACAAGACCTAGAATTTTATCTATGTATGTCTCCTTTACAAAACTCAGGACCGCCACCCATTTTCCAAGTTAACATACATCCATGCCTTCTTTGTATATATAGATTTTAAAATGGCATGGTATTCTTTAGAGAGGATGGACAATATTGCTGGTAGGGATTTTCCTAGGGGAATTCTACTAGTCATGGAGGTGGATATCTAGAATGACCAATCTACAGTGCTCCTGATCACTGGTGGGACCATTGTCAGGGAAGTTCCTGAGATTATTGAAGTGGGATCCAATGATGAAGATTGATTGGATAGCTCAGGTCCTTCCATACCTAATCAAACACCAGATACGTACCATACTGATGAATTCTTGGGGGTTTTCCCTGCATATGAGAGTGCCAACATAATAGACTGGGATGAAATAACCTTTGATGAAGAGGATAAAGATATAGTTTGTCTCCGATCATAGAAGCTAATCATGAACATTATCAATGTCACCCCTAAAGCACAATGGATAGACCAGATAGAGAGACTTAGTTTGTGACTGCGCGAACTGTGCGCTGGGGGAGTGGATGCCCAGTGTCCTCAAATGCTTATCCAAGATCTCATGGCAGTGAAGATTCCAGAGTATGAATGCAACCTTGTTGTGGGTTGAAAGCATAGAAAATCGGTGAACATCAAGAGGCTATAGGAGGATGAAAATGATATTTAGCGACTGTAGGTCTGGGAAATGAATATTGTGCCCTCATTAATGTGTAGTCGTACATTAGATCGCAGGTGCGGGCCTAGATTGAAGAGGCTAAAGAGCGGATGAATAAATCTTCCTTGGAGATGGCTATTGTCTGGAGCGATGAGGAGAAGGCTCAGGTTCCAGCTAACGAACTACGGCACATTGATACTGAGGAAGAGCAGGAACAGAACAGGTCGAAACGGATCCTAGACACCATGAGCCAAATAGTGGAAGTGCTACAACGCTCTTTTGATGGGGTCTAACCATCCATTGGAGGGGTCAATCCTCTGTTAATATGAAGCATTTAATGTTTTAACACACTTTCATGATATGAATATATTTGGAAGAAGCATGGATGAGTTCTATTATTTCTATTTGGTTTATTGAATTTGCATTATATTCACGGAACAACTGGCTATCTGTCCCTAAGCTCATGTTGGTCAGCCTCGATGTGAGAAACATGGGATGAACACCTTATTATTCCACCAGAATATAAGAGTACAATCCATGTTCTGGGAATCTGGGGTTTGAACAACCAATTGATTTTTCTGGGAAGAAAGGGAGAGGCCCAACTGGAGGATGAGAAACATAGAATAATTGAAGTGTCGTCTTCCTAATGTGCTCTACTGCACGAGCAGGGCCACACTAGGGGAATTGGAATTAATCCAAACATAGGGTAGTTGAATATGTGAATCATGATACCCAAAATTTAAAACACTGTGAGGGTGGTTTGATAGCGAAGGATAAATTTTGACCACATTCGAAACATTGTATCCTTTTTTCATTAGCCTAAAATTGATATAACAGATGAGGGATGACTATTGGCCATGTTCGAAACATAGGTCCCAACTCAAATTCTACCCACTAGTCATCCAGAATGTTATCCTGGGACATAATGAGAGCCATAGTCTGAGCATATATACTGTTAGGGTGTTCTTATAGACATAAAATTAGTCAAGGGTCTAAAAAAATAGCATGCCAATTGTGGAGTGTGGAGTGATGGGTTGTTCAAATGGAGTCCAAAACTCTTGAAATCATTCAATCATGGTGGAACACTTTAGGTGGGCGTATCTGTCTGATTAGGGATCAAACATCCTTCTGAGCATGACCTTTTTGGAATGTTATTTGGTGCATCCCATGATTAACATGAGGAATCCTGATGTTTTTCATGGAAGAATTTCTATTTAGTGTCTGGGGTTGAGGACATAAGGACTCATGCAGTTTAACATCATATAAAAGGATGGGGAGCGAAAGGGAAGATCCCAGGATGGGAATATGTGGTGCAGTAGCTATAAACCCAATGTGAACGAGGACATGATGAGTCTGCACCATAGCACATACCCTCAGAGGAAGTTCTTTAGGGATGGGTACCAAAAGTGGAGGTATAACTGGGCATGAGGAAAATTGCTTCGGCATTCCTACGTAACCCATGAGGATGGGAATCAATTCATATGTAGTTCTGAGAGTGTTGTTTAACATCATGCAGGATGATGAAAGGCATGTGTGGCACGGCTGCTCCTGTACAAATCTTACCAGAACTACAAATCCCAAGCGAGTCGTGATTGATGTGGGAAATAAGGAGTTCTGATGGGACTTTCCTAGCACAGGTAGCCACACGCTAGAGGTGATAGGAAAATAGGTGAATTATGTCCCAATGATGGTGACCTGCCAACATAACGCACCAAGATGCACGAAGTAGTAAAGATGTGTATGTTGGAATTCCACATGATCATAAGGAAATGGAAATATATGAATCGTTGTGGTCTAGATCTAGACCATAATGATGGTGGCATGATGATATGGGGTAACTATAGACCATGTTCAAAACACAGTATCTATTTCGCATTACCCTAGAATGGGGACCGACAAATGAGGGTCTACCATTGAGCATGTTTAAAACACATGACCTGTAACATGTCATCTGAGGTCCTCATGGACGTTGTCCAAAGATGGTAGGTAAGCTACTGTTTCATGAGACAAGTCCCAAAGGGGGTCCCTTCAGACATAGAAGAGTATAAGGATCCAAAAGATGGGCTCACGAAGCTGTGACATGCAACGAGGGGTTGTACTAGTGAAAATTGCACACTTCGGGCACTGCCACAACGCATATGAGTAAGACAATAAGACTTGTCATATAGAGGGATTCGAGTCCCCTTCCAAGGATAAGGGTCCTAAGGATTCATTCATCTATCTTAATGGTCGTTGGATGTGCCACTCAGGGGGGATTGATTTAGTGGATTGTGCGTAGGGTGGCGAAGTGGCCAAACGTGAAGTGCAATTCCCATAGAGAGATCTTAGTTTATTTTCATATAACTTAGACTAGATTGGGAAACTATAGGGAAGGCACATGGTGTGACTATTTCCAAAACTGACATGAATGAAAACCCATGAGGTACTCACCACACCACATGTTTCCAAAATGCTTCAGGCATAGGGTTTGAAAGAGAGAGGATATTATTTTAGATCCAAGGGGTTGGACTCGGAGACAGGATGTCTAGGCATTCCTATATATCCCATGACAATGGGAATCCAGCTGTATGTAGTTCTGGAAGATTTCATGTAGTTTTATATCTTGTGGAAAGGATGTAGAGTGGTCTTACTTTATGGTCATAGAGCTCGGAACATAGATGGTAGGGAATGTGGGAGACACAAGGTGAGGTAATTATAAAACTCGACGTGAATGAGGACCTGAAGTCCATATCACCAAGTGTTCCTTAGGGAGGATTTAGGTTGAGAGACCAAAAATGAAAGTTAGGATGGGCCTGAGGCAAAGAGCATGGTCGTTCCTATGTACCTCAAGATGATTATGATCAATCTATACCTATTTCATGGGGTGTCCCGGTAAGGTACCAGTTACAGAGATAAGAAGGTTTTGCGGGTCATGACCTCACACCAAAAGATGCGGTATTTGATAGATCCTGTTTTTCCTTTAGGATGATTGCATGTGTTGTTTTTTTGTGAAGCGATGGATCATGGAAAGAATTTATAGGCATTTCCACAAGAATCTAGCTGTATGCAGGAATTGAAAAATGGTATGGTGTGTGTCTAATACAAAACATGATGTCCCCTTGAGTGAGGATTTTACGGTGCAGTTCCATTTTTTCGTCGTGTGGTCCGGATGATAATGTCACTGTGTAGGGTCATGTGATGAGACCAACCATGCATTATTACATCATGCAGTACAGATTCAATAGTTTAAAGTCATGTGGAACAATATATTATTGTTTATGGTCATATGGCTCAGACATATACAGGAGAGGTGAGGCTCAAAAGGGAATGTGAACGGTGTGATAAAGCATAGCCGACGTGTATGAGGATGTGGCAAATATCACTCCTCGTGTGATTCACAGAAAGATACCACATGCCATGGGGGAAGAAAAGGTTAGGGAATATGGGGTAGGAAAGACTATCTCTCACTCGAGCTGGACCCAATGACAAGATGTCTGAGCATTCCTACATATCCCTAGAATATGGGAATCAAGCCATACGTAGTTCTAAAAAGTGTAGTTTAATGTCATGCAAGACACCATATAGTTTGACGTCATGTGGAACAACATACAGTTTAATGTCACATGGGATAGGAGGTATGAGGGATTATATCCTTTAAGTGGTGTACGTGATGAAACAATTGTAAACTCCACGTGAATGAAGGCATAATCCCACACACGCCACATCACATGGTCCTATAAGAGATAGGGCCTAAAAGGAAGAACACGAGAGATAAATTAGTGGAACTCAAACTGGACACAAAGACAAGATTTATTGGTGTTCCTATGTATCCCAAAATGATGAGAATCAATCCATACATTGTTCTGAAGAGGGTGACGTGTAGATAGATCTTAGTTTCAGGTCTTAGACCTTGGACCAATGGAGAAGCGGAACTCTACCCACAAGCACAGACCACATTCCAATTCCTAATCCCACATGAGTAAAACATAGTGTGGGAAAAATGGTGGAATAGGTATTTGAAACAACTGGAATACACGCCAATGGAAAGTCTATGTGGACCACCTAATGACACCTTATTGTGGCTTTGTCCTCCTAACATGCAAATGCGCACTAAGGAATAGTGTCAGGAGTGTCGAAATTCCAGATGGACATGATGCGGTTGAAAATAATATGAATCTTGTAACCTACATTCGAGGCTTGATGGGGTTGGTGTGATGAAAGAGGATAACTATTGACCATGTTCTAAACACAACAACCATATCATGTGGCCAGAAATGGGAACAACAAATGAGCATCAATCACAGAACATGCTCGCAACGTGGGACTTGTATTGATTTGTTTTCTAAAACCCTCGAGGACGTTGATCCGTAATGCTAGGAGAGCCCTTAGGCCTAGCTGCCATGCCATTTGGGGGTCCCTTCAGATGTGAAAGATAATGTGATCCCAAATGAAGGGGAACCCAATGCCTAAAAGATGGGTGAAAGCATGTCTAGGGAAAATCTGACACTCCAGGCTCTACACCAGAGTACTCATGGGCCAATTGGTGAATCACCGAAGAGGGTCAAGGGACCCAACTTAAGGGAAACCGAATCAATGATATGAGTATAGGGAATATGAGAGAAGGTTTCTAAGGAGATAGAGGTATGTGACGTGGTTGTTATAAACTCGATGAGAATGAGAACCTCATCCTATACCACACTGTAAGCCACTCTATTGGAAGAATGCCTACCAAGGGGCCAAGATGATAGAGAGGTTTCTATGGGATGGGTCTGGACATGAAGACTAGATGTTTGAGTGGTCCTACATATACCATAAAGATGGGAATCATGCCACGCGTATTTCTAGATAAGGATGACGTGTAGCTTGTCATCATGTAGCAAGGACACAAATAAGGGAATGATTCCCCGACAAGGGATGTGTAGGACATGGTGAGTAACCCGACCTGAATGAGGACATAATCCCAAACCACACCGTAAAATACTATGTGAGTACTTAGTCCAGGGTCCTGAAAAAGTTGAAGGACATGAGGCTGGGCCACTGATAGAATTTCACAACCAGCTTGAAGTTTAACGTCTTGTAGTGAGGACAATGGTGATCTTAGTTTGAGGTTATGGATCATGGACCCTAGAGATTCCATGTTTAGTGTCATATGCGTGGGGAAGATATGGAAAATATTCATGCCTATGGAATACCACAAAGTGACAACGATGATAGGGGACAACTGTTGAACAGGTTCACAACATAGTATCCACCCTTATGTGACTGCTATTTGGGGAAAACAATTGATCACCGACCATTGACCATATTCACAACATGGGAGTTGTATCAATTTTCTGCACTCAGTACTCGAGGACGTTAGCCCATAATAGTAGGAGATATCTTGGGTCTAGCATCCATGCCTTCTGGGGGTCCTTTCGGATATATAAGGTGATGTAAACACAAATGATGGGGCTCACAAAGCATGGCAGGGTCGGCGCTCACAGGACAGATGATAAATGAAGGGATGGTTGTCTTAAGAGGATCTGTGTGGCTAGGTGAAATAGCCCATTGTGAATAAGGACGTGATTTCATAACAAACCACACAATCCCAAATGATAACTCATGACATGGGGGTGAAGGGGTTGAAGGACCTGAGGATGGGTGCCCCGGAAAACACTAGCCATATGAACTCTCATGTGGACATTGCTTCATCATAGCTCCTAAGCCCATGTGAGGAATTCTCGATGTGGGAAACAAGGAGCAGTACTAGGCTCTTCCCATCACATAAGGGTCTGATAGTTGGAATTACACTCCTTCTCGAGGCAAACCAAGGATTAGAGAGATGACAAGGCAGAATGACCACTACACTCCATGTTTGGGATATATGGGGTGGTGACAACAACAAAATATAGTTTTTGACCGGGTTCGAAACATAGCATCCACAACTTGTATCATGGTATGGTCATGATGAATTTGAAGTGAGTGAGGGAAAATTCCTACACCACACCATGTGTTTCTTCCCAGTGGGAGGTCCCGAGGTTTGGGGTTGGGCCTACAGATGAAATTTCTGGGTGGTCCTACGTATCCCATGAGGATGAGAATAAATACATACATAGTTCTGAATGGACCAGCCAATTTAACGTCATGCGGTAAGGACATGATAGGATTATAAGAACGAGGAGGGGAACATGGTGTGACCTTCGTATTCTTACCACATGTGGGACCAAAGTATCTTGGGTTGCATCACATGAGATCCCCCAAGGGATCTACACCCAAGAGGGGTGCCCAAACGATAAGAGCATGGGGATAGACTTAGGACGAGACATCCAAGAATTCTTATGTATCCCATGAGTATGGGAAACAATACATACATAGTTCCTAAGATGCATTTTAACATCTTGCAGGATGACACCTAGTTTAATGTCATGCGGGATATTCCATAGTATATGGTCATGTATAACTGAACAGTTTAAATTCATGTAGGACCCTAATGTAGTTTAGGGTCATGCGAGACCATTATTATATTTGGGGTCATGCATGACCATATATTTTAAGGTCACATAGAATCGTAATGCAGTTTAGGGTCGTACGGGACCGTACAGTTTAAGGTTATGTAGGACCGTACAGTTTAAGGTCATGTAGGACCGTGGGGAGTCATGCAAAGTATTTCTTAGGGAACATGGTGTTGGGGGGGGGGGGGGGGTAGATATACCCTTACCATCCATCATAACTAGTGAGTATGCACCATTGGAGTAAACCTTATGAATTTTGTATGGTCCTTCCCATTTGGGCTCCAACATGGGTGGTTTCCTACCTGGTATCATTAGTGTTCTCATGGATAATACCAAGTAGCCATGCAAGAAGGAGAAGAGGAAAAAATTATTCTTGAAATCTATAGATATCTTGTTCTGATGCCTTCCCAGATTGTGCGGGGCATGAAGCATGTTCTTGTCGAGCGCTTCCAACTCAACCAGATGGATTTTGGCTACTTTATTTTGCGTTTTCTGATCATAGACAAATTTTTCCAGTGAGGGAAATTGAATCTCAATGATAAAGACGACCTCTGTTCCATACACTAGAGAATATGGGGTCACCTGGGTGGAATTACGATTCTTCGTCCGATAATCCCTGAGGGCATGGGGGAGACTTTCCGGCCAACTCTGCATATTCTGACCTACCATTTTATTTATAATGTTATAGAGGGTTTTTTTTCAATGCCTCGATCTATCCATTGTATTGGTCATGATAGAGTGAGGTATGGTTAGAACGGATGTTGAACTTAGCGTACAATTTCTTCAGCTCAGCTATATGAAAGTTCATACCATTATCAGTGAGGACGGTGTGTGGGACTCCAAATCAGCAGATGTTATTGGAGCTCAAAAATTCAATGATGGAATGAGCCTTGACCTCTTTGAGTGGAAATACCTCTGCCCACATGGAGAAGAAATCTGTTGCAGTCAGGATAAATATGCACTGGCAAGCTGTCACTGGTGGATATGGTCCCACGTCATAAATTCCCCATAATTCAAACGGCTAAGAGTACTTGGTGGAGTGGAGAGGTTCTAGTGGCCAATGCATGAAGTTTGCATGAATTTGTCAAACATGAAACCTTTTGGAAAACTCTATGCAGTCATAGAACATTGAGGGCCAAAAATACCCCAGTCTCTGGATCTGGTGAGATAGCTTCGGCCCAGTATGGTGAGCCCTATAAGTACCGGCATGAACATTCTTCATGAATTGGGAAGTCTCGACACCTTGAATTCAATGGAGGAGGATCCCATTAATCCCATTCCTGAAGAGGATCTTCTCATAACCAAGGTCGTCTGAGATAGTGAACTATAATGCACAACATCAGATTTACTCACACTTGGCCCGATCATCCGAGAGATTACCATTTTGTAGGTACTCGAAAAAGGAGGTTCTCTATTTAAGAGTCACGTCAATCATTGCCTCCAGGGGACCTGGGGGTCCTGACATGGAGGTGCTGGCGGTAAGGTGGCTTACCTGCAGGCTTTCATCATCACGTGGAGTGACAGGAGAAATTACTCTTCATTGTTCCATGTAGATAATCCGATCATCCTGCTCAGTTTCTACAAGTGCTACAGCTAGGAAGGCCAGGGCATCAGGTCCACCGTTATGATATCGAGGAACATGTGTAAATTCTGGCCGAGATGGGAATTGTGATATTAGCTGGAGAGTGTGTTCCAATAATGGAATGTGCTCTTGTTTTCTGATGACATAGGCACCATTGATGTGCTAGATGAATATTTAGGAGTTTCCTTTCACATGAAAATGGGGAAATTATATCTAATGGGCCAGCTCGTGGCTGGTAATGAGAACCAGATATTCTACCTTGTTGTTGGTGCCGCCTTATGACAACAGGAATGAGTACAGAAGAACCACTTGTGTTGGGGTAATGAAGAAGATACCCATTTCTACTTTGTTGAGCCTGAGGTCATTATGCCTTCTGCCGTTGGGGCTCTGGGAAGAATCATATGAGTGTTTTTTTCTAACACAGGATGGCTTTTTCTACTGAAAGTATTGCCTCATAAAATAAATCAAGGTCCAAAGAATGGTCAGTAGAGGATGGATGAGTAGAATGGAAGTATGAAAAAACATTCCCCATAATAGACTTGTGAGGGACAAACCTAATTTTGAACTATTGTATAATCACTACCCACCAATTTAGATGTCCTATCAACATGGGGCGGTTCAGGATGTACTTCAGCGGATCTACACTGGACACCAGGTGTACCTCGAGGTACTGTAAGTAATATCACAACTTCTTTACTGCGAATACAAGCGCGAGGTAGATCTTCTCTATATGGGAGTATATAGTCTCTGTATCGAGGAGAAAGTGACTGAGGTATTAGAGGCTATTCTATGTGCCCTCGTTCTTCAGGGTGAGAAGGGCACTGAAATATCACTCCAGGGTGGTCACATTAAAGACCACTGGCTTTATAGAGATGGGTGGCATTAAGACTGGAGGTTGGATTTGATACTTCATAATTTCCTCGAAAGTAGTATGACACACTTCATCCCACTCATAGACAATGCCTTTTTTCATGAGCCGAGAAAAGGGCATACACTTGCCGGAGAAATTCACGATGAATCGGTATTTGTAAGCTATGTGGGATTAGAAGCATCGAAGGTCCCAAATGTTTATCAAATAAGACATCTAGATAATAGCCTTGATCTTCTCTAGGTCGATATCAATGACCTTGTATCTGATAACGAATCCTAGAATCATTCCAGAGGTGAACGAGAAGGCACACTTCAATGGATCCATCTTCAGGTGATGGGAACGTATAAAGCTGAACACTTTCTCAAGTTCTCTGAGATGGTTCTGGCACTGGCAAGATTTGACCACCAGGCCTTCTACTTAATATTCCACCAATGTTCTAAGGATTGGTTTAAATATGCGTTTCATAGCCTGCTGATAGGTGGAACGCACATTCTTTAAACCTAATGACATGAATTGGTAACAGAAATTACCTTGTGGTACCTTGAAGGCTATAGACTCTTCATCCTCATGGGCCATTTGGATCTGGTTATACCCAGAGTACCCATCCATGAAAGAGAGGGCTTGCAACCTAGCTATAAAATCGATCTAAAATTTCATCAAAAGAAGGGGAAAATCATCCTTCTGACAGTGATAGATGATATCCCGGAAGATCATGCAGACCCTGATATATTTGTTCTTCTTCTTTACTGGCATAATGATGGAAATCCACCTGGGGTACTAGACCACTTTAACGAAATTGGATCTGATAATCATATCAACTTCTTCCTCAACCATGGAACCATGAGAAGTGAGAATCCTTTTGGAAGGCTTCTTGAACCCACGATTATTTTTTATTAGACTGAGGCGATGGATGGATACCAAAGGATATAGTACTAGAATTTCATCATAACTCCAGGAAAATACAACATGGTGTTTTTTAAGGAAGTATATGTACTCTTGTTTCTCCATAAGGGGCATGGAGGCACTGATCAATGTGGGTTTTGGATCTGCCTCACTACCGAGGTTCACCTGTACCAATTCATGAACCATAACAGATACGTCCTTTTAAAAGGTAGGGGATAATCCTATAAATATTATTCATCACTTATGGAGGGGGGATTATTGGTAGGAGGGGCTTCCTCAGTGTCTGAAGCTCTTCAATGGAGGTCGGTACCTACCTAAGTGTTAGTGGACACTACATTGGGGAACTCCTGTGCTTCGGCAACCATAGTGATGAAGGTTGTTGACCCAATCCCATTTGGTCTTCATCCCAAGGGGAAACACTTAATGATATCAAATAAATAATGGTGTGTCAACTTGATCTGGTTAATTCCATCCAAGAGAAACAAGAAAGTATGATGTTTTTCTGTTGTCATGTGGCGGACATCCCGATACCATATGGGAGTAGGAGGCTCTGGGATCACCTGAGGCTAGATTGTGTAGGAGTATGAGGTAATATTCTGGCATCCATTAGACTTGGCAATGTACCCCCCCCCCCACGTTCTAGAAACAATGATTAATTGTAAAAGTTCTAGATTTGTAGCCTCTAATCGATGGACTGGAAAGACGTATGCATCATCTAGATCTTCCCATGTGTCGGTCGCAGTCGTAGCATGCTCGACCTCGTTAGTCTGAATCTGCTTGTTCTTGCTATTGTAGTAGTTGACATCCAAATAGTGGGATTCACAAGAGGAAAATAGGGATGTTTCACCTTGAATCACACCCTCTAGACCATTAAGGGAGTACTTAATTTGTTGGGTATATGATGATGGAACCACCACATATAGGTGGATTCATGACCTACCCATCAACGCATTGTAGGTGGTGTCCTGGGAGACAACTGTAAACTCAGTGCTAGCAATTAGTCCATTGAATTGGGTCTTCAAATGGATCTTTTCAACCAGTGTTTGCTCTGTCCTATCATACCATTGGATTATTATGTCTGAGGGTCTTAGATCACCCTTGGGCAATCCCAGTTTTTGCAGTGTCCGAGTTGGGATTTGGTTGATTCTAGAGCCCAAGTCGATGAGATAGCAACGAACCTCCACATCATTGAACTGAATGGTTATGTACAATAGGTGAATTTTCCCTTGTATGGGAGATCATTCATCCTCTCTAGTTAATGAGATAATGTCCAATCATTAAGCATTCTCAAGAACCACATCATGTAAGGCTTCTGTGGATGCTACATCCATCTCAAACTGAACGGGGCTTCTTAATGCCACGGTGAGGGCCTCACACAATTTTATTACTGGTGAAGGTCCTCTAGGATGGAAAGATTTACTGGAATTATGGAAATATGTTTGAGAACATAATAGTTCTATTCCAGGAATGAACTTCCACTTACAAGAGGTCGCTCTATGACAGGAGGTATGGTGGGCCCTACCGGTTGGGCCAACGGCTGTCTGGTGTTAGGAATATCCTTCTGCTCACTAGTTGAATTTTTAGAGTGATAGCTAGATAAGGACTAAATGTCTGAGACCAGCATGTGGCAAAGTGTGGTTGGTGACGGCGTGGTCAAAGAGGCTCTGGATAATCCAACAACATGAATGGAGGTTAAGGTGCTCCTAATATCACCAGATAAGAAGGCTGGGTATACTGAGCTCTGCATTGGGACTTCTACCTTGTTTCGGACACATGCAAAGCATGGCTGGAATTATTGAAGGAGGCACCTCAATAGCCTATATTTCCACTGCTCCATCGATGCTGATGATGGTTGGGGACATTGGGATGATCTGCATAGCGCTCATAAACATCAGGAATTATATAGGGATTTACCAGCTCTATGGTATTAATTGAGGCATAACCTTGACCGTCTCTTGAAGAGTCATCCAATAGAGGACAGATTCTGGGAGGGATCTTCGTCTCCTAGGGCATGATGTAGCCGAGAGTATGGTATAAATATGGCATTAGCGGAGGACATTGCATTCCCTTACGCTGCTGTTGTTTTCTATTCTATGAAGGGTACAGCTGAGAGGATGATGCAGCAGTAGATGATGCAGCTTCTGAAGTCTCTGTCCTACTCCAGTGTGCACAGATAACACTATGGTCCAAAGCGAATTCTTTACGAGCCATCCAATTGTCATAATTCTAGGACCCATTTTTAGAAACCTGGTGCCACTCACCTTTGCTGTTGCAGCTGCTGTCTAGCCGCATGAAGACACATGCCACATGTGTAGGCGCTGGTCTCAACCAGACTATGTTGTTATTCACCTTGTCTTGAAGCCAGTCTTTGAACAGATATTTCTGTTTGAAGGTGTATTCCAGGATCCGGTGGTAGGGACATTAATTAGGGTGATCAGTGTGGTTTGCCTCTTCTGGACGCCTGCACTCAAGAAAAGGTACAATCCCCTACTTTATGGCACGTCAAAAATATTCAGGGACTTGTTCCTCGCTGAACGAGTAGGTCTGGTTCCTCCTATACAGGAAGGGGGGCCGTAGAGGCTAACATTGACGATGGATAGAGGAGACTGCCAAGGGGGTAGAGCCTGGTTATCTTTCTGGGGCAGTGGCAGCGCATTGCGTGGGGTACCTGCCGATTCTAAGTTAGGCGCTACTTGTCCAGAGGCTACGCCTGGGGTGGGGGCTATACAAGGCTGTGGAGGCGGCTCCACTAGTAACAAATCTAGTTTCATAGGTCCCTCTTTTTGATCCAATTCAACAGGCTAATACCAAGCATCCCATCACGTGGGGATTGCAGGAGGCAAGAGACGTTCCTACATAGCCTGTTGTAAGGCTTCCACTAGGCGCTGTGCCTTATTAGAGAAGTGTTGGAATCCCCTATGGTAGTTTTGGGAGATCTGGGAGGGGACCAGTTTCATCTTGACATTCGCTACTCACATCATTAGCAATTTATTCTCAATCAGTGGCATGTCAAGAGAGTGTGTGAGTCCTCTCCACTAGGCGAAAAAGTCGACAACACGCTAATCATGCCTCTACTTGCACATGGAGTGGTCTGCGATACTCATCTTTAGAGTGGTGGTACTAAAATGGTAGAGAAATTACCTATAGGGGTCATCCAAGAAGGACACTGGTTTGATGGGGAGCCAGCTTTACCAGACGAATTCTGACCCTTCCAATGTTTGTACGAAACACTGGAGTTTTGTGGCTTCCTACAGCGCCAGAGAACCTATCATGGGAATGTACCTTGATATAATGTGGGAAAATGGTAGTGGTGGTCCCCTATCCCGTTGAAGGAATACAAGGTGGGATTTCTGAAACATGGAGGTGCAAGCATATCATCCACCCATGCTGGGTATGGATTTCCATCAGGTGGGATTGCCACCCGTCGAGTCTCTGAAGCTTCGAGGGGGGTGATGAGTGATGCCATTGGATCATCTGAGTGTGGATTCCTATACTGACGGTACCATTGCATCGGAGGGTACATCAACATGATAAAAAGGCCTAGAGGCTCGTGGTGAAGCTTGTGGAATGGCCTGGGGAGGAGCTGGGGGAATCCGAGCTGGGTCCCGAGGATTCTCACTCCGTTCAAGACAATTTGGCGACACATACCGAACCCTTTTCCATAAGTTCTAACCTCAACCCTGTCTCCATGGGAAGGATGGTCAAGGTCACCTAGTGGTTGTTCACCAAGGGGGTATTGTGCCTACACCTACTTTCATGGAAGAAGGTCACCATCTGCAGGTCACCTCTCTATAGTGCGTTCAGCAAGGACGTTGTAAACCACCTTCTTCTGTTCGGTGAGTTTCTGACTCAACACGGCTTTTTGGGGGCGTCTTACACCTTCTACAATAAGACATAAGGGGTGAAGGTTTTGATGGGTCCAAGGATTTCCTTTCACTTATTGGGATTCTAGATTAGGACTAGTGCCTCGGTGGGTACAGGAAGACCCTAAAGATTTCTCTGCTAGCGAGTGACCCTTCCCAAGAGATCTGGTAGCTGTGACACACCCTCAGGGGTATGTCCCCATCAAGAAGCTCCATCTCATTCTCTCCCTATGATAGGTCAACCATGTTTACTATGACTCTTTCTAAAGACATAACCTCTACGTCACCTGGAGAATCGGGCTACAACCAAATGGAACTGAAATGGAGGGCCACGTACTGCCCCATCCACGAATTTGAACACAGGGATAAGCCTCGAGGATTATTCTTTGGAGCAAATTAATTCTTTGGATGCATCATTGTTGGGGGGTCTTATGGTGGCATGGTGACTCAGGGTGCTGGGGCACGAGGAGTGCGGGTAAGTCAACCAAATTACATTGTTGGATAATATATTTGAAATGTGTCTCAATATTGGGGTAGGATAATCGTTGATGTCGAAGTCAGAAATGAGTCACCTAGAGGGTCCAGAGAATGCATCCAACCTCCTCCTAGACGAGCGTTTCTGGTGCCCCAAAATTTGGCACTGCAATAGGCCAGAGAATCTCTTGGAAATGGACTGTTGTGAGGACATCCCACAAGCTCTTTGGTTCAGATTCAAGGTATGAGCCTTCATTTCCACACTCATCTACTAATGGTGGATGGGGAACCGGTAGTGGTAATGATGCAGACCACTGAGATGGTAGGATGGGTGGGGAAGAATACAGAGAGCGAGTAGATAAGCAGCCATATCTTGGGCTATCCTCTGAATAGTGTAGTGACAAGGCCACCACATCACAATAAGATGGGTTGTTGACCAGAGTTTCTAGTGTAGGGATATGGATGGTGGTGATGGGTTACGTTTCTACTCATCCACCATTGATCCCCAGAATAGCCCTCAGTGATCTCTAGTCATGGTAGAGAGTGCTTCTGGAAAGGATGGTGACGATTGCACAATAGAAACCGGTGGAGTTTCCAAATATCAGTTCTCTTGGATATACTTACAGAGGGAGGAAGGAATCCGATAAACTTCACATTCAGGATGTATGAGGAAAATGCTCCTTGTTCCTACCCCGACCCTCAACCTAAATGATCTAGGTGAGGGTTCCATCACTGAATCGTATTACACCTATGAATCTAAGAAGCAAACAGGGTTGATCTCTTTCTGAATCTTCTCATAATTCTTTTTATGGAAGCGATGACCCACCCTCCTCCCATAGATGGTTCTTTGAGACATGGTAGATTTCTGTAATGAGGAGGTCCTTCATCCGTACTAGTTTTGGGGATGGGTGGACTTCCGCCTGGGTGAGCTGGGGAGCAAGGAGAAACTGAATATATAACAAAGGGAACACAAGGGGGACCTCTATGTCCATCAGAAGATGTGTGGAGGGGACCTCTACAGGAAATAATAGAGAATGTAGGGACTCCATTAAAGCTAATTGAAGCATGGAAAGGACCACCATGCCAGTTTCCCCTAGTAGTGTCAGTGCAAGGAGGGTGCTCATACTGGTCAAGGAAACACAGGTAGGACCCATTTTCTGTTGGCTGGTGAAGCGAAGATGACCTTCACTCCTCTGATTGCTAAGGCAAGGAGGACCTTTTCCAGTTACTGCAAGGACATGGGGAAGCCCCCATAATGTTGATTTACCGGATGCATAACATCTCCATATCGGTGGACTGTGGTAGGAGGAATTACCCCATACACAATGTAAGGAGCGTGGTAGAGGATTCCATACTGAGTGTCACTATCATGGGGAGGACCCTCATTTGGATTGATGTTCTTACAGGGTGGACCTCCATGCCGAGTTTGGAAGTGAGGAGGACCAGCGTTCTCACTGGTGGCAGTATAGGGGGGACCCCCGTACTTGGTGTTGCTGCTACAGGTCGGTCCGTGGTGGGTGTTCCCTACGCCGGCGATTGAAAGAGTTGACCAAGACTACCCATGGGGATGTTGGGGCCTCAATCTGGGCTGAGTATATAAGTGTCGCTAATCATTTTACATAGGGGGATGATGATACACATCGGGGGTGTCTCTGCCACAACAGTTGTTCAGGTCGACGGCCCTTGGATGGCATCCTCCTCATCCTGTGCCCGACGCTAGCATTGCGTCAGCCAGACTAAGGCCAGTGGTGCAGGTACATAGCTTACCTCCTCTCCCGCTCGTGGGACTAGGTGGTGGTGATGGAGTAGCCTAGTGGGGGTCATAATTTGGGGCTCCTAAATTGAGATCATATCTGGTCTATCCCAGGCATCCCACACCATGTCAGCGTAGGGGAGGGAGTTGTTGAGGCGTTTGGGGTAGATGCTTTCGAAACAATTATATGTTTGGGAGGGGAGCAATGGCTCCATGTGTGGCCCTTGGTAGTGGAAGTAGAAATGAGGCATAAATGCCTCAAAATCCAAGTGGGCCATATCCTAAGTCTGGATAACCACCTCCTACTCATATCGGAAAACAAACTCACTTATCACCCTTCGTTGTACGAATTCATAAGGGGAGATGGGGCATGGGTGCCCTACAAAAATGGGTGTGGAATCCGCTGCAAAAGCAGTTGAGCCACACGGGATTGTCGCGTTGGTGTTACCCCTGCCCCTATGTCTATGGGTGGGAGGTGATCAGATGCCTGGTGCAATAGCTTGGTTCCTAGAATGCAGAGAGATTACACCATTAGTGGTGAAACCAAAAAACCGAGGTCTGGTTCCTCTGCCCCATTCCATCTCCCTTGGATAGTAAAAAGGATCCACGCTGACAACGTCGCAAACAGAGACTTCCAACGTTTTGACTGCCCCAACATCAGGTGAATTTCATGCCAGCCCTTCTATTTACATGGCAGGAGCTGGCGCTAGATAGCTGGATCCCGTGACATGCTAATCCACTAATTTCTCAAACACTACTAATCTTCGCATTGAGGAGAAGAAATTCACATTGGGTTCACCATTTTGTTTTATGATGCATTCGCTGGGAGGGGGGCACATCCGTTTGTGGAGGACGTGCAGTTGTTCCCCTGCATTACCGCTTTCAAAAGGAAGGCGACATCCATTCCTTATTCAAGGAAATTTTCTCCATGATCAAAATTGGATGATGGGATGTCATTTCTTCCTTCCGTGGATTCCTCATCGGAACTTGTCACCTATTTCGGGTCTCCCTTAGAGAATAAGAAATTTTTCACTAAACTCTTCGTAGTTTCTTGTCTTCATGGATGCTGGTTAATTAAACTGCTTCTTTCGGGACATTCCAAGGGTTCTGGTCAAGGCAGAACCCTTTGGTCAGGGGTGTAGTCACGTTGGACATCACTGGAACGTCTGGATGCTGGAAGAATAGCGTGTTTGGGTTTCTTCCCTATATTATAGGCTTTTCATGGGTGTAGAAGCCTAAGGAATCCCATGATGAATGTTGGGAATTATATTCCAGAGGTATATATATTATTTTTTTCTCACCTTCGCAAGTTTAACATAGGGTATTCCATGTGTTTAACGTCTAGTGAAAATGGATCAGATTGATCAGAACACTCACTTGATTAGATCAGATGGGGGGAAACCCCAATAGGGAAAACTGATGTCAGGGATAACACGTGGTTAGTTACACGGTTACTACTAGGAGAAGTGAAGAGATGAATTGGCATGATTTCAATAGGATGTGGTGGCCCGGGTAAGAATCAAGATGGATAATGGATGGTCTAGTGAAGTGGATGGAGAATGTGATGGAGTCAACTCGAGGGAGACAATGATGTTGGACTTGAGACTCGAAGAGACCTCCTATGTATCCCTGTGGTAGGGAATCAATGTCCACGTAGTTCAGGGAGGGCGGTATAGAATCAGGGTTTGCACATAAGACAGCGGCCTGATGATATAATAGGGCTTATGCGTGGATAGGAGCCTGAGGCTGGACTTCCGCTACTCGGATAGATCAGCGATATGGGTCCCAACAGAAGGGTCAACAGTGGATTACCGCTGGGTTTTGGTTGAAAAGGCTTACCACTGACATGAAATCACATCTTCTTACCACTTTGTGAGGTCCACAATAGCTTATCCTTTTGTACAAGATTGCAAAAGCTTACCATTGGATTGGTTCACAACAGCTTACTACTGGATGGGGTCAGAATGAATTACTACTGGATGGGTTCACAATGGCTTACTCCTGGATGGGGTCACAGTGGCTTACTGCTGGATGCAGTCATAATGGCTTACCTCTAGATGGGATTGAACCTTAGGGATGCTTCCTACATACCATGTCTAGGAGACAAGGATCAAATCCCACGTAGATTGGGAGGAGTGTCTGGTGAACCAACGTGAAGATGTACGAGACCGATAGGTGTTAGGATTGATCCTATGGGAGGCTTCTTACATACCTTTCCTTGGAAAGTATCAAATTCCATGTTGTTCGGAAGGAGTGGGAACCGACGTGAAGAGGGTCAAAAGTAGTGGTTGTTGGACATGAACCTCTGGGATGCTTCCGACGTACCTTTCCTTGGAAAAGATCAAAGTCCACATAGTTCAGGAGGGGATGTTTGGAGCATACACTCTTGGATACCCAGATAGGATGTCATGGTCGATTCTTACTCTAAGCCTAGGAGATTAATGCTCGGTGTGAGAAACAAAAGGCAGAAAAGGCCTGACGATCACATCGTAGAAGGTGAGTCAATGGGAAGTGGAATCGGGGGATTACACGTAGTAAGTGGCCCAATGAGGATGTAGGGGATTACGCGTGGTCAGCATCCCAGAGAGGAAACATGGGATTACGTGTGGTTAGCCTCCCTGTGTGATGGAGATTGGGACTTACTCGAGGGTGGAGGTCTAGGTGGTGACAAAGAGTATAGGGAGAGGGATTTGACACTGATGAATGGAGGGATCTATTTCCAATCCCTCACCCCCTCTCTAGTACTTGGCACTGAAGAAGATAGGAGGAGCAGGGGTGCCACCTCCTACAATAAATTCTACGGGCTTACACCATGGTGGATTGCCTTTCCCCACAAATAGACGCTTCTCCGATAAAGTGGTTCTATTTCCATGTGAGGAATGATTTCACTCATGTGGAGACTAGTGGATGTGAAGAATGTCTAAGGAGGGTAACCTAGTGTACGACACATGGGGTGAGGTCACAGTTTAACATAATGTGATGAGGATGATAGCGCTTGGCTGTTTAATGTCATGTAGCTTGAACAAGGTGAGATCACTCCGCACCCCTTAGGACATACATAACTGATACCTCTGGCCCCATGAGGAAGGGAATGTATCAGAAATGTTGTGGTGAAGGGGTGTTATTGGGTGATCAATTGAGTGGTCCATGTTATCATGGCTATGTGAAGAAGCAATGGCTATTAGCATGCCTATACGAAGAATCATGAGGCAGAAAAACACAATGAGAATCACCGCCCAAGGGAATTTGGAATCACTTTGTGAAAACCTGTAGGGTCACACGAGAAAAGGAGTTTTGGAGAAAAGGGTTTGAAAGAAAGAATGTCTCGTGAAGCTTCGGTGATCGGTGAAGAGAAGGGGCTTTGTGAAAGGGTGTTCTTCGTGAAGTGAAGTGGCCTGGTCTAAAAGTAGAAAATAGGTTCATATGAAAGGTGCATCATGAAGCGGAAAAGAATTCGCAGAGCAGTGCTTCACGAAGAAAGGGTTCCTTGCGAATAAATGTGCTTCGCAAAGAACAGAGACCCTGCCTTAGCATGTGGGTCACATGTGCATGGAGGGTACTTCTCAAAGCATAAGTGCTCTGTGAAGACCCGAGTCCCCTTGGTGATCCCCTTTATTCGCGGAGGCCCGTGGGCTATGTGAAGGGAAACCCTCCCTAAAGTTGTGCGGAATTCATTGAAAGGGGGAGCCACTTCATGATGAAAAAGTACCTTGAAGAGCTAATGGATTATAGAGAAGAGATTGCTTCGTGATTTGGGATCTAAGAAGGTGAAATGTTAGGGGATCCATCCTCTGGGCTTGAGGGGGTCTCGGTATTTATAGGCAATAGGTGCCACAAAGCAGAGCTCGCATGGCAAAAAGACATATCTTGCTCTGTAGTGGGTTTGCGAACGTCAAATGGGTTCGCAAAGCATCCTGCCTCCTTGCTCTACGGTATGTTCATGGACTTCAAATTGATTCACTGCGCATCTCTTCTCCATGCACCGAGGCAGATTTGCGACTGTCAAATGGGTTTGCGGAGCATCCTAACTTCTTATTGCGTGGTGGCTTCATGGAGGGGAGATTTGCACCAGCCGTGGGGCTATGGGGGGTTCGCAATTAAGCTTCACGAGGCCACCCCTAAGGATTTCTGTTATTTATTGTTCTTCACAAAATTTGGTGCCAACACTTACGTTACACTCAAGTGTGACCTTCTTCGACAGCTTGCTTTAGACGCAGTACCGAGTTTCACTAAACAATGATATATTATTAAAATATTATTTTATAATGAGATATAATATATCCTCGATGAATATTATTTACCATGTTTTGAATTTTATCTAACATTAGCATTCCTCTTACACGTTTCATAGAACATGATATGAGAAAAAAAATTAAATTTTCATATAAAATAAGTATTTTTAAAAAAATGTAGTTCAACCACCTTTTGATGGAGCACCCATTTTAAATATATTTTGATACTTTTATAAGTTAAATTTGACAAAATAAACTTATTATTTAAATGAAAGACATAAAAATGTACTTCTGTTGAATTTCTGGTATTTTTCTGATAAAATTACAATATTAGTGAATAGTTGAAATTACTTCATTTTAATTCAATACATCTTTTTCATTTAATTTATTTATATAGTTATATTAACATTGTAATTGTTTTTAAAGTGTAATTGGATTATATTTTTATCAACTAATATAATTTTGGTCATTGGAAGTAACATCACTTTTAAATTGTACACACAAAATGTCAGTCTTTTGATAGTTATTATTTCATAAACACCCCACTATTTGGTTTTGACCGTGAGAATTAATTTTAAATTAATTACTAAAACTTCAGGGTTTTTCATTTGGAAAAAATGGATTCCATATTTGGAATCATAATGTCCCAATTTTTTAAATAGGTACCTTTTATTTTTTTGACATTATGAATAATATCATCAGTAATCATTTTTATTTACCATGGTTAATGGGTAAAACTAGTAAATAAGGGTTAAAAAATAATTTAATAGAGGTAAAATTCCCTAAAACGTGTCTTAATCCTTTAGTATGAGATTTTTCTGACCATGGTAATCCTTGGGTAGATTTGGAGACCCCATGGATTCACTTGGATGTGAAAATGACATTTTATAAAAATTAATTAAAGGTAAAGATAATTATATCATAAACTTATATCTTTTAATAAATGGATTTTCATATAGGATTATATATATGATATCTATGTCAATAAATGTTAAATAGAAATGTAAAAATAATTCCTAAATCATGGTATTTTATTTATAATATTTATACATTATATAAATTTATTTATTTATGAAACAATTATGATGTAGTGATTACCTTATTAATGAAAGATTCAAATAAATGACATTATAAATATAAAAATAAATTTAATTTGACAATATTCATGTCATCCATGATTTTTTTAGATTCCATTGAAAAAATTATGATGAGTTAATTCTTTTGGTTTGAAGGAATCAGGTTGTTATGATTTTTTTATAAAAAGTCATGTATGAATAGTGACCAAAATTGATATAATTCATAACATTAAACATAAATTAGTTTATTAAATTATATTAACTTGATAAAAATATAAATTTGAAAAAATGCATAATATATTTCCAAATATGTAATAAATTACTTTTTTGGGTCATTTAACAAGATAAAATAATTACATTAACCCCTAATGTGTAAATAACATGAAATCATGGTAATATTAAAAATGGTGAAATAAGGTTTAAACTGAAATGATAAGGATAAACCAAAATTAAAAAATTGTATAAAAATTATCAGATCCTTGTTATTCGAACCAAAATCACCATAAAATTTATTTAAATATGTTTTAGACTATTTTTTAATCGAAATTAAATATATAATAAATTAGTATTTTTAGAGATTCCTATACTTCCCCTCTATTCTCTTATAAAAGGGAACCTCCTTCATCTCCACTTTAATCCATTTTTAGCCTCCAAGATCAGCCAAAAACTGATTATTTCTCTTCTAATGTTCCCTTGTAACATTCTATAGGTTATATTTTCCGCAAAATACCAACTCTATTGCCTTAATAGTATGTTTAAATGAGACACTTCGAGGAACGAGTAATCGCTTTAACCGATTCTTTCAAATTCCATTCTACTTCTACATCATCTTCATTAGTTATTTAATTATAATGTAATGTCATCATTATCACTAATATACTGATATGTTATTATAAATATCAAATAACATTATTTCACCTTCTATCTATCCAACGAAAAATGAAAACATCGTGTGTGCGTACGTACATATTACTGTCTCCACATCGCGGTTTAATCTGTTTTCAACCCCACCATACATGGTTGTGTATAATGGTGTAAATAAAAAATATATATTATTATTATAACATGATACTAAATATGAGATATTATAAACCATCTAATTCAATACCATTCAATAATTATTGGAAGGATCTTGTCACTTGTGCGTACGTACAGCTTTGCTTCTCCACGACACGATGAGATTCATTCTCCACGTTAAGAAATCAAGAATACGTCAACCATTAAAAACAAGGATGTGAAAACATTATTGAGATCTCTTGAGATATTTATAAGGTATGTCTAGATATGGATCTAAGGATAAGAATAACAATATGATACAATACCAGAATTATGATAAAGATCATGTACAACCTAGGTTTGGACCTAAGAAAATAGAGATTGAATGTACTTTCCCTTGATTATGTTGTTTTCCAAATATGATTAATGCATCTCCCATTATTATTTTTGGGTTTTAGAAAATTTATGGATACTTGAAAATTCATCTTAATGGAAAATATGATGAATTGTGGAATGATATTATTCAAGAGAGACCAATTGAAATAGGAATTTTACGGAAAACATCATTATTATTCCTAATCAGCAATATCATTATATGATTAGTAATCCCAGCTTTGGTATGTATCCTTGCCTAGCTACTGTAATAAATATGGATTTCCCTAAATATCATATGGCAAACAATGTTCAATTTTCCTCATGTAAATAAATTTGTATAAGGAATCAATGATAATTTTTCAAAGGAACATGGAGATGATTTGGGTACGGAAAATAAGAACACAAAGCCAGTAATTACAATGGAATAGTTTTATTTAACACAATTGTAATGGATAATGGTATGTCTAAAAAATCAATGAAAATTAAATGTTTTAAATGTGGAATGTATGGGCATTATGAAATTATATTCCCTTAGGGAAAATGTCATGATGAGAATCATCATGTTCATATGGGTAGTATTAATGTTGCAGAAAAAGAAGAGATAGTAAATGATATGTGAGATGAAAAAAGTGTTAAGGAATAAAATGATGAAGCTAAGTCAATGGTTTGAGAAGGTAGTGGAATTATTGCATGTTTATCAAGAATAATGTTGTGTATGTAATTTAATGGTACAAAGGAATAATGAAAAATCTATATATTTTTAATCTATTGTTTTTCCTTAAATATTTGAAAGAATTTGTTGAATGGTACCGGTAACCATGAAATGTTATTCAGATATTTTTGGAAAGAACATGATATGTTCATAATGAAGGGACAATGAGATAATAAGATTTTTGATACTATTAATGACCTCATTAATGATATAATGAAAAAGTTATATCATGGGTTGAGTATATAGTATTTCTGGGATTTTTGGAATGTTTTAAGAGTTATCTTTTGACAGCATGCATGTTTTCACCAAGGTTCAACAATAATTTTTGTAATGTTTCAAGAGAATACGTGATTAATGTATTGACATGTTTGTAATGTGACCAAAATAACTATCTTATGAGATATGGGGGATAAATTTTATGTAAATTTAGTTCACATATTTCTAAATATTTATATTTCTAGTTTTTAAAGGATTGTAATGTTATCCATTTATCGATAGTAAAAGTTATATTCCAGTTGAAGTCTTTCATATTAAAATATTATATCATTATAAGTGGAATTATGCATATTTGATAACCTGTTATAACCTTGTTGTTGAGATAAATAAAAGGACCTATCATTCTCTTTCATGATCTACTGACACATCAATAATGAAAAATTCTACATCATTTCATTAAAAAAGAGAGGATGTAGAAATTGTTCAGGGAACGATCAATGGTGAGAACGTACCAAAATCATGTATGTATTTATTATAATTTAAAATTTTTGAACACTAAGAAAATGATCTTGAAAACAAAAAATGTTATCATAGTACCTTTATATCTGATGATTCATATGGTCCCTTAAATCATCGTAGATCTATGGATTTCAGGTAGTTAACTTTCTCAAAAACATATTCTCTATCACTATCCATCAGAACATGATGGTTAAAATTTTCTTCCATATCCATGTTTTTCCTTACCATCTATGTTATCTTATGTGGAAACCCAGTGATGATTTTATTTTGGTGTCCATTATTTTTATAAGTTTCCTTTTTAAATTTATGTTTTAGTATTGTTATTTACAATGTGGGTTTCTTTGAAATAAACTTTAATGTAGTAAACCATTAATTACCGTAACAAATTTTGAGGTAGAAATTAATTTTTTAGGCGAGTGGAATGTAATAGCCCAAGATTTTATAAGATATATTTTTTTATTTCATTGATGTCTTATGTTGTATGCTACACCAAGATTAGTGTGTGCTATACGCAACACTGTATTAGCTTGCAATATTTGGAACACTATTCTTGTCTTATGTTACACATAATTTATAGTTCTTTTGATAGAAATCATTTCACGCAACACTGAATATATATTTTGTTTAATGTATAAATGAACTAAGTTTAGAATATGTTATACACAACACCAATATAATTCTTTAACTACATGCAATAATGACTTGTTTTGCATTACACACTAGAGTGACATTAATCGATAGCTTGTGTTGTACACAATACCGAATTTCACTAAACAATGATATATTATTAATAAATTATTATTTAATGTGATATCAACTGGATGTTATGAATAGTATTAATAGAAATTTGATTTTTATATAACATTAAATTTCATCTTACACATTTTCTGGAACATGACATGAGAACCAAATCAATTTTTCAGATAAATGAATTATTTTAAAAAAAATATATGGTTACTGCCTTTTGATGGTGAACCCATTTTAAATATTGTTTTGAAAACATTAATAATTGTAATTTTACAAAATAAAATTATTCTTTGGATGTGGGACATAAAAATTTACTTTTGTTGTTTTTTTGGTATATTTCTAAAAAAATTCAAATTTTATTGAATAATGGAAAATACAACATTTTAAATCAAAACTTCCATTTCATCTAATTTATTTATATTGTAATTATAACATTTTAATTGGTTTTAAAGAGTAATTGGATTATATTCTTATCCTTTAATCCAATTTTTGTCATTGTAATTTTTTTTCACATTGAAATTGGACATAAACACATATCAATCTATTGATAGTTATTACTTCATAAAATACAGGCTTTTTCATTTTGACCACAGGAATTTAACTTAAATAAATTACTGAAACTTCTATGTTTTGAATATGTAAAATAGGATTCCATATTTTGAATTATATGGTCCAATATCTTTGAATAGGTATCTTTAGTTTCTAGATATTATAAATTGAACCTTTAGTAATTATTTTTATTTACCTTGGTTAAATGGTAAATTTGGTAAATAAGGGTAATCAAATAATAATTTAAAAGTATAAAAGTACCCTAAAACTGGTACTAATCATATTGGATGAGATATTTATGACCCTGGGAATCCTTGGGAATATTTTGGGACCACATGGATTCACTTGGATTGGAAAATGATATTTTATAAAAATTAATTTAATGTAAAGATAATTATTAAATAAACATATATCTTTTACTAAATCGTTTTTAATATTGGGTTAGATAACTAATCCCTATGCCTATAAATATTAATTATAAAGATAAAATGATTTTCTATATTATGGTATTTTATTTATAATTTTTAGACATTATATTAATACATTTATTTATGACACAATTTTGATTTAGTGATCCATCATTAATGAAAGATTCAATTAAATAAATGTATAAATATTAAAATACACACAGTTAGAACATTTTGATCCCATAAATGAATTTTCAAGATAAAATTGACATATTATGTATGTTTTAATTCATTTGGTTTGAAGGAATCCGTTTGTTGTGATATTTGTAAAAATGTCATGTTTTAATAGTGTCAAAAATTCCCCAAATTCATAACATAAAACATAAAATAGTATATTAAATGATATTAAATTTATAAATATATATAATTCGTCCAAATGGTTAATATATGTCCTAATATATCAAAAATAACTTTTTTTTCATTGTTTGAAATGATATGGTAATTACATTACCCCCAATGTGTAAATAAATGATATCACGGTGATATTAAAAAGATTAAAATAAGGGTTAATCAAAAAATATAAGGATAATAAAACAATCAAAACATGTCTATAAATTATTGGATGATGGTTATTTGAACAAAAATAATATTATATTCGAAATAAATATTTTTGGACCATTTTTAATTGAAATTTAATTTATAATAATTAATATTTTGAGAGTTTCCTAATGTGCCTCTCTCTTCTCTTATAAATGGGAACCTTCTCCCTCTCATATTTACTCAGTTTAAGCCTTAAATATTTTCCAAACCATGATCATTTCACTTATAAACTCCCCTAGTTACGTTTGAGTGGTTTTGGTATTCTCAAAATACCAACTATAGTGCCCTAAGATGAAATTTAATGGGGGAACGTCGAGGAAGAGGTAATCTCTTCCACCGATTATTTCAGATTTCATTCATCTTCTATATCCTATTCATTAGTTGTTTCATTAAAAAGTAATAACAGCGGTGTCCCTCATATACTAATATTTTATTATAAATATAAAACAACCATATTTCTCTTCCTATCTATCCTACGAAAAACGAAATCACAATACGTACATACTTACGGCTTACCGTCTACCCGACGTGGTTCAATATGTTTTTCACTACCAACTTACTTGGATGGGTATAATAGTGGAAATAATAACTATATATGATTATTATAATACTATACTAATTCTTAGATATTATACACCATCCACTTCATTACCATTCAACAATAATATGAACGATGTCGTTACTTGTGTGTATGTATTGCTTGTCGTCTCCACGACCCGATAAGATTGATTCTCCATGTTAATCATTCAAGAATCATTATAAAGAATATATAATAAATAATCATGAAATATATGAAATATAATTCGACTAATTTAATGTATATATATCTTTCATTTATATAATTCTATTCAATTAAATAAGGAAACGAAATAGCGTTCAAGCAAATGTACAACCTACCGTCTCCATGAACGATGTATTCCTTTTCATTTATCACTCTATTATATATATATTTTCATAATTATTATATATGATAAATAAATCATTATTTTCATTCTGAAGTATGTAAATCACGATCTAAGTATTAATATAAAGAATAAAAAGTTCCAAAATGTACGATAAATAAAACAATTATTACCCAAAAGATGCTTTAACATGGAATTTATAAATGAACGGGTAATATAAAGTAATAAGTAAAACATATATGATAACATAAATATTATTATGGTTCTATTACAAGTTAATAATATTTTTAAAACCACTATAATGGAGTTTCTGTCACATACTGTGAAATCAGACCTAATGTAGGAGATAATTTTTCAATCTCATTTTATCCGAGATTGTTTATATGTAAGTATTTACAAGGGATACATTTATCATTAATGACCATGATTCATTATAATGTTATCATAAATTGTTTATTATAATTTTATGTATCTTTAAAGTAATTTTTACCCATTTTTTACATTTAATACATGGTATGGAATACATCTTTCTTTTTTTACCATAAGAGGTACTTTTTTGAGTTTTTCGATAAAATTATGAGGATAATGGTTTTTTAAATTATAAGGCATGAAATTATTTTTAATATTTTATAAAACATTATTTACATGTTTTTTATATTAAAATATGTCCTGTTTATTTCCAATTAAATTCATTTCTTTTAAAATTTCATGACATTTGGAAAGAATAAAAGTTTTTTAATAAGAAAGGTTATTTCCATTAGGAATTACGTTCAACTATTTTATCAAAATTATATTCCATATAAGATGGAATATGGTAAAGTTTATATCCATATTATTACATTTATTTTATTTTTTTATGATGGTATTATTTTTATTAAGTCCATTTATCTTATTTGGATCTGGTTATGTTGAAATGATGTTTAAGAATCACATTTTATTTCATAGGTTATGCTCTGATGAATGATTTACATTTTTTGAGGCACAAGTAAAAATGATTTATTTATGAGATGGGTGGGACCTATATCTTCCTCAAATGGATTGGGTATAGATATATATCTCACAAGATATACATTATTTAAACAGAATGTAAATATGGTTCAGTAATACATGGTTGGAATATCCTGCAAACCAGGTTCAGTAATGGAATTTGTCCACTATGTTGGTATTGGAAAAAATTCCTTGGATACTATGGAAAACATTTTTATGTGCTTAATTATTTCCCACAATTGCATGTTTTATGACAATGTTTTTCTATCTTGGTTAATGTTCCTTTATGGTCCATGCCTTACGTTCTGTAACGATTTATTTTATTACTCAATATTTTGATCTTTAAACTGTATGTTCATGTTTTTACATTAAATGTTTATGGATTGATTTATATTTCCCATATTTACGCTTATTGAGTATTTAATATCATCCTTTTTAATTTTTTATTTTCCCCAAGAAATAAATAATTCATTCAGGTAGGAAAATAATAAGGGTAATAACTTTATAGGATATGTTCATGATTTTTCACAAAGATAAAATATTATGTCCCACGTTTCGAAAGAAACTAAAATAATATAGTCTTTGGATGTATTATTTTGTCTTGTATTATTTATTTTTCAAAATTAATTTTAATGTACCTATATGTCAAAAATGAATTGTTATAATGATAATGTCTCTTTGAGTATGATGGACTACTGCCTCACTAATTGATGTGATTCATTTTTCAAATACACTATACATTTAAGATTATAAAGAAAAAAATAAATTCTATATGATATATATAAAATATATTATGCATTTTGGAATGTAATAAATCATATAAATTCTTACCTTATCATCCATTGAATAGATGATAATTTCTTTTATGTGTTTAGCAGACTACCGCCTCCCTATTCGATGTGATTCGTTTTTATTACTGCATCACATGGACGGTATTTGTAAGGGTTTTTAATGAAATAATATGATATTTATGATATAATTATTATCCTATATATTTAAAATAACACTTACATTCCTTCCAACTTTTTCTTTGAAAAATGGAAACCTTACTCATGAGAACATAAAACCTACCATCAGCATGAGTGCAACATAGTTTTGTTTTCAGAAAAACAATTATTGGTAGGATAAAAAAGTATAATTTCGATATAATTTTTTTTAATGGATACCATTATTTTTGTGGTTAATTAATAATCATTTTTTCCTTAGTCATCATACCGATGTTATTTTGGACGTATGATCTATTTATCTTTAATACATCTGACATTATATTAATTGTCTGATTAATTGAATTTGGCATCATAACAATTTATATAAATGGAATAATAAAAATGAAAAATTATCTTATTCATGTATATAATTAATGTTATTTTTTCATTCATAATAATAAATAACTCTCATGACACTGAGAGCTCGAGGTGGTGGATCTCTCTTCACAACCCTTTCCTTTATGTTATGAACATTTTTCTCTATAAATCACATTATTTATCTCTCTACTTTTATGGAAAGATTAAAAAATAGGTATATATGTCTCTCGAATGTATACCTAGTTTATTATACCTTGCAGTAATGGTGTAATACATTCCATATGACCATTTCTCAAATGCCTTAATTATGAAATTCCCTTTGATTATGATACGAAGAATGATTAGGAAACCCATTTTCTTTCCAGATGTAATTCTTAGGTAAACCCTGATGATTGATTTCCTTTTTTATGGAAAACATATTACATGAAATACTTAATATGGTTTTGCCTATACATTTCTACAATGACTTAGGTAAATATTTATTCTCTTGAAGAATCGTGTATGGGATTATAGAATAAACCAAATCCATTATGGGGATTTTTCGACCATGTGATATTGTCTAACAAGTTTTCCTTGACTACTGTTTCTATAATTTTATATACTATTTTAGCATATCCTATGATTCCATGTTCTTATGATACTATGTTCCTTATAATATTCATCCATGAAATTTCTCATGAGCCTTCTCTTTTATGATATCATACAATACCTTTGACTCTCATGTTATGATTTTATCATATTTATTCCCATTCTGGGGTTATTAGTTCAACCCATTCATTTTATATTCACAATGTTAGGTCATGTAGTTTTAGGAGATCAAATTGATTTTAGTAGTTGACTATAGAGAATAAAATATAGATTCAAAATTTTATGTTCCATTTTAGACTCTATGAACTATGTTTTCTATAGAAGCTAGGACATTACGATCATTATGTTGTATTAATGTTTATTTATGTTTTGGAATGATGTTATAAAATTTGTAAAAGTCATGGGGAACTATATATGGTATTAGCGGAATGGATTAGTTGTAATTTGTAACTAGGAAGTGAAAAAATTATTGAGGACCCTGGTGATATCTCTATGAATAAGTTTATGAATAGTAAAATATCAAAAAATCTTAGTGAAATATAGAGTGAGTGGTTTTCAGAAAAAACATCAATGTCTAGATAAAACATATGGATCTCAATATTTGGTACCAAGAGGAAATATCTGTGAAAATGGGGCATTAATATGGACTTGTTCAATACCTATTGAATGAAAATGGGACTTACTACAAAATTTTATCAATGGTATTTGGAATATGATTTGGGTAATAACAAAATATTTAAATAAAACTATGGATAACTAGATTAAATTGTTCATTTAGAAAACCAAAATGGAAATAGTACAATGGATAACATTTAGTAAAACATAGTGTTATATATGTCAGGACATACTTATCAATCATGAATTATTTATTTTATGTTTATAAGTTTCAATTTATTAGGTTAACATATAATCATCCCATTTTTTAGTTTCATTCAATTAATTGTATGAAATAAGTGAGACTGTGCCAACCACAAACATGGTAGAAAATTTGATTATTTCCCTAATTATGTGACATAAATTATAGTATTGGGTGGTGATAAATTCATTGAAATACTAGCTCGAATCACTCAATTAATGAAAAATAACATAAATTATATAGAATTCCCCATGACTCCTTATAATGATCAAGAAAAAGTTCATTCTTTTATGTGATAAATTCCCCCATCCATTAGAGGATATTATGATCCCCTCATCACTGATCAATGTATTAACTCCTTTTATAATATATTCTATGTCCCCCAATGCACATGTCAAGAGATAGTTTTGATAGTTCACTATCACATTGATGGAGAAAATTAACAATGGTTGGAAATGATAAAAACATAGAGTCCTTAGAGGATATTGAATCCATAGAATGGGAATAATTCACAAAAATATTTTTTAATAAATATTTTTTTTTCAGAACTATTCATTTTAAAATAAAGAGGGGGTTCGTCAGTCTAATGGAAAATATAGAAGATTATATTAGGGAGTATGAGTCAAACATCACAAAGCATGAACGGTATACCATTGATAGTGTATTTAGTACCGAATGTACAGTGGACTACTTATTTAGTGGGTTAAATTTGACTCTATGAAATTATATTGTAATTGGAGACTTGTATAGATATAAATATATTTTCATTCATCCATTAAATATGAGATGGAGATCAGTGACTCTCAGTGATCTCTTGGGTCTATAGAGAAAATAGATAAAATTGATTTTCCTTCAGTTCCATCAATAGATAAATTCAATTAGGGAAACAAAATACAATATAACACATTAAAAAAGAGTGGGGAGAAGAATCTCAAAAACATATAGTGGGAACAAGAAGATGGTTCAAGTGTGGAAACCAGGGTTCTCAAGATAAAAAATTATATATATAAATGTAGAATTCTCACTACTAAGGTAGAAAAAAATAAAGGATCATGCCAGTATAATTCATTCCATTCCTTCTTTTAATTATAAGAAACATGGGATTTATGAAGTTCAATTTTCTAATAAAATGGTTTTTTTGGAGGAAATAATCTAAAACAGACTCCAAGGAATCATGTAATTTTGTATGTTGTTAGTAAGGATGAGGTGGAATCTAAAAATGATTTATTGACATGTACAATAATTATTCAGTTTAGAATGTCGAATATTCTTTTTTATTCTATTTTTACGCATTCTTTTATATCTTTCATGTTTTGAAGAACTATTAAAACACCACATCACAACATTATGTAGGAATATTTGTGAGAATTCAAAATAAGGCAATGATTTAACCCCATGAATATAACTCCTCCAAAATCATGTCTTGTTGAAATTATCAGCCACAAAATCTTATCATGATTCATTTTGTGGATTTTGATTTCATTTGGGGAATATAATGGATATCCTTACACATATAATACATCCACAATCGAGGGATGTATTTAACCCTCTAAGATACAAATAATCCCTTGATTTTGAACAAGTGAATAGTGGCATAGGATTCCTTATTGGACACTTCTATTCTAAAATGTAAAATATTTCTTTTTCAGAAAGAATATCATGATCAAATTAATGAGACAAAATACATAATCATCATTGAAGACATGAATATTTTGTGGGATTAAAGTGATGTATTCCATAAAGTGTTTTTTGTTCATCCTCCTCACTGAAAGGTTGAGTTCTTAATAGATCATAAAACTGGATCTATGCCCTTATCCAAATACTCCTCAATGAATATACACCATTGGGTTTGAATAACTAAATAACCGGTTATAGGAGAATCTTGAAAAAGGTTCAATACACACAATTTCTTTACCATGGGGTGAACCAATCCTCTATTATAAAAATAATGATGGTTCAATGATCACTTTTCTTGATTATCATGAGCTCAAAAAATTTGTGATAATCAAAAAAATTTCACTAAATTTGTTAGAATATTTTTTTTTAAAAACATGCATCTCTGTGTTTATCTAAGGGGGACCATCCATGAGGATAACCCCAAATAAGGGTTAATAAGGTATATATTCCCAGAACTCTCTTTTAGAAAATGTATTAATACTAGGAGTTCATAGTTATTCATTTTTGACTCAATAATTCTCTAATAATCTTTATAGGAATAATTAATATATTCGTTAGGAATTACATCGGGCAAAGCATTATTATTTTTTATAGCTGATTTTCTTATATACTCCATGAGAAAGGATGAGCATTAGGTGGGTTTTAATACAATTATAAGGTATTTTATAAAATAGAATATATATTCTGAGTACCTTAAATTTTATTTATGTATAATGTAATTATCTTTCTTGAGAGTATTATCACAAATAATGGGATAATTATAGACCATTCTAAGATAATGGAAATTTGGGAATGGCCTAGACTAACATCTTTATTAGATATCCATCTTCCCTTAGGTTTTCAAGGTAATACTGATGATTTTTGAATAAAATTCATGATTTTTACCCTCAATAACCATCCTAACATGAAAAAGAGTAAAAAAATTTAAAGAAAGATTTGAAGATTTGAAAATGGGGATAATCACTACACTAGTACTTACGCTTCAATTAAGGAGTTATTTTGGTGGTTACTAATGATGATTCAAATATAGGTATCAGATGTATAGTATTTTATAGTGGTAAAGTGATATCCTAGGAATCAAGTACGTAGAAATTTCAAGGTCATTACTATCCCACACATGAAATTGTTCTGGATTCATAGATCATTTCATTGAATATATGGATACATTACCTAAATGGGGATTAGTGTGAAATATATAATAGGTCACAAGATCCCAAACTATATATTCACACAATGGTAGAATAAAATTCACATATGGTGATTGTTAGAGATTATAATGGACTATGACCACTAAATCAATTACCATCATATATAGGAAATCATGGTGTAATACGCTCTATGTAAAAATGATTTAGTGATTTTATCAATAATGGGAATTTGATAAGTATCTTATCTTATTAGACTAGAAGAGGATTCAAGTGAGAATAGTAATAGGATCTTAATTCTATCATTCTAAAAATGGATCATCCATAAATTCTTGATATGATTAAGGTGGCCCGAATATATAATGAGGTACTATAGAAAAAAGGTTGAAAATATTCTATATTTCAACTTTTTTGAAGAAAGAATTATATGGTTTGGAACCTAGATTTGTGTCCTTTAAAAACTATATCTGAATATGGGGATCTTTTGTGATGTTCATTTCTCTTATTTCAATATTATTTTATGAATAAATAATATGTATAGAGATCTGAATAAATCTTATTGGGGAAAATAGAAAAGGAGATATTGAGTAATTTGTGTCTCGAATCTTTGTATTCCAATAAGTCAAGGAAAATGATACAAGAATAAGGGTATGATTGAACCTTAACTTTTTCCAGTATAAAATTGGAAAACATAGCCAGGTATTTCTTTATAGGTCTCCCTTGGACACCTAAATGAAATAAAACCATCTAGGTGGTAGTCAATCTTCTTAAAATGTTATTATATTTCATTTCAATAAAGTACTATTACCCCATTTAATAACATTCTAGTATATACTTCAAGGAAGTGGTGGGATTGAATGGAGAGAAACTCTCTATTGTATCAGATCGAGAACTATGGTTTACCTCATAGAAATAAAGAAGTCTTTAGAAATCATTGGATAATAAACTCAGTTTCTGAATTTATTATCATCCTTGGACGAATGGATTGTCTGATAGAACCATCAAACTCTATAGTATATGATGATTTCTTGTTCAATGGATTTATGAAGATCATGGAATTATAAATTTTCTTTTATAGAGCTCATATATGACATCATATTCCATTAAATCATTCAAATGGAACCTTATATAGATCTGTAAGGTAAGTGATGTAGTACTACAACATGCTAGGATGATTTTGGAGAGAAGAAGTAGATGGGGAAAAATATTACAAAAGAGATGAAATAGAAGTTCCAAACTATTCAATGTTATAAGAAATCAACACAAAATAAATAGAAGATCTATGAAAACAATTGTTGATGCGAAATGTAGTTTGAGGTTAGAGATAATGTTTGCCTCTCTATTTTCCCATGGAAGAAATTCACGAGGAGTAACAAGAGGGGAAATATTTATCTCATATACATATTTCTTTTTTAGATCATTGATCCAATCGGAGTGGTGGCCTAATGACTATAACCCCAACATTACCTATCTCATATAAATGGTGTATTCTATATATCCCTTATATGTAATTAAAAAACAAAACCCTCTGATGTACTTAATATCGAGATAATGCTGTTATAGAAAGATCATTTATATGTGGATTAGGCTGTGAAGATATTCTGATGTAAAGACATTGTTCTGCAAAACTAGACAAAAAAACTAGGTAAAATTATTGTGGTGAATCTAAATGTATTAGGAAGCAACATGGGAACTGGAAGAGGTGATAAAACAATAGTAACCTCACCTATTTTAAACTTATTATCTATATGAAATTTCAAGGGTGTTGTTTTTAAGAGGTAAGAATGTTACACCTCAAATAATTACAATATGTTTCGTTACAATAAAATTCAATCTCTTTGATATATTATGATACACAAAACACCTGGTATAACCAAAATGTTACACTAGATAAAAATAGTATTATTTAAACATGAAAATTATAACCTAGCTATTAAATTGTAATGTATTAATATTATAAGATAAATTATTAAACTTTTTTTAAAAATATGTATAAAATAAATTCAATTTGTATCTATGGATTATGAATAAAATAAAATCCATTTGAAAGATAAGTAAATGTTTTCTTAATACTTTTATATTTCATGAAAGGTAGATTAGTCATAATTTTCACACATAATTTAAAATTTATTCTAACCAAATTTAGAAAATTATTTCGAAAATTTAAATAATTTCATGAAATTTTCATATCATGAGTAACATATGGTAAATTTCTGGTATTTTTCAGGAAATTTTCAGTTTTTGATGTGTAGTGAAAATACGGAATTTAATTAAAAACCATTTTTCATTTAACGGATTTACTAGCACAATTTTATTTTTATTTGGTTTTGAAATGAAAACTAGTCAAATATAGTATTAATTAATCAACATTTTTTATTTTTAATCAATTTTATATTTAATTATCATATAATAACATTTTCACCTTTTCAATGTTATTTGTTTAGAAAACATTTTTTTCGACACATATATGGGTTTAATTTTATATTATAATCTTCCACTCCTATATGAAAAATTTGGAAACAAATTCCTTATTTAGGATTAATATAATTTATATTATCAAATAAGTTCAACAATTTTTTTACCATAAATATTATTAAAAGTAGAAAAAATTAGTTATCATGGTTAACATAAAAACAAGTTCACCAAGAGTTAAAATAAAATGATAATGGTTGAAATGACCCAAAACATTTCTAATTCTATTTTTTGTCTTATTAATACCATATAACTTCCTAAGATTCAAATTGGTCAATTTTAGAGCCTTCTTATGAGGGAAAAAATTGTCGAATTTTTTATTTTAAAAAATTTAAATTGTGTCCTCACCCCGACTTATGAAATGCCACCAATTACAATCTCTATTAAACACATCCCAAACACATTTTATATCCTAATACTAGGCCAAATAAAATATCTAATTCCTTAAAACATCATATATTCATTATTTTGATCATATATTCATCATATAAATGCCTTTGGTTTAAAAAAAATGTGTTTTCTGAAGGTATTATGACATCCTTAATCAACTTTTTTGTTTTATTTATTCTTAGAGAATATAATTTTTTTTGAATCATTAATATATAATAATATAATTATATCAGATACACTGAGTTTTTTTCTGACACATACATGTCCTAAAACCATCTCCTACTCCCCCAAATAGGAAAGGAAATCACTGATCGTTTGTACTATTGACTACCACCTCGTGAACTGACATAATTCATTTTCCATGAACCCTTCACAACACAGGATATCATTATTTATCATAATTATATATATTATATTTATTATATAAATATAATTATATAATAATAATACTATAAATATGTTCCACATTTCATTATTTGGAGAATAAGATAATATCGGTTGGGTGTATGGTGGAATATTGCCTCGTAGAGTGATGTGATTCAATATTCATATATGTAGTACTTGGGAGGTAATAACTAAATATTTTATGTTTATATGTGATATTGAATAAATATTAACCATTCTATAATATTTATTAATCATATAATTTCATTCCTTATTATATGTTGAATAAATGATAATGTTGTTCGTGCGTAAGATGGATTATCGCCTCATGATGTTTTGTAATTTGGTTATATTAAAAAATCACATATATTTTATGTTTGAGTTTATATAAATAAATAATATTACATTTATTATATTATTGTCATCCTATAATGATTGAATTTCACTTACCTTCCTTCGATCATGATCTTACCAAAAAGAAACGGTTACCCTTGTATACACAGGAAAAATACTCTCTATAATTATAACATCATTTATTTATAATAGCCATATTTCATGATTGATTTAGAAAGTATAATTTATATATTAAAATGATAATTATTAAATTATTAAATTCTTTATTTTATTAATTAATAATCTACATGATCATAGACAACTTAATAATCTGACTTTTTATATAATTGTCATTTATCATTAAAATGTCCAATCTGGGATTAGTTGTAAAAGTTATTGAATATGATTGGGAAACAAATAAAATTAAAGGAATAATAAGCCAGAAAATATTTCTTAATAAAGTAAATTATTAACATGATTTTATCATTCATGAAGATAATGAACACACGCTCAAGGTAAGGGATATTTCTAAACAACCATTTTTTCAGGTTATGAACATTCACTCTCTAACTAAATTGTTCTCTCTATTTAATGATATGGAATTATTAAATATTTTGTGTATATTTCTCTCACATATATACCTAGTTTTTCTACATTCCTTTTATAATGTAATACATGTCTTATGAATATTTCTCAAATGCATTTTTTATAAAATTTCCATTGATTATGATTTGAACAAATATTATGTATCTCATTTTCTTTCAACGATTAATTATTATGTAATGAATTAGGATTGAAAAACATAATGTGGAACACGTAGATCTTGAACATGTTATTATGGGTGCAAACAGTTAGTGTTCCTATGCATTTTGTAATGCTCTAGTATTGTGAGGCATCATGTCTGGGATTATTGAGTAAACCTAATCAATTATGGGACTTTTTCAACCAAGTTATATTGTGTATGAAATTATCCTTAAATAATTTTTATATCATGTTATACGTTTTTCCATATATACAATGATTATGTGATCTTATGATTCTATGTTCTATGTAATATTCTTCAATGCAATTACTCGTGACCCTTATTTTTTTGATATGATGTAAAACCTTTACTTCTCAGGATGTGTTCCATTATCCTATTAATTCCTTTAAAAGTACTTTTAGCTCACCCCTTCCTTTATGTGTTCCTCATATTGTGCCAAGTAGTTTTAGGATCTCAACTGGTTTTTAGGATCTCAATATTGACAATAAAATATGGACTCCATGTTTTAAGTTCCCTTTGAAGTAATATAAACCTTTTTTCCCAAATACATTATGCCTTTAAGAACCCATTTTAAATTAATTAATATTTATGTATATGAAAATTTTAATAACATAGGTAAAACAAAAATTCACCCTAATATCACTTATTTAGTTATATATGTTTTATATTTAAATAAAAATGATTGATTATAGTGTTCCAAGACATTACTATGTTTTATCCTCATTACTCATGAAATTGTTTATACTTACTTATTTATTATTACATTTATCTTCATATTTAATATTTAAACTATATATAACAAGTTCTAAATGTTTAATGAATATATCATAGGATAAAAATGTAATTTGGGGCCTTTAAATGTTCATTAATGATGTCACATTAATGTTTCATTTAGTTAACAATAGTTGTGTAAGGGTATATATCATTAAAATGTGTTGTGTAATAGAAATTGGTACTATATATCTCTTACATAATGGTATATAATAATTTATATTTTTTAGTAAAATGTAAAATCTGAATATCAATATTTATGTTATGGTATCCTTCAAATTTCAATGATTGAAAAAATGTATATATCTTAAATGTAGTTATATGGATGTGAAAATTTAACTAAACATGAGTAAGGGTACATTAAGTCTCGTGTAAGGGTATGTAAAATATATATAAAGGAAGTTAGACATTTTTAATACCCACATAGGGGTATCCTTAGACTTCTGTAAAGGTAATACAGATTGGAATAAGGGTATTTTCATACTATTTTAAGGGTACTATAATTTTTACTTACATAAGGATACTTGTACTTTCTCAAATCCCATGTAAGGGAATCATTTGTCTCACATAGTGTTATGAAATGTTTTAAAAAATCTATGTTAGGGTTGTATGTCATGTAAGGGTAAATTATTTTTTATCATATGAAAAGATTATGTTTCATGTATGTGTGGACATTAATTTTATGCTAAATGTTATATACATTGAAATATTCCCTCTTTTTCATATTATTTCTTATTACCAATTTTTTGTGTTGACATTGAATATAAGTAGTTTTTTTATTCTAAGATCACTTATTAATTATTTATAATCTCGGTAATGATTTTTTATGTTTTTTTATTATAAATTAAATGAGATATTAATGATTTTTACTTATATTGATATTCATGATAAAATTCTAGATATTGAAATAATTAAATTCAAATCATCTTCAATATACAGGGTTGTACCTCAATATATTCATGTGGTTTTTCTAGGATATTGGTGCATATTATCTATTTATATATTAATTTATATAGTTATTTTCATATTTTAGTCAGTATTTATTTTATATTATATCGAGGAATATAAAAAAAATTACAATTTTTAATTCACATAATGATTATTATCTTGGAAACAACCATAAAAATTCTGAATTTGACCTCAAGGATATATATAACAACTTATTATCATTGAAATAGAATGTTATAACATTTTTCAAACATAATATTTATTTTCAAAAAAGAAACATTATATTTAGAGTTTAATGAATAATGGAATCAGAGGAATGTGGTCATGAATTTTATTAAACAAAACATTTGTTATACAAATTGGCGATCAATTACTTCTCCAAACTAAACATCAATAGTTATATACTTTACTACTAAAGAGTTCACAAATTCATCTACACTCATAAATATTATCATTAATCTATTTAAATGGAATTAGTTCTATCAATTATTTTATATGTGTTAAATTTTAACAGTTTCAAATTCCCATTAAATGATAGGATTTTAGGTTTTGAATCCCAATAAAACTTCATGCATTAGATTGTGCCTTTACATGTGAATAATTATTTACTATTTGTGTTATGACTCAATGTAGAAAAATTCAAGATTTTTTTGGGATTAAACCTCCATGGGAAAGTTGATTTGTGGTTGGGATGTGACTCCAAGTGTCAAGAATATCATTATTGGATTCCATTTATGTAGCACCCTCACTTGGAAGTCAGTTACCATTTAATTATGATTTTTATGTAAGTAAAGTGTTCGGGTGTTTTTTGGGGGAGTTTATAAGAATTTTGGAATTTATTTTGGGATTTTCTAAAGTTGGTTGATTTGTTCACAGTTAGTAGAAATTGTGAGACTTCTGTAGAAAACTGTTAAAGGTGAAACAAGGGCATATGGGTAGGCGCATAGTTATGTGAACATTTTTTCCAAATCATGAAGTCACCTAGGAGAAACGATTAAATGATATACGGAGGCATTTGGAATGGTAGAAGCATAGTTTTTCTAACCGTTCGGGACAATCGTGCATGGTGCTCTATGAGGTAGAGGCTCGCAAATAGTGAGAACACGATTTTCCTAACTGTGAGACTAACAATTCATGGATTAAAATTTAGATCTAAATGAGTAGATCTAGATTAGTATTACATATAAACCCTTCATTTTTACAGTATTTCATCCCTAACATGGTATTTCATCCTCCCGAAGGCTGTGGAAGCATTCACCATCGTTCCGGGAAAGATATGAAGGCTTATCTTGGTGTGTTAAAGCCTATTTCGCTTCATATGTCTTTAATTTTGGTTTTTTCCATAGATATACTTCTCTTAAATCAATAATATTCATATAAATAATCTAATATGGATATATATATGGTTATTTATGATAATAATGATTATATATGGATATGTTGATGACATGAAATTATAATAATGTTTAGTTTTTGGACATTCAAACATATTTTGTTTGTATTTTTATGGTTATTCTTTATTTCCTCCATAATTCCCAATATAGGTGGCTGATTAGTCACTTAAAGTGGCTAATATTCATTGTTATGTTCTTAATATTAATGTGTTTAAAAGTTCATAAACATCAATTTTAGTCCAATTCAGAAATTGAACTTCATTTCCCATCATTTTCCAATTCATGCTTAAAATGTCAATTTGGGCCCACTGAATAATTTGCTTGTGGAAATTACAATATTCATCAATTTAATTTGAAATTTTGATATATTATTAATCACTTTGTTTGGAACATTTTATCTTTTAGGTCTGATGGATGAATCCCAAAGGAAGATGGATAATTTTGCGCCTGAAGGCAGAAACATGCTGGAAAAAGCATGATGGGCCTAAGGCCCATCAAACAAATGTGGGGCCCATACACCAAGCCCAATGAAGCTCAAATTTATACAGTATAAATATAAAAATATGAGTATCATTTTATTCAACTGTGGATGGAGCTAATTCTGAAGTTATCATGATGATAAATGGATTTGATGTTGAGATTTAAATGGTGGACATGACATTAATGCTCAAATATCTGTCCCACCATTTCGACTATAACATCCAAAAGGATGGGCGAAAATTCCTGAACATTTTACAGCTCATTGAGGACAGATATATGAACATATGTCTCTTCTACAGACCCTCCGGATTCGGCCTTCTTCAATTTAGAATTCACACTTCAATGTGGTGGACGAATCAGGACAGTTTTCCGGGTCAAATTGAAAACATCAATTTCCTTTTGATTATTCACCCTCCATTTGACTCTATTAATTGTTTGGGGGTGAATTAATTGTTGGGGGATGTACCTAAGGCTCCTAATATGCCTATATAAGGAGCTAGTGGTGAAGGTAATGGGGGTGGAAAATTTTCTTATCATCTTGGATGCTTTGTTTCATTGTAATGTTTTGCTTCCAAATTTCCTTTGTAATGTTTTCCATTTCCATGTAAGTTTTTTTTTGTATCTTTATGTTCTTAATCAACTTCTTCTCTTATATATTTTCCATTTCATTTATTAAAACTTTATAATCACAAAGCACAGTGATATCCTTGTATTGCTGTGAATTAGTTCACACATAGGTGTGAATTTCATTCACACACACGGAGGAGTGCTCGTTATTTCCGCGGTTTTAATTTCTTCAATACAATTCTTGTTAGCCATCTTCTGCCCACCATTGAGAGTATACCATCAATGGAGGGCTAAAACCTTAATGGGATGATCTTAGGAGGATGCAAAGGCTGGATTGAATGTTATTTTATGAACGAATTGTTGTTAAATGGATAATTAATTTAAGACATCCATTCTTCAGTTATTTATACTCTTCATCTTTACTGTGTTTGAGAAAAATAAATTCAATTACTAAATGACCATATACATCGGAGAGATCATGAATTTAGTTCTATAAGTGTATAGGGGATTAGTAATTGTGTGTAGTAAGCACCAAACCAGAAAATGATGAAGGTAGTGTTATTTTTGAAGAATGGATTCATCAAGAATTAATAAAACCAAAATTGTTTAAAGAAGTAAAATTCATTCAATCTCCCCGAGAATAATCCTAGATCAACCCATTTTCATTGAATTGAATTCACGTAGGTTTCTTAGTGTTATTTAAAACCATACAAAATCAAAACCAAAGTTGGATACTTCATAGCCCATCCTTCACCAAATCATAGCGTCTCAAGGTTACTTCTTCGGTCCCTGTGGACTCGACCCCTACATGTACTACATCGATCGCTTTTACCCGTATGGTAAATTTGGGTGCAACCAAATTTTGGCGCCGTTGTCGGGGACCAAAGTTAAAAAAAAGGACATGTTGAAATCCATAAGGAAAATCCATTCACCACCATCCAAGCCGCTGAGACTCAAATCCAGGATTGCAGGGAGACTATGGCATGCGCTATCATCATCAACCACCAGGTGACTTCATTCCATGATTTTCATTTTAAATTTCTTCATTGAACTCCTCTCCTACCCCCTTCTAACTTTTCTATTCTTTAAACACTGGGGACAGTGTCATTCTAAGTTGGGGGGGGGGATAAAAAATGTTTTTTATTTTGAATAAGAACATGCATGAAACGAAAAATTCCATTAACCATAAACATGATAAACACACATTGCAAACTCAAAAATTGGATATCAAATAAAGTTTGCATGCCTTTATTCTGATTTTAATGCATGTTTAAGTTCATGAGCACAGTTTTTGGAAAGTGCGGTTGTCCGATGTGATTTTTCAATGTTTACAATTTAATCCTTTTCATAAAAATGCCACAATGCACGTCTACTGGATCGTGGGTGTAAATTTGAGTTCTTGAGTCCCTTTCATTATAGCATATGGTTCTGGGGTCACTTTTAGTTTAATTTGAGTATCCAAAAAAAACAAAAAAAACAAACAAAAAAAACAAAAAAAGACCACATAGAGCAATGTTTTTTCCGAATGCGTGGCGTCCGACACTTGGGGATCGTGACTCCATAGTTGTATTGCCCAGAGTTAGGCTTTATATCTCTATTGTAGAGCATGAAATTGACAATATGTGTGGCGTCCGGCACTTGGGGATCGTGACTCTATAGTTGTCTTGCCCATAGTTAGTCTTTTCATATCTATTGTGGATAAAAAAATCGTCAAAAAAAAATCAAAAAAAAATGGATACTCATATTAAGGTTTATTGTGATTCCCACCTAGCGCTTCCATTTTTTCCCCTTGAACAATAAAATGGGCCCCATATCTTTTATGATGCACAACACTTTATCATGCTTAATTGGAATTGGATGAAATGTGGCAATGAATTTGAACAAAGGAATGGTCTTGGGCTTGGGATATGCTTATGGACCTATCTTGTTTTAAATGATTTTGATGGGTTCCATAATTTTTTTGGTATGATATCTTTTGAGTGAGCAATGTGTATTTAAATGTTTTTGGAAAAAGGGGATTTGGATTTCATATTTGTAATTTATTTTGCTCGGGACTAGAAAAACTCAAGTTGGGGGGTGTGATTAGTCACTTAAAGTGGCTAATATTCATTGTTATGTTCTTAATATTAATGTGTTTAAAAGATCATAAACATCAATTTTAGTCCAATTCAAAAATTGAACTTCATTTCCCATCTTTTTTCAATTCATGCTTAAAATGTCAATTTGGGCCCACTCAATAATTTGCTTGTGTAAATTACAATATTCATCATTTTAATTTGAAATTTTTGGATATTATTTATCACTTTGTTTGGAACATTTTATCTTTTAGGTCCGATGGATGAATACCAAAGGAAGATGGATAATTTTGCGCCTGAAGGCAGAAACATGCTGGAAAAAGCATGATGGGCCTAAGGCCCATCAAACAAATATGGGGCCCATACACCAAGCCCAATGAAGCTCAAATTTATACAGTATAAAGATAAAAATATGAGGATCATTTTATTCAACTGTGGCTGGAACTAATTCTGAAGTTATCATGATGATAAATGGATCTAAAGTTGAGATTTAAATGGTGGACATGACATTAATGCTCAAATATCCGTCCCACCATTTCGACTATAACTTCCAAACGGATGAGCGGAATTTCCTGAAATGTTTACAGATCATAGAGGACATAAGGATGAAGATATTGCTCTTCTACAGCCCCTCCGGATTCGGCATGCTTCAATTTATAATTCACACGTCAATGTGGTGGACGAATCAGGACAGTTTTCCGGGTCAAATTGAAAACATCAATTTCCTTTTGATTATTCACCCTCCATTTGACTCTATTAATTGATTGGGGGTGAATTAATTGTTGGGGGATGTACCTAAGGCTCCTAATATGCCTATATAAGGAGCTAGTGGTGAAGGTAATGGGGGTGGAAAATTTTCTTATCATCTTGGATGCTTTGTTTCATTGTAATGTTTTGTTTCCAAATTTCCTTTGCAATGTTTTCCATTTCCATGTAAGTTTTTTTTTGTATCTTTATGTTCTTAATCAACTTCTTCTCTTATATATTCTCCATTTCATTTATTAAAACTTTATAATCACAAAGCACAGTGATATCCTTGTATTGTTGTGAATTAGTTCACACATAGGTGTGAATTTCATTCACACACACGGAGGAGTGCTCGTTATTTCCGCAGTTTTAATTTCTTCAATCCAATTCTTGTTAGCCATCTTCCGCCCACCATTGAGAGTATACCATCAATGGAGGGCTAAAACCTTAATGGGTTGATCTTAGGAGGATGAAAAGGCTGGATTGAATGTTATTTAATGAACGAATTGTTGTTAAATGGATAATTAATTTAAGACATACATTCTTCAGTTATTTATACTCTTCATCTTTACTGTGTTTGAGAAAAATAAATTCAATTACTAAATGACCATATACCTCGGAGAGATCATGAGTTTGGTTCTATAAGTGTATAGGGGATTATTAATTGTGTTTAGTAAGCACCAAACCAGAAAATGATGAAGGTAGTGTTATTTTTGAAGAATGGATTCATCAAGAATTAATAAAACCAAAATTGTTTAAAGAAGTAAAATTCATTCAATCCACCCCGAGCATAATCCTAGATCAACCCATTTTCATTGAATTGAATTCACGTAGGTTTCTTAGTGTTATTTAAAACCATCCAAAATCAAAACCAAAGTTGGCTAATTCATAGCCCATCCTTCACCAAATCATAGCGTCTCAAGGTTACTTCTTCGGTCCCTGTGGACTCGACCCCTACATGTACTACATCGATCGCTTTTACCCGTAGGGTAAATTTGGGCGCAACCAAATTTTGGCACCGTTGCCGGGGACCAAAGTTAAAAAAAAAGGACATGTTGAAATCCATAAGGAAAATCCATTCACCACCATCCAAGCCGCTGAGACTCAAATCCAGGATTGCAGGGAGACTATGGCATGCGCTATCATCATCAACCACCAGGTGACTTCATTCCATGATTTTCATTTTAAATTTCTTCATTGAACTCCTCTCATACCCCCTTCTAACTTTTCTATTCTTTAAACACTGGGGACAGTGTCATTCTAAGTTAGGGGGGGATAAAAAATGTTTTTTATTTTGAATAAGAACATGCATGAAACGAAAAATTCCATTAACCATAAACATGATAAACACACATTGCAAACTCAAAAATTGGATATCAAATAAAGTTTGCATGCCTTTATTCTGATTTTAATGCATGTTTAAGTTCATGAGCATATTTTTTGGAAAGTGCGGTTGTCCGATGTGATTTTTCAATGTTTACAATTTAATCCTTTTCATAAAAATGCCACAATGCACGTCTACTGGATCGTGGGTGTAAATTTGAGTTCTTGAGTCCCTTTCATTATAGCATATGGTTCTGGGGTCACTTTTAGTTTAATTTGAGTATCCAAAAAAAACAAACAAACAAACAAAAAAAAACAAAAAAAGACCACATAGAGAAATGTTTTTTCTGAATGCGTGGCGTCCGACACTTGGGGATCGTGACTCCATAGTTGTATTGCCCAGAGTTAGGCTTTATATCTCTATTGTAGAGCATGAAATTGACAATATGTGTGGCATCCGGCACTTGGGGATCGTGACTCTATAGTTGTCTTCCCAGAGTTAGTCTTTTCATATCTATTGTGGATAAAAAAATCGTCAAAAAAAAATAAAAAAAAATGGATACTCATATTAAGGTTTAATGTGATTCCCACCTAGCGCTTCCATTTTTTCCCTTTGAACAATAAAATGGGCCCCATATCTTTTATGATGCACAACACTTTATCATGCTTAATTGGAATTGGATGAAATGTGGCAATGAATTTGAACAAAGGAATGGTCTTGGGCTTGGGATATGCTTATGGACCTGGATTGTTTTAAATGATTTTGATGGGTTCCATAATTTTTTTAGTATGATATCTTTTGAGTGAGCAATGTGTATTTAAATGTTTTTGGAAAAGGGGATTTGGATTTCATATTTGTAATTTATTTTGCTCGGGACTAGAAAAACTCAAGTTGGGGGGTGTGATTAGTCACTTAAAGTGTCTAACTTTCATTGTTATGTTCTTAATATTAATGTGTTTAAAAGATCATAAACATCAATTTTAGTCCAATTCAGAAATTGAACTTCATTTCCCATCTTTTTTCAATTCATGCTTAAAATGTCAATTTGGGTCCACTCAATAATTTGCTTGTGGAAATTACAATATTCATCATTTTAATTTGAAATTTTGGGATATTATTTATCACTTTGTTTGGAACATTTTATCTTTTAGCTCCGATGGATGAATACCAAAGGAAGATGGATAATTTTGCGCCTGAATGCAGAAACATGCTGGAAAAAGCTTGATGGGCCTAAGGCCCATCAAACAAATGTGGGGCCCATACACCAAGCCCAATGAAGCTCATATTTATACATTATAAAGATAAAAATATGAGGATCATTTTATTCAACTGTGGCTGGAGCTAATTCTGAAGTTATCATGATGATAAATGGATCTGAAGTTGAGATTTAAATGGTGGACATGACATTAATGCTCAAATATCCGTCCCACCATTTCGACTATAACTTCCTAACGGCTGAGCGGAATTTCCTGAAATGTTTACATCTCATAGAGGACATAAGGATGAAGATATTGCTCTTCTACAGCCCCTCCGGATTCGGCCTGCTTCAATTTAGAATTCACATGTCAATGTGGTGGATGAATCAGGACAGTTTTCCGGGTCAAATTGAAAACATCAATTTCCTTTTGATTATTCACCCTCCATTTGACTCTATTAATTGTTTGGGGGTGAATTAATTGTTGGGGGATGTACCTAAGGCTCCTAATAGGCCTATATAAGGAGCTAGTGGTGAAGGTAATGGGGGTGGAAAATTTTCTTATCATCTTGGATTCTTTGTTTCATTGTAATGTTTTGCTTCCAAATTTCCTTTGTAATGTTTTCCATTTCCATGTAAGTTTTTTTTTGTATCTTTATGTTCTTAATCAACTTCTTCTCTTATATATTCTCCATTTCATTTATTAAAACTTTATAATCACAAAGCACAGTGATATCCTTGTATTTTTGTGAATTAGTTCACACATAGGTGTGAATTTCATTCACACACACGGAGGAGTGCTCGTTATTTCCGCGGTTTTAATTTCTTCAATCCAATTCTTGTTAGCCATCTTCCGCCCACCATTGAGAGTATACCATCAATGGAGGGCTAAAACCTTAATGGGTTGATCTTAGGAGGATGAAAAGGCTGGAATGAATGTTATTTAATGAACGAATTGTTGTTAAATGGATAATTAATTTAAGACATACATTCTTCAGTTATTTATACTCTTCATCTTTACTGTGTTTGAGAAAAATAAATTCAATTACTAAATGACCATATACCTCGGAGAGATCATGAGTTTGGTTCTATAAGTGTATAGGGGATTATTAATTGTGTTTAGTAAGCACCAAACCAGAAAATGATGAAGGTAGTGTTATTTTTGAAGAATGGATTCATCAAGAATTAATAAAACCAAAATTGTTTAAAGAAGTAAAATTCATTCAATCCACCCCGAGCATAATCCTAGATCAACCCATTTTCATTGAATTGAATTCACGTAGGTTTCTTAGTGTTATTTAAAACCATCCAAAATCAAAACCAATGTTGGCTACCTCATAGCCCATCCTTCACCAAATAATAACGTCTCAAGGTTACTTCTTCGGTCCCTGTGGACTCGACCCCTACATGTACTACATCGATCGCTTTTACCCGTAGGGTAAATTTGGGCGCAACCAAATTTCGGCGCCATTGCCGGGGACCAAAGTTAAAAAAAAGGACATGTTGAAATCCATAAGGAAAATCCATTCACCACCATCCAAGCCGCTGAGACTCAAATCCAGGATTGCAGGGAGACTATGGCATGCGCTATCATCATCAACCACCAGGTGACTTCATTCCATGATTTTCATTTTAAATTTCTTCATTGAACTCCTCTCCTACCCCCTTCTAACTTTTCTATTCTTTAAACACTGGGGAAAGTGTCATTCTAAGTTGGGGGCGGGATAAAAAATGTTTTTTATTTTGAATAAGAACATGCATGAAACGAAAAATTCCATTAACCATAAACATGATAAACACACATTGCAAACTCAAAAATTGGATATCAAATAAAGTTTGCATGCCTTTATTCTGATTTTAATGCATGTTTAAGTTCATGAGCATAGTTTTTGGAATGTGCGGTTGTCCGATGTGATTTTTCAATGTTTACAATTTAATCCTCTTCATAAAAATGCCACAATGCACGTCTACTGGATCGTGGGTGTAAATTTGAGTTCTTGAGTCCCTTTCATTATAGCATATGGTTCTGGGGTCACTTTTAGTTTAATTTGAGTATCCAAAAAAAACAAACAAACAAACAAAAAAAACAAAAAAAGACCACATAGAGCAATGTTTTTTCCGAATGCGTGGCGTCCGGCACTTGGGGATCGTGACTCCATAGTTGTATTGCCCAGAGTTAGGCTTTATATCTCTATTGTAGAGCATGAAATTGACAATATGTGTGGCGTTCGGCACTTGGGGATCGTGACTCTATAGTTGTCTTGCCCAGGGTTAGTCTTTTCATATCTATTGTGGATAAAAAAATCATCAAAAAAAATCAAAAAAAAATGGATACTCATATTAAGGTTTAATGTGATTCCCACCTAGCGCTTCCATTTTTTCCCCTTGAACAATAAAATGGGCCCCATATCTTTTATGATGCACAACACTTTATCATGCTTAATTGGAATTGGATGAAATGTGGCAATGAATTTGAACAAAGGAATGGTCTTGGGATTGGGATATGCTTATGGACCTAGCTTGTTTTAAATTATTTTGATGGGTTCCATAATTTTTTTGGTATGATATCTTTTGAGTGAGCAATGTGTATTTAAATGTTTTTGGAAAAGGGGATTTGGATTTCATATTTGTAATTTATTTTGCTCGGGACTAGAAAAACTCAAGTTGGGGGGTGTGATTAGTCACTTAAAGTGGCTAATATTCATTGTTATGTTCTTAATATTAATGTGTTTAAAAGATCATAAACATCAATTTTAGTCCAATTCAGAAATTGAACTTCATTTCCCATCTTTTTTCAATTCATGCTTAAAATGTCAATTTGGTCCCACTCAATAATTTGCTTGTGGAAATTACAATATTCATCATTTTAATTTGAAATTTTGGGATATTATTTATCACTTTGTTTGGAACATTTTATCTTTTAGGTCCGATGGATGAATACCAAAGGAAGATGGATAATTTTGCGCCTGAAGGCAGAAACATGCTGGAAAAAGCATGATGGGCCTAAGGCCCATCAAACAAATGTGGGGCCCATACACCAAGCCCAATGAAGCTCAAATTTATACATTATAAAGATACAAATATGAGGATCATTTTATTCAACTGTGGCTGGAGCTAATTCTGAAGTTATCATGATGATAAATGGATCTGAAGTTGAGATTTAAATGGTGGACATGACATTAATGCTCAAATATCCGTCCTACCATTTCGACTATAACATCCAAACGGCTGAGTGAAATTTCCTGAAATTTTTACAGATCATAGAGGACATATGGATGAAGCTAGTTCTCTTCTACAGACCCTCCGGATTAGGCCTTCTTCAATTTAGAATTCACACGTCAATGTGGTGGACGAATCTGGACAGTTTTCCGGGTCAAATTCAAAACATCAATTTCCTTTTGATTATTCACCCTCCATTTGACTCTATTAATTTTTTGGGGGTGAATTAATTGTTGGGGGATGTACCTAAGGCTCTTAATATTCCTATATAAGGAGCTAGTGGTGAAGGGAATGGGGGTGGAAAATTTTCTTATCATCTTGGATGCTTTGTTTCATTGTAATGTTTTGCTTCCAAATTTCCTTTGTAATGTTTTCCATTTCCATGTAAGTTTTTTTTTGTATCTTTATGTTCTTAATCAACTTCTTCTCTTATATATTTTCCATTTCATTTATTAAAACTTTATAATCACAAAGCACAGTGATATCTCTGTGTTGTTGTGAATTAGTTCACACATAGGTGTGAATTTCATTCACACACACAGAGGAGTCCTCGTTATTTCCGCGGTTTTAATTTTTTCAATCCAATTCTTGTTATCCATCTTCCGCCCACCATTGAGAGTATACCATAAATGGAGGGCTAAAACCTTAATGGGTTGATCTTAGGAGGATGCAAAGGCTGAATGGAATGTTATTTTATGAACGAATTGTTGTTAAATGGATAATTAATTTAAGACATCCATTCTTCAGTTATTTATACTCTTCATCTTTACTGTGTTTGAGAAAAATAAATTCAATTACTAAATGACCATATACCTCGGAGAGATCATGAATTTGGTTCTATAAGTTTATAGGGGATTAGTAATTGTGTTTAGTAAGCACCAAACCAGAAAATGATGAAGGTAGTGTTATTTTTGAAAAATGGATTAATCAAGAATTAATAAAACCAAAATTGTTTAAAGAAGTAAAATTCATTCAATCCACCCCGAGCATAATCCTAGATCAACCCATTTTCATTGAATTGAATTCACGTAGGTTTCTTAGTGTTATTTAAAACCATCCAAAATCAAAACCAAAGTTGGCTACTTCATAGCCCATCCTTCACCAAATCATAGCGTCTCAAGGTTACTTCTTCGGTCCCTGTGGACTCGACCCCTACATGTACTACATCGATCTCTTTTACCCGTAGGGTAAATTTGGGCGCAACCAAATTTTGGCGTCGTTGCCGGGGACCAAAGTTAAAAAAAAGGACATGTTGAAATCCATAAGGAAAATCCATTCACCACCATCCAAGCCGCTGAGACTCAAATCCAGGATTGCAGGGAGACTATGGCATGCGCTATCATCATCAACCACCAGGTGACTTCATTCCATGATTTTCATTTTAAATTTCTTCATTGAACTCCTCTCCTACCCCCTTCTAACTTTTCGATTCTTTAAACACTGGGGACAGTGTCATTCTAAGTTGGGGGGGGGGATAAAAAATGTTTTTTATTTTGAATAAGAACATGCATGAAATGAAAAATTCCATTAACCATAAACATGATAAACACACATTGCAAACTCAAAAATTGGATATCAAATAAAGTTTGCATGCCTTGATTCTGATTTTAATGCAAGTTTAAGTTCATGAGCATAGTTTTTGGAAAGTGCGGTTGTCCGATGTGATTTTTCAATGTTTACAATTTCATACTCTTCATAAAAATGCCACAATGAACGTCTACTGGATCGTGGGTGTAAATTTGAGTTCTTGGGTCCCTTTCATTATAGCATAGGATTCTGGGGTCACTTTTAGTTTAATTTGAGTATCCAAAAAAAACAAAAAAACAAACAAAAAAAAACAAAACAAAAATAGACCACATAGAGCAATGTTTTTTCCGAATGCGTGGCGTCCGGCACTTGGGGATCGTGACTCCATAGTTGTCTTGCCCAGAGTTAGGCTTTATATCTCTATTGTAGAGCATGAAATTGACAATATGTGTGGCGTCCGGCACTTGGGGATCGTGACTCTATAGTTTTCTTGCCCAGAGTTAGTCTTTTCATATCTATTGTGGATAAAAAAATCGTCAAAAAAAAATCAAAAAAAAATGGATACTCATATTAAGGTTTAATGTGATTCCCACCTAGCGCTTCCATTTTTTCCCCTTGAACAATAAAATGGGCCCCATATCTTTTATGATGCACAACACTTTATCATGCTTAATTGGAATTGGATGAAATGTGGCAATGAATTTGAACAAAGGAATGGGCTTGGGCTTGGGATATGCTTATGGACCTAGCTTGTTTTAAATGATTTTGATGGGTTCCATAATTTTTTTGGCATGAGATCTTTTGAGTAAGCAATGTGTATTTAAATATTTTTGGAAAAGGGGTTTTGGATTTCATATTTGTAATTTATTTTGCTCAGGACTAGCAAAAATCAAGTTGGGGGGTGTGATTAGTCACTTAAAGTGGCTAATATTCATTGTTACGTTCTTAATATTAATGTGTCTAAAAGTTAATAAACATCAATTTTAGTCCAATTCAGAAATTGAACTTCATTTCCCATCATTTTGCAATTCATGCTTAAAATGTCAATTTGGGCCCACTCAATAATATGCTTTTGGAAATTACAATATTCATCATTTTAATTTTAAATTTTGGGATATTATTTATCACTTTGTTTGGAACATTTTATCTTTTAGGTCCGATGGATGAATCCCAAAGAAAGATGGATAATTTTGCGCCTGAAGGCAGAAACATGCTGGAAAAAGCATGATGGGCCTAAGGCCCATCAAACAAATGTGGGGCCCATACACCAAGCCCAATGAAGCTCAAATTTATACATTATAAAGATAAAACTATGAGGAGAATTTTATTCAACTGTGGCTGGAGCTAATTCTGAAGTTATCATGATGATAAATGGATCTGAAGTTGAGATTTAAATGGTGGACATGACATTAATGCTCAATTATCCGTCCCACCATTTCGACTATAACATCCAAACGGCTGAGCTAAATTTCCTGATATTTTTACAGCTCATAGAGGACATATGGATGAAGATATTTCTCTTCTACAGACCCTCCGTATTCGGCCTTCTTCAATTTAGAATTCACATGTCAATGTGGTGGACGAATCTGGGCAGTTTTTCGGGTCAAATTCAGAACATCAATTTCCTTTTGATTATTCACCCTCCATTTGACTCTATTAATTGTTTGGGGGTGAATTAATTGTTGGGGGATGTACCTAAGGCTCCTAATATTCCTATATAAGGAGCTATTGGTGAAGGGAATGGGGGTGGAAAATTTTCTTATCATCTAGGATGCTTTGTTTCATTGTAATGTTTTGCTTCCAAATTTCCTTTGTAATGTTTTCCATTTCCATGTACGTTTTTTTGTATCTTTATGTTCTTAATCATGTTCTTCTCTTATATATTTTCCATTTCATTTGTTAAAACTTTATAATCACAAAGCACAGTGATATCTCTGTGTTGTTGTGAATTAGTTCACACATAGGTGTGAATTTCATTCACACACACGGAGGGGTGCTCGTTATTTCCGCGGTTTTAATTTCTTCAATCCAATTCTTGTTAGTCATCTTCCGCCCACCATTGAGAGTATACCATCAATGGAGGGATAAAACCTTAATGGGTTGATCTTAGGAGGATTCAAATGCTGGATTGAATGTTATTTTATGAACGAATTGTTGTTAAATGGATAATTAATTTAAGACATCCATTCTTCAGTTATTTATACTCTTCATCTTTACTGTGTTTGAGAAAAATAAATTCAATTACTAAATGACCATATACCTCGGAGAGATCATGAATTTGGTTTTATAAGTGTATAGGGGATTAGTATTTGTGTTTAGTAAGCACCAAACCAGAAAATGATGAAGGTAGTGTTATTTTTGAAGAATGGATTCATCAAGAATTAATAAAACCAAAATTGCTTAAAGAAGTAAAATTCATTCAATCCACCCCGAGCATAATCCTAGATCAACCCATTTTCATTGAATTGAATTCACGTAGGTTTCTTAGTGTTATTTAAAACCATCCAAAATCAGAACCAAAGTTGGCTACTTCATAGCCCATCCTTCACCAAATCATAGCGTCTCAAGGTTACTTCTTCGGTCCCTGTGGACTCGACCCCTACATGTACTACATCGATCGCTTTTACCCGTAGGGTAAATTTGGGCGCAACCAAATTTTGGCACCGTTGCCGGGGACCAAAGTTAAAAAAAAGGACATGTTGAAATCCATAAGGAAAATCCATTCACCACCATCCAAGCCGCAGAGACTCAAATCCAGGATTGCAGGGAGACTATGGCATGCGCTATCATCATCAACCACCATGTGACTTCATTCCATGATTTTCATTTTAAATTTCTTCATTGAACTCCTCTCCTACCCCCTTCTAACTTTTCTATTCTTTTAACACTGGGGACAGTGTCATTCTAAGTTGGGGGGGGGGATAAAAAATGTTTTTTATTTTGAATAAGAACATGCATGAAATGAAAAATTCCATTAACCATAAACATGATAAACACACATTGCAAACTCAAAAATTGGATATCAAATAAAGTTTTCATGCCTTGATTCTGATTTTAATGGAAGTTTAAGTTCATGAGCATAGTTTTTGGAAAGTGCGGTTGTCCGATGTGATTTTTCAATGTTTACAATTTCATCCTCTTCAACAAAATTCCACAATGCACGTCTACTGGATCGTGGGTGTAAATTTGAGTTCTTGGGTCCCTTTAATTATAGCATAGGGTTCTGGGGTCACTTTTAGTTTAATTTGAGTATCAAAAAAAAAACAAACAAAAAAAACAAAAGAAAAAAAGACCACATAGAGCAATGTTTTTCCGAATGCGTGGCGTCCAGCACTTGGGGATCGTGACTCCATAGTTGTCTTGCCCAGAGTTAGGCTTTATATCTCTATTGTAGAGCATGAAATTGACAATATGTGTGGCGTCCGACACTTGGGGATCGTGACTCTATAGTTGTCTTGCCCAGAGTTAGTCTTTTCATATCTATTGTGGATAAAAAAATTCGTCAAAAAAAATAAAAAAAAATGGATACTCATATTAAGTTTTAATGTGATTCCCACCTAGCGCTTCCATTTTTTCCACTTGAACAATAAAATGGGCCCCATATCTTTTATGATGCACAACACTTTATCATGCTTAATTGGAATTGGATGAAATGTGGCAATGAATTTGAACAAAGGAATGGGCTTGGTCTTGGGATATTCTTATGGACCTAGCTTGTTTTAAATGATTTTTATGGGTTCCATAATTTTTTTGGTATGAGATCTTTTGAGTGAGCAATATGTATTTAAATGTTTTTGGAAAAGGGGATTTGGATTTCATATTTGTAATTTATTTTCTCGGGACTAGCAAAACTCAAGTTGGGGGTTTTATTAGTCACTTAAAGTGGCTAATATTCATTGTTAAGTTCTTAATATTAATGTTTTTAAAAGTTCATAAACATCAATTTTAGTCCAATTCAGAAATTGAACTTCATTTCCCATCATTTTGTAATTCATGCTTAAAATGTCAATTTGGGCCCACTCAATAATTTGATTGTGGAAATTACAGTATTCATCATTTTAATTTGATATTTTGGGATATTATTTATCACTTTGTTTGGAACATTTTATCGTTTAGGTCCGATGGATGAATCCCAAAGGAAGATGGAGAATTTTGCGCCTGAAGGCAGAAACATGCTGGAAAAAGCATGATGGGCCTAAGGCCCATCAAACAAATGTGGGGCCCATACACCAAGCCCAATGAAGCTCATATTTATACAGTATAAAGATAAAAATATGAGGATCATTTTATTCAACTGTGGCTGGAGCTAATTCTAAAGTTATCATGATGATAAATGGATCTGAATTTGAGATTTAAATGGTGGACATGACATTAATGCTCAAATATTTGTCCCACCATTGCGACTATAACTTCCAAACGGCTGAGCGAAATTTCCTGAAATATTTACAGATCATATAGGACACATGGATGAAGATATGTCTCTTCTACAGCCCCTCCGTATTCGGCCTTCTTCAATTTAGAATTCACACGTCAATGTGGTGGACGAATCTGGACTGTTTTCCGGGTCAAATTCAAAACATCAATTTCCTTTTGATTATTCACCCTCCATTTGACTATATTAATTGTTTGGGGGTGAATTAATTGTTGGGGGATGTACCTAAGGCTCCTAATATGCCTATATAAGGAGCTAGTGGTGAAGGGAATGGGGGTGGAAAATTTTCTTATCATCTTGGATGCTTTGTTTCATTGTAATGTTTTGCTTCCAAATTTCCTTTGTAATGTTTTCCATTTCCATGTAAGTTTTTTTTGTATCTTTATGTTCTTAATCAACTTCTTCTCTTATATATTTTCCATTTCATTTATTAAAACTTTATAATCACAAAGCACAGTGATATCTCTGTGTTGTTGTGAATTAGTTCACACATAGGTGTGAATTTCATTCACACACACGGAGGAGTGCTCGTTATTTCCGCGGTTTTAATTTTTTCAATCCAATTCTTGTTATCCATCTTCTCCCCACCATTGAGAGTATACCATCAATGGAGGGCTAAAACCTTAATGGGTTGATCTTAGGAGGATTCAAAGGCTGGATGGAATGTTATATTATGAACGAATTGTTGTTAAATGGATAATTAATTTAAGACATCTATTCTTCAGTTATTTATACTCTTCATCTTTACTGTGTTTGAGAAAAATAAATTCAATTACTAAATGACCATATACCTCGGAGAGATCATGAATTTGGTTCTATAAGTGTATAGGGGATTAGTAATTGTGTTTAGTAAGCACCAAACCAGAAAATGATGAAGGTAGTGTTATTTTTGAAGAATGGATTCATCAAGAACTAATAAAACCAAAATTGTTTAAAGAAGTAAAATTCATTCAATCCACCCTGAGCATAATCCTAGATCAACCCATTTTCATTGAATTGAATTCACGTAGGTTTCTTAGTGTTATTTAAAACCATCCAAAATCAAAACCAAAGTTGGCTACTTCATAGCCCATCCTTCACCAAATCATAGCGTCTCAAGGTTACTTCTTCGGTCCCTGTGGACTCGACCCCTACATGTACTACATCGATCGCTTTTACCCGTAGGGTAAATTTGGGCGCAACCAAATTTTGGCGCCGTTTCCGGGGACCAATGTTAAAAAAAATGACATGTTGAAATCCATTCACCACCATCCAAGCCGCTGAGACTCAAATCCAGGATTGCAGGGAGACTATGGCATGTGCTATCATCATCAACCACCAGGTGACTTATTCCATGATTTTCATTTTAAATTTCTTCATTGAACTCCTCTCCTACCCCCTTCTAACTTTTCTATTCTTTAAACACTAGGGACAGTGTCATTCTAAGTTGGGGGGGGGATAAAAATGTTTATTATTTTGAATAAGAACATGCATGAAACGAAAAATTCCATTAACCACAAACATGATAAACACACATTGCAAACTCAAAAACTGGATATCAAATAAAGTTTGCATGCCTTGATTCTGATTTTAATGCAAGTTTAAGTTCATGAGCATAGTTTTTGAAAAGTGCGGTTGTCCGATGTGATTTTTCAATGTTTACAATTTCATCCTCTTCATAAAAATGCCACAATGCACGTCTACTGGATCGTGGGTGTAAATTTGAGTTCTTGGGTCCCTTTCATTATAGCATAGGGTTCTGGGGTAACTTTTAGTTTAATTTGAGTATCCAAAAAAAAAACAAAAAAACAAACAAAAAAAAACAAAACAAAAAAAGACCACATAGAGCAATGTTTTTTCCGAATGCGTGGCGTCCGACACTTGGGGATCGTGACTCCATAATTGTCTTTCCCAGAGTTAGGCTTAATATCTCTATTGTAGAGCATGAAATTGACAATATGTGTGGCGTCCGGCACTTGGGGATCGTGACTCTATAGTTGTCTTGCCCAGAGTTAGTCTTTTCATATCTATTGTGGATAAAAAAATCGTCAAAAAAAAATCAAAAAAAATGGATACTCATATTAAGGTTTAATGTGATTCCCACCTAGCGCTTCCATTTTTTCCCCTTGAACAATAAAATGGTCCCCATATCTTTTATGATGCACAACACTTTATCATGCTTAATTGGAATTGGATGAAATGTGGCAATGAATTTGAACAAAGGAATGGGCTTGGGCTTGGGATATGCTTATGGACCTAGATTGTTTTAAATGATTTTGATGGGTTCCATAATTTTTTTGGTATTAGATCTTTTGAGTGAGCAATGTGTATTTAAATGTTTTTGGAAAAGGGGATTTGGATTTCATATTTGTAATTTATTTTGCTCGGGACTAGCAAAACTCAAGTTGGGGGGTGTGATTAGTCACTTAAAGTGTCTAATATTCATTGTTAAGTTCTTAATATTAATGTTTTTAAAAGTTCATAAACATCAATTTTAGTCAAATTCAGAAATTGAACTTCATTTCCCATCATTTTGCAATTCATGCTTAAAATGTCAATTTGGGCCCACTCAATAATTTGTTTGTGGAAATTACAATATTCATCATTTTAATTTTAAATTTTGGGATATTATTTATCACTTTGTTTGGAACATTTTATCTTTTAGGTCCGATGGATGAATCCCACAGGAAGATGGAGAATGTTGCGCCTGAAGGTAGAAACATGCTGGAAAAAGCATGATGGGCCTAAGGCCCATCAAACAAATGTGGGGCCCATACACCAAGCCCAATTAAGCTCAAATTTATACAGTATAAAGATAAAAATATGAGGATCATTTTATTAAACTGTGGCTGGTGCTAATTCTGAAGTTATCATGATGATAAATGGATCTGAAGTTGATATTTAAATGGTGGACATGACATTAATGCTCAAATATCCATCCTACCATTTCGACTATAACTTCCAAACGGATGATCTAGATTTCCTGAAATTTTTACAGCTCATATAGGACATATGGATGAAGATATTTCTCTTCTACATCCCCTCTGGATTCGGCATTCTTCAATTTAGAATTCACATGTCAATGTGGTGGACGAATCTGGACAGTTTTCCGGGTCAAATTCAAAACATCAATTTCCTTTTGATTATTCATCCTCCATTTGACTCTATTAATTGTTTGGGGGTGAATTAATTGTTGGGGGATGTACCTAAGGCTCCTAATATTCCTATATAAGGAGCTAGTGGTGAAGGTAATGGGGGTGGAAAATTTTCTTATCATCTTGGATGCTTTGTTTCATTGTAATGTTTTGCTTCCAAATTTCCTTTGTAATGTTTTCCATTTCCATGTAAGTTTTTTTTGTATCTTTATGTTCTTAATCAAATTCTTCTCTTATATATTTTCCATTTCATTTATTAAAACTTTATAATCACAAATCACAGTGATATCTCTGTGTTGTTGTGAATTAGTTCACACATTGGTGTGAATTTCATTCACACACACGGAGGAGTGCTCGTTATTTCCGCGGTTTTAATTTCTTCAATCCAATTCTTGTTAGCCATCTTCCGCCCACCATTGAGAGTATACCATCAATGGAGGGCTAAAACCTTAATGGGTTGATCTTAGGAGGATGCAAAGGCTGGATTGAATGTTATTTTATGAACGAATTGTTCTTAAATGGATAATTAATTTAAGACATCCATTCTTCAGTTATTTAAACTCTTCATCTTTACTGTGTTTGAGAAAAATAAATTCAATTACTAAATGACCATATACCTCAGAGATATCATGAATTTGGTTCTCTAAGTGTATAGGGGATTAGTAATTGTGTTTAGTAAGCACCAAACTAGAAAATGATGAAGGTAGTGTTATTTTTGAAGAATGGATTCATCAAGAATTAATAAAACCAAAATTGTTTAAAGAAGTAAAATTCATTCAATCCACCCCGAGCATAATCCCAGATCAACCCATTTTCATTGAATTGAATTCACGTAGGTTTCTTAGTGTTATTTAAAACCATCCAAAATCAAAACCAAAGTTGGCTACTTCATATCCCATCCTTCACCAAATCATAGCGTCTCAAGGTTACTTCTTCGGTCCCTGTGGACTCGACCCCTACATGTACTACATCGATCGCTTTTACCCGTAGGGTAAATTTGGGCGCAACCAGTGGCTTCACTCCTGAGTAGTCATATTTGAAAATGAATGTCAATTTTCAAAAATATTGTTTTTCTTGAACTTAATTTTAATATTAATGTGAAATTCATCATTGAAACCTTCTTTGGTGACAATTTATGGGATTGTGAAAATTGGGTGTTTTGGTGGAATGTGAAAATGAAAACATGATTTTTAAATGTAGATTTGAAAATGGTTATTTAATTTTGATGAATGGAATTGTTTTTTAAATAAAAGGATGGATTTATTGAACTATTATGGCATAGATATATGGCCACATAGTTGGCATAAATGGTCAATAATGAGTTAAATGCGAAGGACAATGGTTGTGTAGTATGACCATCAATGGGGCATGTTGTCGACATGAAGTTCCACAATCATTGGTGAAACTAATATTTTTTGGGAGTGTGGTTACATGAAATTGAATGGGTTATACCAACATTGAAACTGATGAATTTTTAATGTACTTGTTTGGTTTTTTTAATTGGAAATTATTTTTTTTAAATGGGTTGTTATGGAATTTTTCTTATATTTTGATATGAAATTTTCACAATTGTTTTAGATAAATTGTTTTATATAAATTTGATAACGTTTTCATTCATAGTGGAAGAACTGGGGAATTCATTTGGGAAAATTTTATTGAGTTTCGTCACTCACCCATACTTTGGAACTTTGGTTTTTTTGCCGACATGGTCTATTGAGGAACTGATAAAGGGAAAGTATAATATTTATTTATCTATGCCTCAGGATACATTGAATTTTGAGGTAGTTGGAGAATGGAAAATGTGTGAAGGCATATATTTATGTCTTCTAAGCCCTTGGGTGTGTTGGTTTATTCCTATACTTTGTAATTTGATGATTAGTAGTCTTCCAATATGGTAATCTGTTGTAGTTTTGTTGGGATATCAACGTTATTACTTTGAGACATTTTACATTGTTATAATGAATCAGGTTTTATTACATATATTATTGAGTGTTTGGTTGGGTTTCATTATTTCTCAATGTCAAATTAGTCCCCCAATTGTATTAAATTCTTTGGAATTTATTGCCAACCTTTTCTGCCTTGGGGATGTCGCATATGGGAAAGAAGAAATTCCACCTCGATTCAAGATAATGAGGAAGGTCGGGATGTCACAAGTGGTATAATACTTTTTGGTACTTGATGTTAATATGGAATCAGTCTTTATTGATCATCATATTTTTTTAGGGAAATGGTTTGAGTTTTTCGGTCTTGAAGTTGACCATCATTCTTGTTATTATTGGAGTTGGGATGGTAGAAAATAGTGGGATTATTGTGATATGAATTATAAAGAACAAAACTAAATATTAATCCTTTTTATGATGAAAATCATGTTACAAGGGATTTGGGTACATAATAGTTTTGGAGACCCTTATTGGATTTGGAATACCATTGTCATGGGTTCATTCAATGAGAGGAGCTTAACATTCATTTTAGTAATGGAACCCCACAAGAGTGCATAGTTCATTTTGAATAATGATTTATGAGTTGGTATAATAAATTTATTTATGAAATGTGTTATAATTTTTTAAAACATAATATTTTTTGAAATTCAAAAAAGCGGTATTCTAGATATGGTTTTATTTTCATAATAGTGGTTGGCATTCCAAAATGAGTTGAAAACAAAATTTGTTGAATTTTGGATGGAAAGTTTGTAATAGTTATAATGTGGTTTAATATTCAATTTTTATACATTCATATTCTAGAGAGTGAAACTTATGGATTTAGTTGTTTATATAGGAAATGGAACCCTGTAGGAACTGTAGAAACCAACCGAAGGAAGCTGATGTGATTGTGGTTTCACCTTATCCATAGATAAACCAACAATTGATTCACTGTATTATACAAGATATCAAGGATTTCAAAAGATGGAATATTAGTGGTGATCCAAGGAGAGTGGATTATTTTCTCTACTTCCAGACATAGAATCCACTAATAATTAGGGGTGATTTAGAACCAGATATAGGGGATGTAGCCAATGACCCTCAGAATTCCAAGATCTAGTGTCTACTACTATTATATTAGCATGATTATAAGGAATCTGGACCTAAAGGAATGATAGTTTAGTAGTATTGGTAAACTAGATATATAATTGAGTCGATTATTACTAAAGAATATAATAATTACATCATATTTTTTTCTCATAAATAAATAACTTCGAGGATAACTCTAATCCATCAAGTAAATCCCTTCCATAATTCATATTACTCTACTTGGATTCCTAGGGAATGAAACATATTAATGGTGAGATAAAACTCTCATTAATGGAAAATTTTAGTGGAAGAAATAATGAATCTGTGAGAATAGTAAATATGTAAAGGTAATTAACTTCACACAGATTCCCTAAAATCAATAAACTGAACAGAAGTGCATAAAAAATATGGGAATATAATAACTAAATACACATTCCATTAAAATAACTAGATGAGGAAAATATAAATATAGAAATGTTTGAAACTAAAACATATGGAATTTAATCGATGTACTAAAAATGAATTGTTTTGATATATATGTAAACATAAGATCTCATGGATGAATAATAACTAAAACTAAATGAATGAAATGTTAAATTATTGGATGTCATCTCCAAGGCACCTGAAAAATTCTATTTTCTAAATCTTTCCTTTGTCAAATTTAAAACTACAAAAAGAAACCCATTTAATTTGAACAATTTATTTTTCTCAATGGAACCTATCTATGCATCAAGGATCTATGTAATGTTTATGGTCCAAACTCCCTCACATGTCCATATTATTCTTCATATCTAGTATTCAATTTATTTTATAAAAATTATGCCTCATCAAATATCCATATTATATAAAGAACATAGATTTATTGATATTTCCAAAATTAATCAAACTCTTATTACTGTAGTCATTGTATCTAAAGAGGTATAAAGTTTAGTAAATAGTTATATCCATGATAATTAAAATGGATAATTTAAAGGAAATTAAGTGTTTAATGATCATAGGGGATTGAATATTTCAAGGGGACAACCAAATGAATTAGTGAAGTTAATGAGAATACAATCATTATCCATATAAATACAAAACCATACAAAGGAATAAATACAGTGGTATAATTACATAAAATCCAAGGTGGTTTAAAAATAAAGGCTTTTTGTTGTTAATAAAAAAATATTTTAAAAACATCCTTTGAAAACATTCCTAAGGAAAATAACCATTTTTTCTAAAAATGTTCTTTTAAGAATTATCCTTTGAAATAAACTTTTGAAAAAAATTCGTTTATTATTATCTCGTTAACCATGCCAACTAATATTTAAATTGATGACAACAAGTAAATCTATTCTTATCATATGAGTTAAAACAACCTCCATTTTACGTAGTAAAATGTTTTGAAAAATGCCTTGTTGGGAACATGACAAAAAAATTCCTTTGAAAAAATAGGTAAAATATAAAAAGTGTATTATTTTATTTACCAAATATTTATAAAATAATTTTTATACATTTTAATAAAACTTTTTTTAGAAGAAAACACATTCTTCGAATAAATATAGAAACAAAATCAGGTTTTCCTAAAAACATTTTCTAAAATATTTTGAGTACCAAAAAGTGGAAAAATGGTACTAATACATTGAAATGGTCATGAATAATTAGAGAATAATGTAAGGGTTTATTAAAAAGTGGTAATATAATTAACTCAAATAGAAATTCCATTTAAATATCATTAATAACAGTCCTGAGGAAAATAATATTTAAACATCCAAAAGTGTCACACACCACTTTGAAACATTTTATATCATAAGACTAGAGAAGGATTAATATTTAATGAATGTTTTAAAAAACATGAAGATAAAATAATTCATTATATAATAATATGATATATATGCATAAAAACAATATGTAAATTTTGAACAATACATTTATCTCATGGATGTAAAAAAGTGAGATAAAAATCCCTAATGTTTTGTTTTCTTTCAGGTGAACGTCCAATAACATCATGTACAATAAACTTATGTTATTTTTAAAATTTTTGGGGATACTTTTTCATTTTTTTCATTAATTTTATTTCATTTTTTTCTGGGAAGTATACAACTAATTAAAAAATATTTTTATGTTAGCTGTTTTGACCAAATTCCATTTATGTGTCAAAACATCATTGGTAGGACAACTACCATCAAAGGGGTCATTATATAACATCTCAAGAATAATAATAATGAATTATTTATAAAATTTATACATCATTTATACTTTTAAATTCAATAATTAAATGTTATTATGAAAAATGAATCAATGGTACGATCATGGAGATGGTAAATTGTACGTACACTTGAATAACATACCCATTCATCAATGATTGTTTTTGAAAGGAAGTAAGTTAACCATATCATTTAATGATGGTAATTATATCATAAATATAATGCTATTTAATCATATTTACATATATATATAATTCTTGTGATGTAAAATTAATCACATCATGTCAATGTGGTGATAGTCCACACATCAACGAACGACGTCATCACTTTTTAAGTGAGTGGAAGGGTAACAAAGAAAATTATAAATATATATATAGTATATTTAAGAAAAGTTCATTATTTCATAAATATAATATAGTTTTTGTTTAATTAACATATGTTTAATTGACACCATCATTTATACATTTCTTGTATTGGGTGAACGTATCCCGTGGATTTAAGGGGGTTGTAGTTAACACTTCCTCAACCGATGTTATATTATTATCCTAAAATGGAATGTAATAATGATATGTGTAATAAAAGGATTAATGGAGTATAAATAAATAATTAATATCTTATATATCTTCTATAATCATAGTTTCTTTAACAATGGCCACAATTCTAGGTGGTAAAGTAAAAATGTACAATCATCATTTTGTGTGGTATAAGTTCATCGTACAAAAAAATAGTATGTTGGTTACCCACTAGATTAGGTTGGGGGTATATTTATGTTGAATAATTTAAATAAAAACATTATAGTATATTTATTATTTTTGATTTGTAATATAATAATTTAATAACTATATTTTAGGGAGTGATGATTGGAAGCGAAACTACAAAGTTTAAGAGAAGACTTTACCTCTTAATCAAGTAACTTCATTAGGTTTGTACCAAAAGGTTTCCTTGGAAGGATTTATTACAAAATATAGGATTCAAGGTACATGTTAGGGATTTTTGGAATATATATATGGATAGATTATGTTCTAAAATATGGTTTTTAAGATGTTTGAGTAATGGGGATATTTGGTGGGCATTTATATGGGAGGAAAATGACATTGTTGGTATTTTTGAAAAGAAGTTACTTCCACAAAAGTTTATAAGTAAAAAAGTCTTAAAACCAACCAAACTCAATATTTTAAGGTTTATTACATAATTATTTCCAGACAATGGGTTTTTCGAAAAGTGGCTAGGTCATTTGGGCCCTTAAATTAAAGGTGTTGTCCTTTATTAAGAATAATTTTACATTAATAGCTAGAAATAATTTTAATAACATTCACTAATAATTTTCATAAAAATAAACTTTCTTCTAATTATAAATGAAAATTATTTGGATTCAAATTATTTAATCCTTTTTTCCAATTTAAAATTATATAATTTGAATATTTTTATTTAAATTAATATCACATATGGGGCTATAATGTAGGGTTTTAAAGAAGAAACATCTAGATGTTTGCAAAGTTTTAATAATCAATTTTAGAGTTAAATTTATTACAATAACCAAAATTATAATAATTGATAAAAAATTATCTAAATAAATATAAAAAAATAAAAATCTTAATTAACCTTTTTAAATAAATTTGTTGAAAAACTAGTTTTGAATTAAAATTCAGTATTTTTATGTATTCATTGAAAAAATAAAATGTTTCAGAAATATATATATAATTCAACCTAACCTAATTATTATTTTTCTATTTCAAATATGAAGATTATTTTGACATATTAAATCAATTAAAATATTGAAATTTAAATTTTAAAGTGGCTCTATATTTAAAGGCGATAAAATTGCTTTTAAAAAAATATTGTGTTTTATGTGTAAAATAAGTTTCAGTCTTATCACGTGTCTATCAAAACTAATGGTTGAATATAAAAAATAGTTTATTGAATATAATATATATATATATAATTATTTAGTAATTGTAATTAATTATATGAATTATGATAAAACTCAATTTGAATCATAATAATAAATATATTTCGTTTCATATCCAATTGCTTCTTATTTTCATCTTAATTAATTGGTATCCCATTAATTTATTTTACCATTATATAAACCATATATTTTCATATGTTAGTTAATACAATTCATAATGGCTGGTTTATATCTTATTATAATAAATAATAATATTTTAATAATACATTAATATAAGGAAAATTTGGGTATTGTGTGTAAGACAAATTATCATGGAAGGTCTCTCTTTCAGGTAATGCAAGCTATCAAATAAGGTGGCTCTTAATTGTAATGTAATTTATATAGTCGTTTCCTAAATTGAAATATATAAAATCTATATTAAATATTATATATATTATAATGTATCTCAATATTATATTCCCTTATCTGATTGGTGTCACGTTTAGAAAATGATATCAAACTCAAGGTTATTACATTCGAATTTTGGGGTGTTAAATTCTATACAACATAATTAAAACATGATCTCACAATTTAAACTCCATCTTGGTGATATATTTTTTAATATTTACAATGTTAAAATCCCACATCGTGAGAAGGATTCGTAATTCATCATCAATATAAGAGATAATGGATGGTTCAAAGGTCACATGTAATACCATGTAACTTTGTCATTATGAATGAGAACATCAGAGGAAAGTAGATATATGTACATGCCGGAAAATTATAAATAATTATTGGGAGTGAATGAGTTCATCAGTCACAAACACTTGAATAATTAATTGAAACTTTAAGTCCAAAAATCCATAAATATATGATGATTTAGAAGACCATCAGTTCAAAAGAAATTTATATCATTAGGGAAAAATTTTATTTCTAAGTCATTTTTCTATTGGTGGGTAATTATTTTACTAACAATGAACAGAAGGAAATATTCATTATTGATAGGTTTTAATTTTATAGGAAAAATCATAAATTTTAATTTTTCTTTGATAGAATTCTAATTCCTTCCATTACTACTTGAAATTAATTTCAAATAATGATTTTTTTATTCCCAAATCCCCTAATGTTAACATTTAAAGGGTAAAAAATCCAATAAAAGAGTGAAAAGTCTAATTATTTTCTTCAACTATCTTCCAAAAAAATAGTGTTCATGTATAAATATTAAATCCTATAAAAGTGATCATTATAGTTAATCATTAATATTTATTAATAATATTTTTTAACTAAAAACACTGAAAAATTGACTTGGACATTGAATAAGATAGTGGTTTGAGTGATAGCCTTATCATTATTCATCAAAGGGCTCATGACCCGTGACATTTCCTAATTTGATTGGTTTTCACCCATCTTACTGTTTTTATTTTTTAAAACTAAATAAAGATAATTTAAAAAATAAATATTATGTAAATACATGAAATATATTTAATCACCAAATATAATTTTATCAAAGGTTTTCAATACCACAGTAATACATAAATACATCATCCACTTATTTTTCCATGTTATTTAACTATTCGAGAGTTTATCCCTTATATCATTAATTTGATTTATAAATCATGAAATATTATTTTCAATAGTAAACACATTAGGTTTAATCAACAATATTTATTTTCATTATTTATTCAAATTATTCATAATGGTTTTTAGGAAAATAGGGATTATCCTAAGAAGATCCCCTGAGAGTTTCAAAACAGGGGTGCAGTAAGGCCGGTTGTCATGAACTGGGTCACCCCGATTTAGGATTGGAACACCTTTTTAGAGTTGTTACATCTAGGTACATCTATTCTAGAACCATTTCCACTATTTTTATTCATACAGGGATATATTTCATCTTAATACCACATAATAACAACCTTACCCAAATTATAGGTTTTTCATATGTACTACTCCTCAAATTAATCTTTATTGTTATTCTCTATAACAAATTTTTTCTAAAATCTATTTCCCAGGTTTTAACTAAACATCCTTTTGATACAAACTATAGTGACCCATACAAAAAATTATCATAGCTGATGTCTAATACAATTACATTGGCATGATTACAAGGAACCTATCACTAAAGGATCGAGAGTCTAGTTGTCATGGTAAACTAGATATATAAATGATTCTTGTATTAAAAAATTATATGGTAATTATAATATGTTCTTCTTCTTCTATATATATAACTATGATGATAACTCTTATTAATCTTGTAATTCCCTTCATATATTTCGTAGTACACTTTTTTGGATTCTTGGGAAAAGAAACATAATAAGGATGAGCTCATATGCCCTGCGAGGGTAAAGTATAACATAAGAAATAATAAATCATTGAGAATAGACAATATGGAAATTTTAATGACTAAACACCAATGACATTTAATCAATAATCAAAATGGAATTTCATAAACAATCTGTAAAGGTAGTAACCAAAAATACATTCCATTCAAATAACTAGATTAGGGAAAATAAATAGGGAAATGTAAGAAAATAAAACAAATGAAATTTAACAAATGAGCTGAAAATGAATTTTATCCATTGATTCGTCGATACGAAATCTCATGGATGAATAACAACAGAAACTAAATGAAGAAAATGCTTATTTTTTAGATGTCATGTCTCTAGCAGAAGAAAATATCTACTCTCATGATCCCTTCTTTGGAAATTTTAAAACTATGGATAGACACCAAATTAATTTGTAAAAACATTTTGTGTCATGAGAACACATCGATGCATTTTTGAGCTATATAAATACTAAAATCCACTCATCATTTCATGACTAATGAATCTTCATATCAACAAATTGATTTAGTTAATAAAAAATATTCCTTATAAAATATCTATACTTAATAATGCACATGAATTTAATAATATTTCCCAAAATAATCAAAAAACTATCAAAGTAGACATCATTTGTAAAATGGTATATGGTTTAGGAAATAGTAATATCCCAGATAAATGAAATGTATAATTTAAGGGTTATTAAAAGTTTGATGATCATAGGGGATTTAATATTTTAAGGGGACTAATAAATGAATCAAGGAAGTGAATGAAAATACTATCCTAATGTAGATAAATAAAAACCATGCATAGTAATAAATATGATGGTATCTATAAAACAAATCCCATGTGGATTAAAAATAAAGGGTTTTTGTTGATTATGAATATAAATATTGAAAAATGGTATTTTAAAAACAATCTTGAGGAAAATATCATTTTGTTTTTAAAACCCCTTTGGGAAAAAAATTCATTGATATTAAATTTTTAGAACAATTTCTTTAAAAAATAATCTTTTAACCATTAAAAGAATGCATTAAATAAATGATGGTGTGTAAATTTGTCTTTGTCATATGAGGTAAAATAATATTCATTTTTTATAATAAAAAGGATTGAAAACTTAATTGTTCAGAAAGAGATAATAAGGATTCATTGAAAACATTGGAAAATGGAAGAAAAATAAAAATTTCTTTACAAAATCAATTTAAAATAATTTTTTAAAACATTTTAATAAAATATCTTTTATAGAAGAAAACCGGTTCTCTGAATGAAGAGAAAAATAAAGTCAAGATTGCATAAAAACATTTTATAACATTTGACTACCAATAAGTGGTAAAATAGAACTAATTATTTAAAATGGGCTTGAATAAATAGACAATAATGAAAGGGGTTTTAAAAAAAGGTTTTACAATTTCCTTTAATGTAAATTCCATTGATATATCATTATCACTATTCTTAGGGAAAATATTCATTGAACATACCAAAGTGTCCCATACCACTTTTAATCATTTGAAATCATAAGAACCAAGAAAAAATAATATTGAATGAAATTTATAAATACAATAAATAGAAAATAATTCATGATATAATATATCAATGTGGGCAGAAGATACATTATACAAAAGAAGTAAATGGTGAACAAAAAATCTATCTCACTGATGTAAAAATGTGAGATGAGACTCCCTTACCTTATGTATCCATTTGGGAGAATGTCCTTCAATATCCTATATAAATAAAATGAAGTAAATTTTATACTTTCTTGAGAATATTTTTTATGTTTATAATTACTTTTCTTTCACTTTTTACTATGGTGTACACAAGTAGTTAAACAATTATGTTTACGTGAGTTCTTTTGACCAAATTCTGTTTATGTGTCAATACAAATTTTGTAGGTCAACTATGGTGAAAGGGGTCATTATATAGCATCTAAAAAATAACAATCATGAAATAATTATAATATTTATACATCAATTACACTTTTAAAATCAATAATTAAATATGGTTATGGAAAATGAATCAGCGTTATTGTCATTGAGATGGTAGGTCATACGCATGCATGAGTAACATTCCCATTATTCAATGATCATTATAGAAAAAAGGTAACTAACACCATATATTTATATAATGATTAATATATCATAAATAGCATAATATTTAATCATATACACTTATGTATAAAATTTTGTTCATTTAAAAGGAATTCCATCATGTTGAAGTGGCGGTAGTCCACGCCTCCACAAACAACATTATAACTCTTCAAGTGTGTTATAGGGTAATAATTAAAATGAGATATTTATATATATATTATTTATTGAAATTTTATTATTCAATGAATATAATATTTTTTTCTGTCTCAAATGATAAATTGATACCATATTTTATATGTTCCACCTATTGTGTTCAAAAATCACATCGCTTTGTGGGGGTGATAGTCCACACATCCTCAACAGATGTTTTTGTAATAAGGTAAAATGGAATTAATTAAAGGATTGTGTAATAAAAGGATTAAATAAGTAAAATAAAATAACATATATGTCATATATAAACATAGTTTCCTTTATAATGGCTACCATGAGAGGTAATAAAGGAAAAATGAACAATCATTGTTTCATGAGGTAGTACATCTCCATACATTGAAATAATTTATTTTCTACCCATTAGACTTAGGTGAGTGTATGTGTAGTTTTAAAATATTGTATAACAAAATAATATAATAATGATAATACGATTTTATTTATATAATAATGAAATTGTGATATTTTAGAGGTACAGAATGGAAATGAAACTAGAGAGCTTGAGAGAAGACGTTACCTCTTAATCGGGTAACATCTGTTGGTTTGTACCAAAAGGATTATGAGGAAGGATTTCTAGCCAAATATAGGGTCCGTGGTCAAAGGGAGGGATTTTAAGAGGCTATATGGTATGATTTTTTCCAAACCTAATTGGTTTTAATGGTGTGATGAATGGTAAGAACTGGTTTCCTTTTATATAGGAGGAAACCAACTCACTTTTTATTTTTTTAATGAAGTTAGATATACCTATATTTTTACCTAAAAACGTATTTTGAAACCCAAACAAACTCAATTATGGAAGCCTAATGGAACAATTATGGGAATCCAATGGGTTTTAAATAGTTTCTAGTTCATTTGGGACCTTAAATGAAATGATTAGTCCTTTATTAATCTAAATTGTAACAGAATAATTGTAGTGAAATTTAATTACATTCACTAATTTTTGGGTCATGAAAAGTTATCATTATTATAAATTATAAATTATGAGGATTATAAATATGGAATCTATTTTTGAAAATTTAAATCATATAATTTTCTGAAATGGACTTAAATTTAATCCTACAGTCAGGATGACAATATAGGATTTTAACTAAAATACTTCTACAAGTTTTCTATGTTTTTATAACAAATTTTAGAGTGAAAGTAATTAAAATTACATAATCTGTATTAATTGATAAAAAATTTACCAAATAATTTTTAAAACTAATTAAAAATATAATTTATCCTTTTTAATATAATATATGAAAAATAGTTTTGAACTAAAATTCGTTATTTTTACCTATTTCTAAAAAATGGCTTTTTAAAAAAATTAAATAATTCAACCTAACCTAATTGTTATGATTTAAATTAAAATATAATGTTTATTTTGACCTTTTATATTAATTAAAGTTTCAAAATTCAAATAAATAATTATTTCTCAATTAAAAGTTGGTAATCTGGCCATCATAAAAATATATGTTTTTATATGCAAAGTAGATTTCTGTCTTATCTTATGTCTATCCAACCTAATTGATAAATATAAAAATTATATTGAATATGTAAAATATTTATTTCATTAAAATAAATAAAAAATTTTAATTAAATAATTTTATTATAATAAATAATTATTTTATAATCATATAAATAAATATATTTTATTTTTATGTTCAATTGGTTCTTATTTTTTTCCATTAATTGGTAACCCATTAATTCCTTTTATATATATATAAACCATAAATTTTCATAAGTTAGTTAATAATAATCACAATGGCTAGTTTATATCTTATTATATTAAATAATAATATTTTAATAATACATTGTTATATGGTGAAACTTGGTCTTTTGAGTAACACAAGCTCTAATGGATGTTCACTCTTGCATGTAATGAAAGATATCAAGGAGGATACATGTTCCATATAACACTATATAACTCAATCATTCATGAATTGATATATATATATATAAACCATTTTAAATATTAAATATATTATAATGTATCTAGATAATGCATTCCCTTACAAGATTGGTATCTCGTATCATACACCATATTGAATATAATTTTCTTACTTTATAATTTCAGGTTGTTAAAATAAAGATGTAGATGAATAGAATGAATCAAATCCTTTATATACATGGCACATTAGCAGAAATGAAAGTCATGATGGCGACATATAAAATAAGGGATCTTGAACAACAATGGTGGGATTTAACAGTTGATGGAAAATTATAACAACGTCTTGCAATGGAGGGTTTTGAAAAATTATCCAACAAACAATTATACCCTCATACTATTTGGATTTCATGAATTATAAACTTCATTTGCATAAAACTAGAGAGCCTCATAGTGACAGTGTTGGTAATAAATTTTTTTAATTTATTCTTCATTTCACCTAAAATTGTTGCTAGTGAATCCTTGCAGGAACACAACTTTAAATCGGTGTTGATATAGGAGATTCACTCAATGATTATCATGATCTGTATAACAGATTCTATAGAGATGGAAAACACACAGGAAATGGTAGAAAGGGACATATCAGGAGCCACGGGAGGAGAAAGCATGTTAAAATCGATGGGAAATGGTGGGAACTTTAAATATTTTAGAAAGAGGAAAAGAGACACTTATTTCCAAGGTATAATAATGACTCTTAATCAGACTATTGGATTGGTAATTATTCCACCAATTCAAAATAGCAAACATGTATGTTCTGAATTTGGTTCTTTTGACCACGTGAAGTGAGATTGTATGGAACCGCCTAGAGCATGTGATAATTTAATCCAGATGGGGTATCTCCAGTGCTATTGTCAAAATTCTACAAGGTTGGGTGTTCAAGATACATCTCATGTGTCATATAAGTCATATGCTTCAATGTGGAAAGATTAGTATAATACCTCTCATCATCAGAATTGATCTATCCCTGGTGATTCTCAGAGTACCATGACTCCTCAATAAGGGATATCTCAATAGTGTAATGAAGATCAAAGTGCAATGAGTATGAAAATATATGGAGCTGAAAAAGTTACATTGGATGATCAGATTGGACTATAATGGTTGATAGGTATGAATCTTTCTAATTCCACCATTATGAAATCATTGTTCAATACAGGTGCATTTAATTTGTTTATTGCTTCTCATGTTATTGATTTTCTTGGATTATATGTTGATATGATTTCATATATTAGGAATCTTCAAGCTCCTCTTAGTTAAAGATAATAAGAGGCCATTATTTGTAGATCATGTTCAATAATATTTAGTGGATTTGAGTGGATATTTGATTTCACAGATTTTCATATAGATGACTATGACCTAATCTTGGTTATGGATTTGTTGACAATGTTGAAGGCTCATAATGACAATTATACCAGAATGGTTAGTTTCATTACTGATAATGGAATTATACGTCTCTATAAAAGCGACCAGATTATAAAGGATGATGAAAATTGAATGTTGGAACCATAAGTTGGAATGATCTTATACTAGTTGGAAGCATTGAATTTGGAATAGATATAGGATATTGATAATAGAAATTGTCCATAAATGGTTCAATAGTTTCTAGATGTCTTCCATGAATATTTCTCAAGATTTCCACCTATAAGAGAAGTAATGTTTTTGATTGATATTCTTTTGAGGACCAATAATATATTCTGTCCTTATAACCAAATTGAATAAAAATAGTAATGGTAATTACTTTTTTTTGGATAATATGGAATGAAAATGGTTCATTGGGTATAGCTCATCTCTAGGGTAAAAACAATCTTTTTTTTTTCAAAAAGGTGATTGGAACTCAACAGTTGATTGTATAATATAGTAGTCTTAACCAATTTTTAATAATTAATAGGTATACACTTACACAAAATAATTATTGAATTGAACTATTGAGGGGAGCTAAGTGGTTCTATAAAATTGAATTTTTATCATGATATCACTAATTGTGGGTTTGGAAGGAAGGTATTCCAAATATAGCTTATTGGAGTATATATAGCCATTACGGGCGTCTACTAATTCCTTTTGGTCATTTGAATTCACTAGCAGTCATTATGGAGTTGATGAGTTGGATATAATTGAGGAATCTAGATTTGTTTGCAATGAAATTTTTAGATGACATAATGGGATATTCTAGGACAACGGATGAGCATGAGCATCACAAGGAAACATTATAGATAATCTTGTGGGTTCATAATTTGTATGAAAAATTATTAAAGTGTGATTTTTTGGAAAAAATGGATAAATTTCCTTGTCCATGTAATCTCTAAAATAGGGTTTTCTATATTTTTTTAAAAGGGAGAGGTTGTTATCTCCTTAAAATCGCTAAATAATGTCATTGAGATATGTAGTTTCGATGGTCTACCTAGTTACTGCTGATTCATTCTTCATGATTTTTTAAAATTGGTCTAATGATAGATTTAACAATATAAATTTAACTACTCCAATGGAATGAATAATTACCTAAGTCTTTTCAAGACCTTTATGTTTTCTTTATATAAACCCCAATCATGACGTTTTCAGAATTAGTAAAAGGGTTTGTGGTGTATTGTGATGCTTTGGGATATCTATTCAGATGTGTTCTCATTCATGGAGACCATGTTGTTTCTTATGGCTCAAGGTAGTCATGGTGTCATCAGAAGAACTACCCAACACATTATTTTGAGTTATTTAACACTGTCAATTCTCTAAATACTTGTCATCATTACCTCTTTGGGTAAAAATTTATAGAGTTTATAGATCGTATGCTCACGAAATATATTTCCTCTATATGGGATTAGAAAACAAGACATATAACATGAGTGGATTATCCCCAAATATTTGACTTTGAATTGAAACATACACTAGGGAATGTAAATTCGATGGAATATACATTATGTATAATTTCATATGGTTAGTTGGTAATAGAGTCCTTATACCAACGATAGTGGATGTTTGTGATGGATGATATATAGTTGGAATGTGAAGACTGAGGTGAAGTTGTGGTTTTCATTCATGTTCCACTCCTTCTTGATTTGCATGATACAGTTAAGGAGGCACAAACATAAGATTTGGAATGTGTTTCTATGAGGTCAAAACTCAATATTGGGGAGACTATTAATGTATGGAGGTTGGACGAGTGTTCAGTTTTGATGTTCATAAATTGCATGGCCGTATATATGGATTTTCGTGAACAACTTCATCTTGCATACCACCTTTGAGATGGTATGTCCATTCTAGAATACAAAATATGTATAGGTTATTATATAATGGTTTAGTGAGATGGAATGAAAAGTAAAGTGGATGAGTTTTTTTGAGATGCTTAACAGGTCATCTGGTTAAGGAAAATCATTAGTGATCAGTATGTTTATTGTAGTATTTACCAATACCTATTTGGAAATGAGAGCACATAACCATCCGTTTTGTAATAGGTCTCCAAACAATGGTTTGGAAACATGATTCCATGTGGATGAGAGTAGATTACATAAAAAATTAGACCCATTTCATCCATATCCATGAATATCATAAAGTGGATGTCTGGTAAAAAATAAATATATGAGAAGTGGTAAAGAAGAATGGCATACTATTTTTGATAGTGAAAGCCCAAGAATATAGGATTACATCTAATTTTTTGAAATCCGTATAGAAATCCCTTGGGACTCAATTGAATATGAGTGTGGTGTATCATCCTCATACGGATGGAGAATCTATACATTTGATATGAACATTGGAATACATGATACAATCTTGTGTAATGTATTTTAGTGGCTCATGAAAAAAGAACATATTGTTAATAGAGTATACATATAACAATTATTATAAAGCCTTGATACATTTGGCCCATTCTGAAGCATTATATGTCTATCCTTTTCAGTCCCCACTTTGTTGGGTGGAAATAGTTATTACTTCATTGGCTAGAATGAGCCTTTTCCAAGAGATGGAGAAGAAGATTCAGTTGATAATGAAATGGATAGTGATGGCTTAGAGTAATCAGGAATCATATGCAGATTAAGATCGATAGCGTTTGTCATTTTATGTGACCATTCATGCGTTCCTGAGAATCTCTCCAAGGATAGGCCATCGTCATTTTGGGAATAATGTAATGTTACCTCATCAAACACATAGGCCCTTTTGAGATACTTGAATGGGTTTGTGAGGTGGATTATTATTTGACATTTCCACCAAGGTTTAATGTAGTGCATAATGTGTTTTAGGTATCTCAGTTGAAAAATTATCAACCTAATCTAGACCATGAGATTTGATTGGATCACATTGACCTAGATTTGGATTCTTCATTGGTTCATGTGAAAATGTGAAATTTGGATAGTAAAGAGAATTTATTGCTTGGAAAAATAACTAGTCTCGTAAGGGTGTTGTGGAAAAATGGTTTTTCCCAGAACAAAACTTTGGAATGGGAGAAGGAAATGACCAAGAAATGGCCTAAACTCTTTTAGGATAACAATGCATTTCTATATTCTAAGGATTGAAATTCTAATGGTGGGGAGAATGTAGGATCCTCACTATCATGTAAGTAACCCTTTCATTATTATTTCATCGTATATAATATCTTATGGAGAATGTTAGGGGGAGTTTAGATGAATTTTCGAATATTATTGGGGATTATATAAAATTTCAGGGTTTGAGCATTGTTACTGAAATCTGTGAAACTCTTACCCGAAACTAGTTAAGTTTAAATTGCGGCTTTTGGATAGTCGTATGGTTTGTCAAATACTTGCAGCCAATAGAGATAAGCCATAAAAAGTAGGACAATGGTATTTTATCAGGGTTGTTGAATGTATTTTCTAACCATTTGTTCCAACCATGTGAGGTTCTCTTTGACCTAGAGTCGTGTGCCCGGTTAGTCTAACCGTACGACTATCCATTTATAGTTTAAAATTTAGATATGAAAAAGTGGATCTAGCTCTGGAATAGCTCTATACCACTTCTTTTTTCTCCATTTAATCCCTAATTGAATATTTATTCTGCATAAAGCATGTGTAATCCTTCCCCAATGAACTGTGGTTAATTCAAAGGATTTTCTTGGTGTGTTGAAGCTTTGATCCCTTTGTATGTCTTTATTTTTGTATATTTACTTATATCTATTTTTGTTCCCTCTCTTATATTGTTAGATACATTCATCTATAAATAGATATATGTTTTTTGATTCTAATAATGATATGAGATGTCGATTATTATGATTGGGAATGATATTTAAGGTGGATTATTTATGTTTTGACTTGGTATTACTTATGTTTTCATGACTTTATTCATTCCCACAATAATTATTGAGGTAGGTGGATCCACTCTCGACTCATATTTTTAGAACATGAAGTCTTAGTTTTAAATTAAATTTTTTTTCATCAAATTAATTGTGAAATAGTAGTGTAATTCTTTATATAAACCTTCTTTTTTGTTGTTTTGTAAAAATATTAAAATTTGGGGTTTAGGTGTAAAGTGAATAGAGTAATATGATTTTCAAATTATCATTTTTAAATGTTTATGTGAATTAATTTCATTGAAAAATATTTTAAATATGTTTTTTTTATTGAAAATATTTGTAAAATATGGTTTGACATGTGGTGGTCTTAAATAATTAAGCATGAATTGAATAGGATGGATAACGGTGGGGAAGTACAACCATCAAAAGGATGGTTTATAGACATGATGTTCCACCATAAAAGGTAAAACTATGACTATGTGGTCGAGAGTGTGTGTGTGGTTATGTGAAATTTAGTTGGTTATTCTAATATGGAAATTGTGAAAATGTAAATAATCTTATTCGTGGATTTATTGGGAAATTGGTTTTGTTTTGAGAAAGTTTCATTGTTATGGAATTTTTATTATATTTCTATGTAAATCAATTTAATTTATTTTATATAATTTTTCTATCATGTTATTTCTTGGTGGTGTGACTAGGGAAGCCATTTGGGGAATGCCTACTGATTTTCATTACTCACCACCTGCTTTTTAACTGTGGTTCTTTTGGAAAAATTGTTTATTATGACATGTGTAAAGGTAAGGTATCATATTTATTTATTGTCTCTTAGTGATACATGGGGTGTATTGTGGAGTTGTATCATGTAAAATTTTTAGAGCAATGATTTTATGTCTTTGGAGTACTAGATTTTTTAAGTTTAGTCATCCAATTATTACTTTGATGATTAATATTATTACCCTATGGTACTCTATGGTAGTTATTCTGACATCAATGGAATTACATTGAGTTTTTTTATTTATTATAATGCATCATGTAGTGTTCCTTTTATTATGGAATTTTTGGGTTGGTGGTTTTCTGTATCAAAGAGAAAATCCCCCCCCCCCCCCCTCGATTTTATTTAATCAGTTGTCATTTATTGGATTCCTTAAATGCCTTGGGAATGTCTCCGATCCCCATTTATCAATTTTTCCTCAACTCAAGCCAATTAGGAAGGTTAGGATGTTACAATTAATGTGTGTTCCATAACTCAATGTATATGAGAGGGGTGAACAGTATACTAGGATCATATTGATCTGAGACACTATAAAGGTCTCTTGTCATCAATTTTTTATTTCCAAAAAATTTCCTTATAAAAAATTATATAAAATTAAATTATAAAATTTATTTATAAATGATAAATCACTCCCCTCATGGTTAATATGTTACCTTCTCAATGGGTGAAATAGTAAGTTTTTTTGTTTCATAATTATTTCTCAAAACATATTTTTTCATATTGAACATGCTCTTATGGCTGAAAAGGTCAAATCCTTTCAAAATATATAGTAAATATTATTTGATACACTTAAAAAATGATGTGTGGAGTTTTCATAAGTGTCTATAATAGACCATAGGAAATGGAAATTGCATAAAAAGTAATAAATAACTAGATCTGTGGCTGGATATCTTTCAAAAAAATTGTTAAAAAAAGTATAATAACACATTGAGTCAATTATTTTGTTAATATATTCCATAATAACAACCAACTTATTTTCACGTACTCTATTATTCATGAACTAGAAGTTTCATTTATGGAATTTATGGAAATAAAAATAGAATTTACTTCAGACAAAAAATTGGGATATTGAATCTATAAGGGTGAAAAATGATAGAGCATCATTAAACATTGGTGAGATTCTCCACAAAGTAATGAGATGCTTGAATTTTTTGGAGTATCCTTTATATAAAATAGTACATTTCAAGTTCCATAAATTTCAAAAACTAATTGGTGTTATGAGTTATTTTATAAAATTGTATATTTTTATCTAAATTTTATAATTATGAATTTTTTTTGAATTAATGAATGAATGTTTCAATAACTCTTCATGAGAAATATATCATCTCATATAATGAGATACTTATTATATCATCCTATCTTTCTATCATAATCTATTTTGTATAATGGGGTGCACAATGACAAAATATTTCATAAAAAACAAATTTATACATGTAATATATAATATTTAAAATCTATAAAAATTAGGACAATTAACTTATACATAAATATTTATCATTTAAATATATATAATTATATCATATAAATATAAATATATCATATTTAAATTTTAAATTATATGATAATTTAAATCATATAAATATCTCATATTTCAACTAATATAAAAATATCTCCTCAAATTGGATAAAAATATCATTTGGACTCCCTCATGCATAACAATTTCATCCAGGCATGTGTAGTTATAAAAATATAATACACATAAAAACTAATACAATATGGTTTCAATCATGAATAATAATATTTATTATATAATAATTTATTCCAAATACAATCCTTATCCAACTTGTCTTTTATGTGACCCTCGAGTACCTTTTAAATACTTATAATGATTTGGAATTTTCAGTTTATTATAATATGTAAAAAACATTTAGAAATTAATCACTAATACAAGTACTTAAATGGGATTGGTGTGATCCCCATTGGGTCACTTTTATTGTATAAAAAACTCATTAATCCTTGAACCTTTAGAGTATAATAATTAAATCATATCAGTGTGTCAAATACAATTTATTAATACATGATTAGTTTATCTTCAATATCACCCAATTTAGGTCCACGATATAAAAAATGGTTTAATGGTCATATAAATATATTATTTTTTTATTCAAATACATTTTCTTGTTTGATATTATATATATTAATCCTCTATTAATATATATTTCGGAATGTTTTAAATCAATATCAATGCCTGAGAATTCATATGTAAATAATGTTCTGAATTCTATAGAAGAATATATAGAAATGACCTTTTAAAGATGAGTATATGTTTTGTGTGGGATTAATTCAAGTTAATACAAAACAATCTCTTGGTAGAATGAACCTGTTAAAAATTTACGTGAGAAAAATATATTATCAAATATGATAATGATTTGGAACAATGTACTTTTATATAATAGACACCAAAAGATAACAAATGAAACCAATATGGTTTTTGTAATATGATAGGCTAAACCAATTATTTTGAGATTGGTGGGATTTTTTTATGTTACTGGTTTCTTAGGTTATGTTGGTGAGAATTTTTTTTGTGGAGGCATTATGGGGTGTGGTCCAGAAGGAGATTGTACAAAAACGTGATGGTGATGAAGGAATTTATGCAGCCATATTGGATCGTGGAGAAGAAGAGGGTCATCCAAATATTATAAAGGCCTCCACCAAGAAATGGGATTGGGTGGTTATTTGTTAGGACCTCCCGAGCCCATCAATATCATCCCCTTTGTGCTTGGTGAGGTTAATCAACCCTTCCCAATGATGTCGCCACCCCATGACAAGAATATGTGGTTAAGAAGATTCCAGTGTTCATTTGGGTTGGAAGTTGGTTTAGAATGTATTTTTATTCCTATTTCTTGGGTTTATTTAAATACTGATAGTTTATTTTTTGTTTCTATAGAAACTAAAATATATATATTGAGGTAATATTCATGAGTAATTTTGGTGGAAATTAGTTCTGGTTTTTTAGATTATTGTTAGTAGTAATGTAGTGTGATAGTAGTGGAATTAGAATTCAAATAATAGTGGTATTACTTCTATTGGGATATATATCATGTATTTATTTAACCATTCTCCTGTAGTGGGGTGAAAATTTTTATTACATTATGTTGACAAGAGTATTTTTGAGTACAATTAATTACTAACAATAAAATATGCATGCCTAAAAACACACATATATATACACACACATTTAAATATATTTTTTATAATGATATACGCACAAACATTTAAGATATTTAAATATTCATTTTGTTTATCATGTTAATACATATTTCATAAAACACCCCAGCCTTAAACATTTCATAATATTAAATTAATATAATAATTCACTTGGAGTATCTTTTCAGGTTTAGAGATTTAGAAAATTAGGTTATAACTTATACATAAAAACATGAATATTAAATGTGGACTCTGTGTCCATTTTTTCATAAAATAAAAACTCATTAAAAAACTGAAAGATGTTTATTTCAATGTTTTATTCAGTATGACAATTCCTTGATCCAATCTTTGACCCTATTTCACTTTATGTCCTGTGAAAAACATTTCAGAAACATGGGATGAGCCTAAAAGAATTACGAAGGGATACATAAAGAAGGGAAAATGTTAGATTTTCAAAATAAAAATTATACTATGAATACATTATCATAAAGAAATACCTTTCCCCCCTTAAGAATTAGAAAAAACACTTCACTAAATATAATCTCATTACATGCCATTTTTGTAACCTAATGATTACCACAAATATCATAAAAATGAAACATATATCATATAAAGGAAACATGGGACATTAATACACTGAAATGGAATAACCATACAGTCTACTTCCACACGGATCACTAATTGGTATAGCCATACGACTAACTTCTATACCCAATTTGTTTGAGGTTATAATGTAACCACCTTCCCTTAGTTTATCATAGAACCAACCATCATTTTTTTATCACATAACCACCCATCATTTTTTTATCATGTAACCACCCGTCAAATGTCCAAATACCATTTTACAATCAAAACCCAAAAAATATAGAAAATATCAACATTTCACAAATCGCATTTCATTTGAAATCACAAGAAATCATTTCATGATATTGAAATTCTAAATCCATTTCAAAAACCAATTTCAATACCAAAATACATAAAAATGGTATGTGGTTTTTATTTTCCTTTTAAAAATTTTTTGGCTTGTTAAGGAAGCCAAATATCAAATAATGCTCACAGTATTGGAAATGTATTTGTTTCCATATAAGTTAAAAACATTCTTTTTTTGTTTAGTAAAATTCCTCATAAAAAATATTCCCTTTTAATGAAATTAATATTCAAAGAAGATTATTATAAAATTTTTAAAATAAGGAGGTGTATATTATCAAAACATGCCTCAATGAATGGAGATTGTGTAACAGCCCAAGATTTTATAAAAAAATATTCTTTTTAATTTTATTAAAGTCTTGTGTTGTACGCTACACCAAAAGGAGCTTGCACAACACGCATCCTTGACTTGCCTTGCATTACACGCAATCACGACCTTCCTCGATAGCGTGTGTAATACGCAATACCGAGTTTCACTAAACAACGATATGCTATTAAAATATTATTAAAACTAGCCGTTATGAATAGTAATAACCACTTTTTAAAACTCTGTAAATCTTATTTTTCAAAATGAACTTCATTTTTGGATTCGGAGTATCGAATTTAGCCTAAGGTGAAATTTTGGTACTTTTCGGATAACTTTCATATTCTGATGAATAGTGAAAATTACTAAATTATAATTAAAAACAACTTTTTTAATCGAAATAATTAATAGTGATAAATTATTAATTTGAGTGGTTTTTAAGTATATTTAGAATATATTTTTACAATTTAATTCAATGTTGGTCATTGGATGTAATTTCACATTTAAACTAGACATAATCAAGTGTCAATCTTTTGATATATATTGTTTCTTAAAAACACGCTATTTGTTTTAACAGCGAGATTTAATTATAAAATTAATTAATGCAAATTCTATGATATGAATTTGGTAAAATAGACTTCATTTTTGAATTCGGAATATGAAATATAGCTTAGGATGAAATTTTGGCATTGTTCTGAAAAACATCAATTTTTGATGAATAGTGAAACTACTAAGTGTTAGTTAAAAAAATTAATTTCTTCATAAATCTTAATTTTACCGCTTCTGTGAATGGAATTTCAAAAATCCGAGAGACACGGTTGATGTCAGTAAGTAAAATGTGGTTCAATGAGATGAAAATAATTTTTGGTGAATAGTAACTTTTTACATTTTTTACCACGGTTAATAGTAAATAGGGTAACTAAGGGTAAATATGATATTAATATTACCCTAACACATGTTCTAATTCTATTGGATAAGTGTAATTCGACCAAAAACAACCTTATGAATATAATATGACCATTTAGGTCCACTTGGATTAGATTATGACATTTAATATTATATTATTTAATGAATAGTTAAAATAGTTAAAATCAATGTTTAATAACTAAAACATTTTTAATATGGGGTTATACATAAGATAAATTCGACTATAAATATTAATTAGAAATATAAAAAGATTTCCTACATAATGATATTTTATTTATAATTTTTAGACCTTAAATAAATTAATTTATTTATGACACAACGATGATGCAGTAATTACCCTTTTAAGGAAATATTAACATAATTGATGTTATAAATGCTCAAATGAATGTAATTTGAGACTTTTTATGACTTAAACTAATTTTATAGGTTACTATGATATATTAGTGTTGATTTAATCAACTTTGTTCGAACATATAATTCTGTTATGACTTTCACAAAAATCATATATCAAATAGTGTCAAAATTGACACAAAATAGTTTTTAAATCAAATATTATATTATTTATTGTTATTTTATTCCTAAAAATCTAAGGTTCGGCCAAATGACTTAGATAACGATATATTTATTAATAATATACAATTTGGGGTTCGTTTGGCATGTTATAGTAAGTGTATTAACCATATAGTGAAAGAAAACAAAAAGACACGGTAAAAGTTAAATTATTTAACTTAGAGTTAAATCTAATTGATAAGGTTACAATAATACCCTAAACTTGTCTAAATTCTATTGGATGAGAGGATTTCGAACCATCCCCACCTTATCCTCGAAATAAATCAATTTGGAGCTAATTAAAACCGAACTTGACTTTATAATAAAATAATATTTTGAGATATTCCTAAGGTGCCCCTCTCCTCCCTTATAAAAGGGCACCTCCTCCCCCTCCTCCTCACACCAATTTGAGCACTCAAGCTCGGCCAACCCCTGCCATTTTCTCCTCTCCACTTCCCTAGAATAATCCTAGAGGTACTGGTCTTCTCCAAAGACCAATCTTAGTTCCTTAAGTGGAGGATTCAAAGAGGCGTTCCAAAGAAGAGGTAATATCCATTACCGATCTTTTCCATTTCTTTCTTCTTCAACTTCTTCTTCTTTAGTTGTTTCATGATAAAGTAATAACATCAGTATTACTTACATACTGATATGTTATTATAAATATGAAACAACCCTAATTAACCTTCTATCCATCCTACGGAAAAATGAAATCACCGCGCGTGCGTACGTAAGGAATACCGTCTCCACGCCGTGGTGTAATCTATTTTTCCACCATCACCTTACAAGGATGGTTATAATGGGGTAATAAGTAACTATATATGATTATTATGAAGTAATATTGATACTGAAATAATATATATATATATATACTCCAATACAATTCCACGATCATAGGAACGATATCATCACTCGTGCGTACGTACGGAATACCGTCTCCACGATGTGATGCGACTCGTTCTACATGATCTTCATTTCATAATGATTATATAAATGAATTGAATGAATGAATATGGTATATACTACACTAATACCATTCTGTAAATGAATTATCTATAACCTAAAGATAAGAATAAGTATTTATTCGACAAAACACGCATAAGAACTAAAAGTTATAAGGACCCGAGTAACAAGTAACAATGAAATATTACTAACAAGAAGCTAATAATATGACCATATATGATATCATATCAATATGTATGATTCTGGAATAAGTCAATAACATTATTTAAACCATTATACAGGAGCTTCGGACACGAACAAAGCAAATCAGACCTAAGGTAAGGGAAATATCACAATCTCATTTTTATCCGAGATTGTTTATACTTTGGTATTTACTGGGATGTATTTTATCATCCACATACATGTTTCCCCAATATGTAATATTTATATCCTTCTACAATAGTTTATATCCAATTTTACCCTTCGGTGAGTTTTTAGTAAAAGATATGAAAGGAATCTTTTGTCATTTTTCGTACGACGTACTTTTTGACTTTTCCGACAAAAGTACGAGAAGAATGTTTTTTTTAACTTAAACGGCACGAACGGATTTTTACGGTTTTATAAAGCATTATTTTCATGAAGCTTCCTCCAAAATATTTCATGACTATTTTAAATAAAATCTCTTTCTTTTAAAATTTCATGACATTTTGTGGAACGAAATTGATTTTGAAGAAGAAAGGATATTTTCCTCAAGAATTCATTTCAAGTGTTTTATCAAAATTATTTTCCATCTAAGATAATATAGGGTTCTGTTTCTATCCCTATTATTACATTTATTTGATTATGTTGTGATGAAATTATTTTTATGAATTCCTTTATCTTGTATGAATTGTTTTATGATGTCATGATGTTTATGATTCCCATTTTTATTACATGGGTTATGCTATGATGTATGGTTTATGATTTTGTGGCACACATAAGAATGGTATCATTATGAGATGGGTGGGACCTATATCTCCCTCCAATGCATTGGGTAATGATTTTATATCTCATGAGATAGACATGGCTGGAATGGTAGGTTATACCGGTTCAGTGAAACAGGACTGAAACGAGGGTTACTCGATTCAGAAAGGGACTTTGTCCACTAAGATAGTCTTGGCAATGAGACTTTACTCACAAGAAATGATTCTCTATGATTATGTGTGAATGCCACAAAGTTTCATGTTTTATGTTATGATTATTGTGATTACATTTCACTGCCATGATTTACCCCATGTTATGAAATTATGATCTCTTTTGCAGGTTAAGATTTCCAAAAGTTATGTGCTTATGTATTTGATGTGATTGATATTTCTTTTGTTTACCCTTACTGAGCATTTGAGCTCACCCTTTTATGTTTTCTTTTCCCCAGGATATAAAGAAAGGTTTTAGGTATTAAAAAAAGAAGATCTTTATGGGAGATGTTGAAGATCTTTCACCACGATTAGAAGATTATATTCCGAGTTTCCAAAGACACTAAACTATTACGGTCCTTGTGTGTGTGTTTTTGTTATGTACTAAGTATTCCGCAAATGTAATGTAATGTCCATGTACGTCAAGATACGGGTCTCTACAGTTGGTATCAGAGGAAAGGTTTAGTCAACCTTTGGAAACTAGGATGCGAAAACGTTAGTGAGATCCCTAGAGATATTTCTAAGGTATGTCTAGGGATGTCTCTACGGTTAAGTATACGTATAGGTTATAGTCCTAGAATTGTGCTAACGATCTTCGAATTTAACCTAAGATGTTAGATATTGAGGGTACTACCCCTTTATTATGTTGTTTTCCCTAGCATGATTTTTGCCTCTCATACTATTCTTTTGGGGTTTTAGACGATGGCTGGAACCCGATGGAACCGTGTTAATGCGGAATGTGATGGGCAATGCAATGATTGTCCCCCTGAGCAACCAAACGATATGGGAGCCGGAATGCAAAATCTTGTAGCCATGCTCACACAACTTTCTCAAGCTATGAATCATGCAGGACTTCCAAATGAGCAAAGGAAGGAGCAACGTTCTGTTGAATCCTTCATGAGGCAGCGTCCACCTTCTTTCAGTGAGTCTACTGATCCATTAGTTGCTGAACAATGGATTAGTACTACTGAAAAGATATTTTCAGTTCTTCAATGTTCTGAACATGATAAATTCATCCTAGCAGTGTATCGTTTGGAAGGAGATGCTGATCAATGGTGGAATATTATTAAGAATACGAGGCAAAGGGATGAAATTGAGTCTATGGAATAGGACGAGTTCAAGAACTTATTTTTCAATAAGTACTTCCCTCGTATTCTCCGAACAAAGATGGAGAAAGAGTTTCTTGAACTAAAGCAAAGGGATGATGAATCTGTTGGTACCTATGAAGCGAATTTTACAAGACTTGCAAGGTACGCTTCCGGTATTATCATCCAACCTAAAAGTAAAGTTGATCGATTTTTCAATGGCTTAAAACCGAGTCTTCTAAGGGCATTAGCTATAAGAGACTTCAGTAGCTATGAAGAAATTGTGCGTTGTTCTATCAAGGTAGAAATGGAAGTTGGTGTTACATATCCATCTCATGGGTTTGACAAGAAACGAATGATGGAGTTCAAGGAGAAAACTCAGAATAATGGTGAAAAGAAGATGAATGTTTCCTTATGCACAAAGTGTGGAAAGAATCATGGTGGAGATTGTCTTAAAGGGACTAGAAAATGTTTTAAGTGTGGAAAAGAAGGTCATCGAGCAGCTGAGTGTCGAAGTAATGGAAAATGGGATTCTAATGAAGTGAATAAAGAAAACACTGTAGAGAACGTACAACCAACACTTCAATGCTTCAAGTGCAAGGAAATGGGGCATTATGCTAATAAATGCCCTAATCCAAGGGTTAGTGATGATCGACATGAGCAACCGCTTAAGGCAAAGGACAAAGGGAAGTCACATGCGATCACTATTGGCAATGTTGAATATGACAACGATGTGGTGGAATGATTAAGTGTTTATGTAATGGGATTCTAAAATAATGTTGTATCTTGGAATATTGGAATATTTATGTATTGGTCTAATGTGGTATTCAAAGTGATTGAGATATTATGCGCATAATGAAGGGAAAACGAGAAAATGAAATGTTTAACAGTATTCATGAGCTCATGATTGATATAAGGACTAAGTTTGAGTATATAGAATTTTGAGGATTTTGGTATGTGAAAAGTGTTAACTTTTAACTGCATTCATGTTTTCACTAAGGTATTCAAGAGAATACACGATTAAGGACTTTGAATGTTTGGAATGTGACCAACAAAACTTATCTTATGATATATGGGGATCGATGATGGTGTTAAATCTCTGGTAATCATTTTCACTATATTATGAGAGTCGACTGCAGTATTATGGATAAGCCTAAAAGATTGGAATGGATTATGTTGGACATAAGTTAGTATTGTTTGTTTTTTCGATATTATTGATGGGATGTTATATAGTTTTGGAAAAAGGACAACCTGCAGGACGGGCGACAGCCCATCGCTTCGGACAAGGCTGTGGGAATCGAACCCACAACCGAAGTGCGACTGACCTTTATCGCCTACCACAGGCCTACAGGAAGTCCCTGTTTAGTAGAAACTAGTTTTATTATATTAAGCAGTATGATATATGAAGTATAAGTCCATTTTAGAAACCATATATGATTAATCTCACTATAGATCGACTTATGCATATAATTTTTGCTAACCTTTTGTTTGAGACAGATGGAATGACCCGTCATTCTATCACATGATCTGCTAACACTTCATGAATAACAAATTCAACTTCATTTATTTAAGAGATGAAGTGGAAATTGTTCAAGGCACGAACAATAGTGAGATTGTACCAAAATAAAGTAAGTATTTATTCTAATTCAAATTTTCAACTTTAGGGAAATGATCTTGAAAACCAAAAATGTTGTCCTAGTGATCTTATACCTGATTAATCAGATGGTACCTTATATCATCACAAATCTATGGATTTGTGATTACTGGATTTTCCATAGCCATGTTCTCTACCACTCTCCATCAGAACATGATGGTTAGATTTCTCTTCCATATCCATATTTTCACCTATGTGGAAACCCAATGATTAGTTTATTTGGGTAACCGTTACGTTTCATACTTTTGTTTTTAAAGATTGGTTTTGATATTCCTTTTTACGATGTGGGTTTCTATTAAAGAAACTTTCGAATAGTAAACCATTTATAACCCCGACGAATTTCTAGGGTGAAATTCATTTTAAGGGGGGTAGAATGTAACAGCCCAAGATTTTATAAAAAAATATTCTTTTTAATTTTATTAAAGTCTTGTGTTGTACGCTACACCAAAAGGAGCTTGCACAACACGCATCCTTGACTTTCCTTGCATTACACACAATCACGACCTTCCTCGATAGCGTGTGTAATACGCAATACCGAGTTTCACTAAACAACGATATGCTATTAAAATATTATTAAAACTAGCCGTTATGAATAGTAATAACCACTTTTTAAAACTCTGTAAATCTTATTTTTCAAAATGAACTTCATTTTTGGATTCGTAGTATCGAATTTAGCCTATGGTGAAATTTTGGAACTTTTCGGATAACTTTCATATTCTGATGAATAGTGAAAATTACTAAATTATAATTAAAAACAACTTTTTTAATCGAAATAATTAATAGTGATAAATTATTAATTTGAGTGGTTTTTAAGTATATTTAGAATATATTTTTACAATTTAATACAATGTTGTTCATTGGATGTAATTTAACATTTAAACCAGACATAATCAAGTGTCAATCTTTTGATAGATATTGTTTCTTAAAAACACGCTATTTGTTTTAACAACGAGATTTAATTATAAAATTAATTAATGAAAATTCTATGATATGAATTTGGTAAAATAGACTTCATTTTTGAATTCGGAATATGAAATATAGCTTAGGATGAAATTTTGGCATTGTTCTGAAAAACATCAATTTTTGATGAATAGTGAAACTACTAAGTGGTAGTTAAAAAAATTAATTTCTTCATAAATCTTAATTTTACCGCTTCTGTGAATTGAATTTCAAAAATCCGAGAGACACGGTTGATGTCAGTAAGTAAAATGTGGTTCAATGAGATGAAAATAATTTTTGGTGAATAGTAACTTTTTACTTTTTTTACCACGGTTAATAGTAAATAGGGTAACTAAGGGTAAATATGATATTACTATTACCCTATCACATGTCCTAATTCTATTGGATAAGTGTAATTCGACCAAAAACAACCTTATGAATATAATATGACCATTTAGGTCCACTTGGATTAGATTATGACATTTAATATTATATTATTTAATGAATAGTTAAAATAGTTAAAATCAAAGTTTAATAACTAAAACATTTTTAATATGGGGTTATACATAAGATAAATTCGACTATAAATATTCATTAGAAAGATAAAACGATTTCCTACATAATGATATTTTATTTATAATTTTTAGACTTTAAATAAATTAATTTATTTATGACACAACGATGATGCAGTAATTACCCTTTTAAAAAAATATTAACATAATTGATGTTATAAATGCTCAAATTAATGTAATTTGAGACTTTTTATGACTTAAACTAATTTTCTAGGTTACTATGATATATTAGTGTTGATTTAATCAACATGGTTCGAACATATAATTCTGTTATGACTTTCACAAAAATCATATATCAAATAGTGTCAAAATTGACACAAAATAGTTTTTAAATCAAATATTATATTATTAATTGTTATTTTATTCCTAAAAATCTACGGTTCGGCCAAATAACTTAGATAACGATATATTTATTAATAATATACAATTTGGGGTTCGTTTGGCATGTTATTGTAAGTGTATTAACCATATAGTGAAAGAAAACAAAAAGACATGGTAAAAGTTAAATTATTTAACTTAGAGTTAAATCTAATTGATAAGGTTACAATAATACCCTAAACTTGTCTAAATTCTATTGGATGAGAGGATTTCGACCCATCCCTACCTTAGCCTCGAAATAAATCAATTTGGAGCTAATTAAAACCGAACTTGACTTTATAATAAAATAATATTTTGAGATATTCCTAAAGTGCCCCTCTCCTCCCTTATAAAAGGGCACCTCCTCCCCCTCCTCCTCACACCAATTTGAGCACTCAAGCTCGGCCAACCCCTGCCATTTTCTCCTCTACACTTCCCTAGAATAATCCTAGATGTCCTGGTCTTCTCCAAAGACCAATCTTAGTTTCTTAAGTGGAGGATTCAAAGAGGCGTTCCAAAGAAGAGGTAATATCCATTACCGATCTTTTCAATTTATTTCTTCTTCAACTTCTTCTTCTTTAGTTGTTTCATGATAAAGTAATAACATCAGTATTACTTACATACTTTTATGTTATTATAAATATTAAACAACCCTAATTCACCTTCTATCCATCCTACGGAAAAATGAAATCACCGCGCGTGCGTACGTACGGAATACCGTCTCCACGCCGTGGTGTAATCTATTTTTCCACCATCACCTTACAAGGATGGTTATAATGGTGTAATAAGTAACTATATATGATTATTATGAAGTAATATTGATACTGAAATAATATATATATATACTCCAATACAATTCCACGATCATAGGAACAATATCATCACTCGTGCGTACGTACGGAATACCGTCTCCACGATGTGATGCAACTCGTTCTACATGATCTTCATTTCATAATGATTATATAAATGAATTGAATGAATGAATATGGTATATACTACACTAATACCATTCTGTAAATGAATTATCTATAACCTAAAGATAAGAATAAGAATTTATTCGACAAAACACGCATAAGAACTAAAAGTTATAAAGACCCGAGTAACAAGTAACAATGAAATATTACTAACAAGAAGCTAATAATATGACCATATATGATATCATATCAATATGTATGATTCTGGAATAAGTCAATAACATTATTTAAACCATTATACAGGAGCTTCGGACACGAACAAAGCAAATCGGACCTAAGGTAAGGGAAATATCACAATCTCATTTTTATCCGAGATTGTTTATACTTTGGTATTTACTGGGGTGTATTTTATCATCCACATACATGTTTCCCCAATATGTAATATTTATATCCTTCTACAATAGTTTATATCCAATTTTACCCTTCGGTGAGTTTTTTGTAAAAGATATGAAAGGAATCTTTTGTCATTTTTCGTACGAGGTACTTTTTGACTTTTCCGACAAAAGTACGAGAAGAATGTTTTTTTTAACTTAAACGGCACGAACGGATTTTTACGGTTTTATAAAGCCTTATTTTCATGAAGCTTCCTCCAAAATATTTCATAACTATTTTCAATAAAATCTCTTTCTTTTAAAATTTCATGACATTTTGTGGAAAGAAATTGATTTTGAAGAAGAAATGATATTTTCCTCAAGAATTCATTTCAAGTGTTTTATCAAAATTATTTTCCATCTAAGATAATATAGGGTTCTGTTTCTATCCCTATTATTACATTGATTTGATTATGTTGTGATGGAATTATTTTTATGAATTCATTTATCTTATATGAATTGTTTTATGATGTCATGATGTTTATGATTCACATTTTTATTACATGGGTTATGCTATGATGTATGGTTTATGATTTTGTGGCACACATAAGAATGGTATCATTATGAGATGGGTGGGACCTATATCTCCCTCCAATGTATTGGGTAATGATTTTATATCTCATGAGATAGACATGGATGGAATGGTAGGTTATACCGGTTCAGTAAAACTGGACTGAAACGAGGGTTACTCGATTCAGAAATGGACTTTGTCCACTAAGATAGTCTTGGCAATGAGTCTTGACTAACAAGAAATGATTCTCTATTATTATGTGTGAATGCCACAAAGTTTCATGTTTTATGTTATGATTATTGTGATTACATTTCACTGCCACGATTTACCCCATGTTATGAAATTATGATCTCTTTTGCAGGTTAAGATTTCCAAAAGTTATGTGCTTATGTATATGATGTGATTGATATTTATTTTGTTTACCCTTACTGAGCATTTGAGCTCACCCTTTTATGTTTTCTTTTCCCCAGGATATAAAGAAAGGCTTTAGGTATTAAAAAAAAGAAGATCTTTATGGGAGATGTTGAAGATCTTTCACCACAATTAAAAGATTATATTCCGAGTTTCCAAAGACACTAAACTATTACGGTCCTTGTGTGTGTGTTTTTGTTATGTACTAAGTATTCCGCAAATGTAATGTAATGTCCATGTACGTCAAGATACAGGTCTCTACAGATTGAATCAAAGTCCATTACCTCATGTCCGACTTGACTTGTTCGTTATTTAAATTTTTTAAATAATAAACATAATTTAATTTCTACTTGATTCAAAACCTTTTTCACATTATTATACTTTTTATATCACATATTACAATGTTATAAAAATAACACAATTATTTATGTTAACATCAGTTGTTTTGTCGATATTGGGTACTTGAGTCCAAATGGACTTTTAAAAATCTAAAATTTTCCTTCCTGTCAAAAGTAAATTATCTTAAAAATATTATTCATGATTTAAATATCATATATATCTATTATATATGTTTTTATAATATTCAATAACATTTGGATATATCTAATGAAATACACCATTCATGGAGATGGTAAGCCGTACGTATGCATTAATGCTACATTAATTTCATTTCATATTTGAAGGAAAAAACCCTAAATGATACATAGGTAAATTATAACTCCAGTGTAATATCATATTTTATATACATTATATAACTTCATTAATTCCTTCCTTTATATGTTCCATGTATGGAATGAATGAGTCATATCACTTGGAGGGGGCGGTTCCCCACACTACCTAAAATGAAATTATTTTATTTATACAACATGAAAAGAATAAAGGTATGTTCTAAATGATAATTACAGAAGCATAGGGATAAAATAAATATTATATATATCGTATATATCATATATAATTTCAGTTCCATCATAATGGTCCCCAAAGAGGAGGTATGAGAAGATTAAATAATCATCATTTCGTGAAGTAGTAGTTCACTGTCCATAGAAATAGTATGTTCTATACTCATTAGAAGAAGTTGTGTCTATGTGTAGTTTGAATCCTTCCCATAAAAATGAACTAGTATATATATTATACTATTTCTGTAATGTAAAAAAATAATAAGAAGATCATAGGGATTGGAGAAGGAAAATAATAGAAAGGAACTAGAGGTAAGATGTTACCTCAAATCAGGAAACTTCGTTTGATTTTAGCCCAAGTTCTTTCTTGAATTGCATTCTTCACACGATGAGGTTTCAAGAATAAATAAAGAAATGTCTGGAGCTTATTAACGTAGAGTTTGGATGAGACTAGAGGATTGAGAGGTGTGAGTAATGGGTTAGAAGTGGTGTCACCTTATAGAGGGATGAGGGGCACATTAGGAATGTATTGAAATATTATTTTATTATTAATTAATTTTGTAATTATAATAACACCAAATTCATATATTTTGAATATTAGATGGTGATGGGTTTAAATAATTTCCCAAAAATCATTTTGCACAAATTCAGGTCAAAAAATTAACCTTATCCTTTATCTTTAACCTTTAGTTAAATAATTTAATTTTTACCATGTATTCTTGTATTTTTATACTATATTGTTAATATAGTTACTAAAAAATTCGAATCTAACCTCAAGTGGTTCATTAATGACATTTTAAACCTCATCTAGGTCATTTTTCTGAAACATATATTTTTAAGACTATTATATCCTTTAATAATATAATATTTGATTTAAAACACAATTGTGTCAATTTATATATAATTCATATAATGAATTTTAAAAAAATCCATAACAACATGATTCTTTCGAACAACCTTCATTAATTAAATGAAAAAAATAAATAATCATCCATAATATTCATGTATAGAATAATATGTTTCTAAATAAATTTATGATAATTTTTATAATCAAATTTATTTAAACCATTCATTATTATGGAAATAACTACATCATCATTGTGTCATAATTAAATTTATTTATTTGATGTCTAAAAATTATAATTAAAATACCATGATCTAGGAAGACTTTTTAGATTCCTAATTTTAATTTATAGTAAAAGATATCAGTTATATAACCTATTTAAAAATTGTTTTATTTAAATATTTAAGTTTATGTTATATTTTCTTTAACATTTAATTAAAATTAAATAAATGACATTTTTAGAAAAAAGTGGATCCATGGGGTCCAAAAATCAACCAATAAATTTCCATGGTCAAAAATATCTCATCTAATAGGATTAAAGTGCATGTTAGGGTAATTTAATATTATTATAATATTATTTTTCACCCTTATTTACCGGATTTACCCTTTAACCATGGTAAATAAAATATTAATACAAGTTACTATAAATAATGCCTAAAAAATAAAAGTTATGTATTTACACAATTTGGACAACCTGATTCAAAATAAAGAATCCATTTTTCCAAATTCCAAAAACAGATGTTTCAAAAACAATATTTAAATTAATTCTCATTGTCAAAACCAAAAACCATGTTTTTAAGAAATAATTACTATCAAAAGATTAATATTCGGTTATGTCTAATTAGAAAGTGAAATTAATTCCAATGACCGAAATTGGAATGAATGGTAAAAACATAATCTAATTATATGTTGAAACATGGTGCATTCACCCAAAAATAAAATAGCTACATCCATACTAGAAGAGCACTAGACATACATGAAGTTGTTTTCATTCTCAATAGGAGAACACAAGCTGCACCTATGTTAAGGAGTGAAGAACTGCAGCTTATACACTCAAGCTGAAAAAGCTGAACCTGAAAATCATTGAAGAAAACGACACTCTGTTTTTGAGAAAAAGACCAGATAAGGACTCAAAATCATTTTTGATTAATCAAAAGAGTCCATAGCTTCACTTCACATCACTGGGAAATTTTAAACTCTTATCCACTGTCATAGTGGTTCGTTTACTTACATTTTGAGAAGTGTGTATACTCGGTATATTTCATACACACACTGTCTCATGTACCAAGCTGGAGGATTTCTAAACCCTTATTCAAACTCTATAACTTCCTTGTATCCCACTGTGCATTGTGGTAGAGGTCTAGTTAGACCTGGATAGCCTGTGAGTTGTTTTTTGTTTTCCCACGTAGAACTGTGGCAGAGGTCTTTGTACCTGGACAATGTTTTCACAATTGTTTACCCTTATCCAGGGTGTGGATCAAATTTATATAAATTGTTCGAGAGGACTAAGTCTCGGCTTGAGACTGAACCACTTGGTTACATCTGTTGTGGTTTTTAGATTAAGTCTAAATTATAATATATTTTTTATATTCCAATGCCAATTACATTGAAATACAATTTGTTTAAAATTTACTTTGATAGTTAAACTAGCAGGTGTTTATACTTATTTGTAAACAAGTAAGTCAGTTTCAAAAGAAAATTTAATAATCTAATTAAAACAACTGAGACCTAATCATTCATTGAGAAACTAATTGAACATTTACAATCTGTACAAATTCACTATAGTTAAACTTGTTTTCAAATAGAGGGATTTTAAGAGAAATAGTTTTTAATAGAAATTTTAATTGGAACTAAATTCACCCACTCTTGAGTATCCACTCCGACCAACATGTGGTATCAGAGGTTTGTTTATTATTATAGGATTTCAAAACACTATGTTTTTCAACTATGATTTTTTTTTGCATCTTTAAATATCATAAATTTTTATTAGTACTAAATTTTATATCTTTAAATATATTTTCGAAAATCTAGTGTTGGACAATAGACTTGAAGGTGCTGCTACCAACCAGCCACCTTTCATTAATGGTACAAAATATTCCCAGTGGAAAAATAAGATGAAAATTCACTTAGAGATTATGGGATTTCATATCTAGATTGCTATAGAAGCTCAATATAAGATTCCAAGAACCGATAGAACTACTTGGCATAAAGATACTAAGACTACTGCGAACAATAACTATAAAGCAATGAATGCCTTGTACTGTGATTTAGGAGATGAAGAATTTCATCGCATATCTTCTTGTAAAACTGCTTATGAAATTTGGGACACTTTGGCTATTACCCATGAGGGAACAACCAATGTTAAAGAAATAAGGTTGAATACCAATACTATTAAAAATGATAATTTTAAAATGAAGCCTGATTAACCAATTTCTGACATGTATCTCAGGTTCAATGAAATTGTAAACACCATGAGCTCTCTTGGTAAAGTTGTTCCTGCAAAAGAAAAAATCATGAGAATATTATGATTTCTGCCCGAATGATGGAGAGGCACATCTGTTTCCATTAGATAATTGTGAGACATTAGCAAACTACCTATCAAAGAATTAATAGGTAAGCTTATGATGTATGAGGAAGAGCTTAATGTAAATAAAGAGGAAGATGTTGAAGCAAAAAGAAAGTTAGTGGCTTTTAGGTCTATTTCCTTAAGGAGAAAGGACATGTAAAAAGTTCACATACCTACTGAAATCTCAACAAGTGAATGTTCATATTCTGATAGTGATGCTGAGATGGCTCAAATAGCGAGACAATTTAAGAAGATCAACTGGAAGAAGAAATTCGTTAGAAAATCAAACTACAAAGGAAAATATGATAAAAAGGTTATTGGAAAAAGGATTGGAAGAAAGCTGATATTTGTGATGAAGTTATCTGCTATGAATGCAATAGAAATCGTCACATTAAAGCTGACTGTCCAAAATTGAAGTTCAAGAAGTAACATGACTTTAAGGACAGCATGTATAAGAAAGAAATGAAAGAAACTTGGAGTGCTTCATAAGACACTTCAAGTGATTTTGATTCTTCTATGGATGAAGATTCTGATAAAGCTAACATGTGTTTTATGACAAACACATCTAAGATAACATTGAACACTCCTGCTATAAATTCATATTATTCTGGAGTTGATTCTGATTTTGAATCTGAAAACATTTATAGTGAAGAATTATTTGAATAATTTAATATCCAAGAAGAGACCTTTAATGAAAATAAGTACAAGTACAAATCCTTAAAGAAATAGTATACTTTATCTAGAATTGTTAAATCTGCCCTTGAGATTGAAAGGGAAAAGAATGTTCAAATGTTAAAAGAAAATACTGAATCGAAAATGTCTAATGAGAAACTGAGAAAGGATATAAAAAATTTCACCAATGGAAAGGACAATATAACTCAAATTCTAGGAAAACAAGTGGCACCAATGTATACTACTGGTTTGGGATGCCAACCAGGATAGAGACAGTTTACCAAAAATAGATTTATTCCTAAATCAGGACAAAATTCTACTAGTTCCAATTCTGGAAATTGATATGCCTCAATGAGTTATTCACATTGTTATATAACATAAAATGTTTATATTTCCAAATCAATTGATTATTTAAATTATATGAGACCCATAAGACAAATTAGGGTACCTAAAGATTTACTTGCTAACCTTTCTGGACCCAAGAAAATGTGGGTACCAAAATCATTCTCTGTCTAAACCTATATTGTAAGAGACATGCTTAAAGAGTTCCAATAGGAAAACATGGTACTTGGATAATGGATGTTCAAGGCACATGTCTGGAGATTAATCATTATTTAAAAGCTTAATAAAGGTTTATGGAGTCCATGTCACCTTTGGTGATAATTCTAAAGGAAAGATCATATGCTTAGGCCCGATTGGTAACACTAATTCAATTTTAATTTCTAATGTTTTATGTGTTGATAGAATTAAATATAATCTGTTAAGTATTTCTCAGTTATGTGATGATGGTTTCAATGTTAGGTTTGAAAATGATTCTTGTAATGTTTTTAACTCTAAAAATGATTTAGTATTTTTGGATTTAAGAAATGAAAATGTTTTTACTATTGATTTGAGTTCTTTAGCCTAGAAAAATGATAGTTTTTTAAATTCTTTTCATAAAGAGTCATGGATTTTGCATAGAATATTAGGACACTACAACATTCATTCACTTAAAAAACTGACTAGGAAGAACTTAGTTAGACACCTACCCAAATGTGAATTCCAATCAGACAAAGTTTGTAATCCCTGTCAAAAGGGAAAGAAATATAAAGACTCTTTTAAATCAAAGACATAAGTTTCAAATTATCAATATCTTGAGTTGGTTCACATGGACTTGTTTGGACCCTCGAGAGTTTCTAGTTTAAATAGGAAGCACTATTTATATGTTTTAGTAGATTTCTTTTATAGATATACTTGGTTATACTTCTTAGCTCACAAAGGTGATGCTTGTTCCTACTTTACTAAATACTCCAAGTCTGTAGAAAATCATAGTGGAATTACGATTATGACCCTGAGAAGTGACCATGGTTGTGAATTTGAAAATCATGAGTTTGAATCTTATTGCTCATAAAATGGCTATAGTCACAATTTCTCTACCCCTAGGACACCTTAACAGAATGGTGTAGTAGAAAGAAGAAATAGAACCCTTCAAGAGATTGCAAGAACCTTGATTAATGAGTATGACCTGCCTATTTATTTTTGGGCTGAAGCTATAAGTACAGCTTTCTATATTATTAATATAGTCTTTATTAGACCTGTTCTTAAGAAGTCCCCTTATCATTTGTGGAATAAAAAAAATAAGGTTAGTTACTTCAGAGTTTTTAGATGCAATGTTTTTATTCTCTATATAAAGGATAAGATTGACAAGTTTGCCTCTAAAAGTGAGGAAGAATTTTTATGGGTTATTATTTAACTAGGAAAGCCTATAGATACATTATCAAAAGAAAAAAAATGTGTGGAAGAATCTGTTCACATAATGTTTGATGAAACTTATCCCCATGAACCTAAGTCTTCTCTTGAAAATCCTGAAGAAGAATTGACTATTCTAGACCTTAATGATAAAACTAAAGAACCTGCTATAAAAAAAACCAGTTTTGGACATATTCTCGAATCTGCTTCAATAGAACCCGAACTTAGAGAAGAGCCTAAAATTTCCCGTCCTACCTTTACTAGATCAACTAGGATTCTAATGAATCATCGTTTGGATGGTGTTGTTGGTAATCTTGATAGAGGGACACAGACTAGAGCTTCTTTAATAAACTAGGTTGAACATCAAGCCATTCTTTCACAGCTAGAACCTAAAAATGTCAATGATGCAATCAATGGTGAATTTTGGGTAATGGCTATGCAAGAAGAGTTAAATCAATTGGAAAGAAAAAAAGTCTGGGAATTAGATGACAGACCCAAGGATACATTAACAATAGACATTAAATGGGTTTTTAGAAACAAAGTTGATGAGTCTGAAAATATAGTCAGAAACAAATCCAGGCTAGTTGCACAAGGATATAGTCAAGATGATGGTATAGACTATAAAAAAACCTTCGCACCTGTAGCTATATTAGAATCTTTGAGGATCTTACTTGCCTATGCTGCTCATCTGAATTTCTTGTTATATAAAATGGATGTCAAAAGTTATTTTCTAAATTGTTTTATAATTGAAGATGTTTTCATTGAACAACCACCTAGATTTACTAATCCTCATTTCCAAATCGTGTTTTAAAACATTCTAAAGCTTTATATGGTTTGAAACAAGCTCCAAGTGCTTGGTATGATAGACTTAGTAATTTTCTTATTTCAAAAAGTTTTACTAAAGTGATTGCTGATCCAATGATTTTTTAAAGAATTTCTTAAGGTGTTTTGATAGTACAAATCTATGTTTATGTTATTATTTTTGGATCTTCTAAACATTCCTTATGTAATGATTTTTCAAAGTGTATGAAAAATGAATTTGAAATGTGTTTAATGGGAGAACTCAAATATTTCATTCGATTTCAAGTTTTTCAAAATGAATATGGTATTATTTTGAATCGAAGTAAATATACAAAAGATCTATTGAGATGTTTTGGTTTGGATTGTATTAAGGAAAATGTTACCCCTATGAGTACTGTCTGTAAACTGGATGCAGATGTGACTGGGAACCCAGTGGATCAAACCAGTTACAGAGGAATGATTGGATGCTTTCTTTACCTTACTGCTAGTCGACCAGATATTATGTTTAGTGAGTGTATGTGTGAATGATTTCAAGAAAATCCAAAATAATCTCATTTTCTTGCTGTTAAAATAATTTTCAAGGATCTTAAACACACTATAAATTTAGGTTTGTTTTACCAAAAAGTAATTTTTTTTGAGTTAATGAGTTATTCAGATGCTGACTTTTCTGGTTGCAAGTTGGATAGAAAAAAGAGCATCTAGAACATGTCATTTATTGGGAAAATCCTTAGTGTCTTGGTTTAGTAAAAAGAAGAATTTTGTAAATTTGTCCACTGCCGAAGTAGAGTATATAACTGCTGGTAGTTGCTGTGGACAAATTATGTGGAGGAAACATAATCTTTTGGACTGTGGATATGATATTAAGCAAGTTTCAATTAATTGTGATAACACTAGTGCAATAAATATTTCAAATAACACAGTATCTCACTCTAGGACCAAACACATTGATGTAAGGAACTACTTTTTGAGAGATCATTACCAAAAAGGTGATATTACTCTTGAATTTATAGGTATTGAACATTAATTAGCTGACATTTTCAACAAAACTTTAAGATTAGATTGGTTAAGTTACATTAGACATGAGTTTGGAATGATCCACCTTAATCGGTAGATACCTCACCGATGTACCTCACTGATGTGATACCTCACCGTTGTACCTCACCGATGTACCTCACCGATGTGATACCTCACCGATGGACCTCACTGATAAGAATTCTCAATAATAAACCCTACCGTTGGTGTTGTTTAATATTTTGTCTCCCTCCAGATTCTGTATCATTTATACTTTACTTTTTTATTATTTATTTTATTATTCCTAAATGATAAAACAATTTCCTAGTTACTTCCCAATCCACCAAGCCTCAAACCCATTACCCTCAATCCTTATCTCCCGAACTTCTCGAAAACCCTAAGTTCCTAGAACCTGAGATGTTCAAAACCAAACTCTCTACCATCAGAGATGACAGTGATGAGCCGTATGCGAAGATGCAGAATATTGAGCTTGAAGCAAGTGGCAGTGTTGGTAGAACATAGTCTGGGAGGCGACCGGTGAACCCTCATATGAAAAATAGGGTTATTGTGATCGAAAAAGAGCTGTGCGTGGAATGGATGTTGTCTAGTAAATCATTAGTTCTAGAGGTGGTGGAAAATCAGAAGTGGGTAGAATGATTCTAGAACAAAAATGGCCCCTACTATCCGAATCTAGTGAAACAATTCTATAAGTTTGTGACCTTTGAGAAATCAGAAGATGAGAATCGGGTGATTTCATTTGTGAATAGAAAGGAGATATCTTTTTCATTCGTTGAGTGGGATGAATTACTGAAGGTTCCACGTGAAGATGTTTCTAGATATGTCTCAAAATCAATACCACCAACAATTCATATATTTGATTGTGAAACTGCCCTAGAGGAGCTCCCCTGTAGTGGAAATCAAATACAAGTGGTGGCTGCTGAAAAGGATGGAGAGAACAGATTATTGTTCAAGTTTGTTCAGCATGTTTCAATTCCATGGAGAGGGGACGTTACGAATTTAAATTTTCAGGATATATATCTGTTACATTTTTTGAGACATCGAGTGAAAGTGAATCGGTTTAGGTTGTTAATGATTCAAATGGAGGATATGACCAGTCCAAAATCAATGACCATTGCCTTATTGTTTTCCAATTTGATCTCAGTAATGATTAAGGTAAAAGGGGTAGCTAAGTCTCAAGATGAGACAGTGGTAGTCAGGAAGAACTTCTGTATCACAAGCACTGCATATAAATACATGAAAATAAATTGGAACCCATGGAGAAGAGAGTGGGTTAATGATGACAAGAAGGTATATGATAAATTAAATCCTATGGATCATCCTTCAAAACCTAAGGATGTGAGGGATCCAGGTCTAGGAATCGATGAAGAAGAACCTGAGTACATGATGAGACTGGTGAAGAGGATACTTCTATGGCTGAAGGAAGGGATCCAGACTTGCCCCCAAGTCCGGCTGCTGAAATTGTATCATCTAGAAAGGAAACTCTATTAAAAAAAGATACACCTGTTGATAAAGAAGACCAGCCAGCCCTAGATAATGATGAATAAATAGAGAATGAATCTGAATCCTATGATTCTATCTGCTTAAGTCTGAGTCCATTGATTGGAAGATCATTTTTGTCTATTATGGATGTTGTGGGTTAGATGGAAGGACGAGTGCCTAATCCATAGGAGCCTCCTGCTGTTACAGAAATGGAGATAGTTTTAGAAGACTCTTCTGAGGAAGAAAGACCTACTGAGAATGCTATTGTTGTACAAGAGAATGCACCCATTGAGGGGGAGCATCAAACCAGATTTGGTAGTGTTTTTGTGGCTGTTGATATTGAGGATTGGGCAGAAGACCCAGGTTTTGTAGTTTGTGGATTAGATTATCCCGATTCTGATAATGAGGCATCCCTAAATAGACCAAAAATCAATTATGATATTCAAACTGAGCTGTTACCTGAAGATGAGGTCAGAATACATGATCTGGATAAGCTAATGTCTGATCCCAAAATCAGTTTTGTGGAAGAGATAAGGAAAATGGAAGCTTCACTGGTGGCATCAATTCAATCGATTATGAATGACTCAGTGTCCAGTAAATCATCTGAAGGAGCACCAGTTGTAGTTTCACCTGTTGATGTGATCACCGGGGCTGACCTTGATTCCATAAATGATGATCTGAAAGAGTATTTTAGTGCGTCTGTTTTCGAGTTGAAGTACTTCTTTATTGAAGAGTTGAGAAATTTGGAAAAGTATTTTGAACTCTCTCTCGGTTGTATTGTTTCAACATTAGTGGAAGAAATAGTGGATGAAGTTACAGTATTCCAGACTCAAGTATCTAGATTGGAAGAGGATGTTGAAGTTCTAAAGAAACATGTTCTCTCTTTACAATCTTATATGAGTTCTAAATACCAAGCATATATAGATTTATCTTATGTCAAAAGTGTTGTAAGTCAGACGGTATCTGTGTTTGAAGGATTTAAAACCACCATGAAAGATCATCTCAACACCTAGGATTCCCAAGTGAAAAATCTTATTAGTGGGTTGACCAAAAACTTCAAGGAAATAGTACCCTTCTCTATTGGTTCTCTTGCCTCTAGACCTTCAATAGAACTAAATCAGTTTCGAGCTGTGATGATGGAGGAGCTTGGTTATGCATCTACTAGTGGCTCTGTGGACACATCTGATCTGACCAAAGTGGTGACTTTTACTCGAGATACCACTAGGGAGATAACGAAGATTTTTTAGGACTATATGAGAGAAGCTTCTACCACCCAGAAATAAGTGAAAGACAATGTAGACTACTATTTCCAAAGGGTTTATACCAAAAATCAACCCAACAAAAATTACAATCTTCTGTTAGAAAACCTAAAGTTACCTCCTGTTAATCAAGCCTTCAGAGAGAAAGTCAACAAGCTCAAAGAGTTGACTCCACCCTTAGACAAATTCATGGAAAACAAGGATGATTTCATATATGCTATGGAGATAGGAGGAGGAATAATTATGGATTTTAGAAATCTCTTATTTCATTTCTTGCATGTAGATTCTATGCTAGTGATTGTTCCTCCAGCTTTACCTATCTCTTCCTTTATTGCTTTTCCAGTTCAAATGACTCCAGCCCAAGCCATTCGTAGCCTTACTCCTATGATCACTCAGAGAACTACTCAGTACAAGCCAGGAGTAGTTTCAGTCGCTCAACCTCCTGTGATCATTTATGTTGTTCCTAAGCCTTCACCTGCATCCACACAACCTGAATCCTCTTCTGATCCCAAGGGGAAATCTCACATTGGAGACATTGATTGAATAGGTGGCGAAGATATTTGATAGGAATCCCATGTATTTTGTTTTATTTCCCTGTATAATTTTGCAACATGAAATACAAATGGCTTTCTCTTCTTTCCCATTTTTTTCATTTTCTCTTTGTTATTTCACCCTTTTTGATTATCACAAAGTGGGAGAAATATTATCTAAGGGAAACATATCTGGGAATAATTTCTTTTATGACAAAGGGGGAGAGATACTATGTTTTGTACCATGTAACTTCTATACCATTTTATTTAATTCTACCTCTGATACATTGCCCATTTCACATCTTACATTTTTTTCAGCTGGTGTGTTGTTTTTACTACTACAATTGGATTTAACGATATATCCTCTAATAGAATTACTCATTATTTTGAGACTATAATTTCATAAGTTCTGATTATCAAAAAGGGGGATATTGTTGACCTCGCCTATTTTGATAATCCCAATTATGTTTTCACATACTTTAATAATCCCAATTAATGTCTATCTATATTTTAATTTGTTCAATATGGGACATTCTATTTGATAATAATATTAAAATAATCATTGAAATATGATAATCAATGTTTATCTAAGTTTATATGAATTTTGATGTAATTCAAACACAATCAGATATGTTTTTCATAAAACAGATAAGTGTTAAGTAACTAATATACTTATAGCTAGTAACATAGATCAACCGGTACTTAGTCTACCAATAGACATAGTCACCGATAAGCTAAGGTCACTGATACACAGAGCTACCGATCGAACAAGTCCACTGATAAGCACATTGATCAATCTACTGATACAAAGTGAGCTACCGACAGAAGCTGAGCTACCGATAGAACAAGTCTATATGTATGTATTAGTCTACCGATTCTTACAACACTTGAACCGAACGGAGCTGCTGATATGCACAGACTAAAAGTATACTGATACAAGCTACTGTTACACCAGAGTTACCGTTATAAGCAACTCTACTTCTATAAACCTACCGATACAAAGAGAGCTACTGATAGACCTAGAGATACCGATAGAACAAGGTCACTGATATATAGAGCTACTGATACAGAGTAACATCTACCGATACTAGGAGCTACTGATAAAAGATCAATGAGCTACCGATAGAAGGTCACTACTACACAAAGTCCACAGTTACACATCTACCAACAGAAGATACTAATGAAAGAATGACTAGTCAAACTCTATACTCCCAATATTATTTATTTATTATGTAATGATCATATTTTATGTTTTTAATGAAATTAATGTTATTTACTGATAGTTGTTGTAATTTTAGGGAACCGTACCTAGTACCCATGAAAATGGTAATTATTATTTTTACCGGAGCTGAATGCTATAAAAGGAAGGTCAAAGACCAGGCAGAAAAGAATTAAGAAGGCATGTGAAGGGTATAAGAAGCAAGGGATGAACAACATTGAAACGTGGTGCATTCACCCAAAAAGAAAAAAGTTACATCCATACAAGAAGAGCACTGGACATACACGAAGCCATTTTCATTCTCAAAAGTAGAACACAAGAAGCACCTAAGTCAAGGAGTGAATAACTGCTGCTTATACACTAATGATGAAAAAGTTGAAACTAAAAATGAAGGAAAAAAATGACACTCTGTTTTTGAGACCAAAACCAGAGAAGGACTCATAAGAATTTCTGATTAATAAAAAGAGTCCAGAGCTTCACTTCACATCACTATATTATTCTAAACTTTTATCTACTCTCTTAGAGATTCTTTTACTTACATTTCGAGCAGTGTGTATACTCTGTATATTTCTTACACACACTGTCTCTTGTGCCAAGCTGGAAGATTTCTAAATCCTCATTCAAACTCTATAACTCCCTTGTATCCAACTGTGCATAGTGGTAGAGGTCAGGTAAGACCTGGATAGCCTGTGAGATGTTTTTTGTTTTCCAACGTAGAACTGTGGTAGAGGTCTTTGTACCTGGATAGTGTTTTCACTATTGTTTACCACGATCCATGGTGTGGATCAAATTTATATAAATTGTTTGAGAGGACTAAGTCTCGGCTTGAGACTTTTCCTCTTGGTTACATCTACTATGATTTTTAGTTTAAGTCTAAAGTATACTATATATTTTATATTCCGCTTCCAATTACTTTTAAATACAATTTGTTTTAAAGTTACATTGATAGTTAAACTAGTAAGTGTTTATATTTATTCTTGAACCAGTATGTCCGTTTCAAAAGTTAATTTAATCTTCTGATTAACTTAACTGAGACCTAATCAATCATTGAGAAACTAATTGAACATTTACAATCTGTACATATTCACTACAATTTAACTTGTTTTCAAATAGGGGGATTTATGATAAATATTTTTCAACAGAACTTTTAATTGGAACTCAATTCACCCCCTCTTGAGTATCCACTCCGACCATCAAAAACTAATATAAATTTCTATATGATTTCATAGGGTCCAATGATCCTTGGACTCTGATTTCCCTTCATACCGAAACGCATCACACATTTCCATGGAAAATCATTGAGAAAGACATGATCACCTTCTTCAAAAGAATGATCCTTCCTGCAGCTATCCGCATAACTTTTCTGCCTACTCTAATCTGTTCTCATGTGGTTCTAAATCAACTGAACTTTTTCTACCATTTCATTTACCAATTATGGTCCCATTAAAATTGTTTAACCTACTTCATCTCAAGAATCTATATTTCGACACCACATTCCATATAATTCTTCAAATAGAGCCATGTGTATACTAGAATGAAAATTTTTATAATATACTAACTCATCCAAAGAAAGATGATGGTCCCAACATCCATGGAAATCCATTGAACAAGCACGTGCCATATCTTCCAATTTATGAATTGTTCATTTTGACTTCCATCTTATTGGAGATGAAATGTTGTATTTAAATTTATTTTAGTACCCAATGAATTCTAATGGACTTTATAAAAGTTAGAAGTGAACCAGGTTTCATGATCTAATACAATAGAGAAGGGAACTTCATGCAACCTGACTATCACATTAACATAAAACCAAGAATATTGATCTAGAGACAAAGTATCTCAAATTGGAATGAAAATAGAAAATTTAGTCAATCGATCAACAATTACTCGTATAACATTATTTCCTTGAAAATTTTCTGGTAATCCCACAATTAAATCCATGGAAACATTTTCCCATTTCCACTTTAGAATTTTTAAAGAATGAAGCATCCCTTTCAGTAACTGTAGTACTAAATTAACCTGTAGAAAAGTTAAACATTTCACAATAAAGTCAGCAATATCACTTTTCATTCCATCCCACCAGTAACACTCCCAAAGATATGTGTATATATTAGTACTTCTAGGGTGAACTGAAAATGTAAAACTACGAGCTTCTTATAACAACTCATTATTTAATAGTGAATCACATTGCACAAATAATCTCTTTCTAAACCTCAAAACACAATCATTATCAATATTAAATTCAAGCAACTTACCTTTGTCAACCAATTCTACCTTTTTCTATAACCCACTTTCTTCCTTCTTTTCTTTCTTAATTCTTTCTGATAGAGATGATTTCCCTGATACTTAAAAATAAATAGAGGAATTTACAGCACCAAAAACATCCAAGCCAAAATTCATCAAATCATTAACCAAATGATCTCATTCTATATGTAACATGGACAATGTAACATTTTTTGAATCAAAGCATAATCCAATTTATATGATTTGATGGATTGTAATGATTCATGAAATCATTATATTACATTAATTTCAGCCATCTTCATTGACTCATGTTCAATGATTCTAGATTGAATATATTCATAAAACTTTTTTGGTCAGTATATATTTCAAATTTTATTCCATTTAAATGATACCTCCAAATTTATAAAGAAAAAATAACAGCAGCTAATTCCAAATCATGTATATGGTAATTTAACTCATGGGGTTTTAACTGACGTAAAGCATAATAAATTACCTGATCATTATGCATTAGGACACAACCAAGTCCTTTCAACAAAGAATCATTGTAGATATCAAATTCACCACCTCTGGAAGGTAATTCCAAAACTAGATCATTCACCAATCTTCATTCCAATTCTTAAAAACAATCATCACATTCTTCTCTCCTAATGAACTTAACGCCTTTTCGAGTTAACATAGCTAGTGGGATAGATAATCGTGAAAAATTTTCAAAAAAATACCATCGGTAATATCCTACCAAACCAAGAATAGTGCGGAACTTTATGATATTGGAAGGTATTCCCCAATATTCAATAACTTTTGTTTTAGAAGGTTCAATAGTGATGCCATAATTTTAAACAATATGACCAAGGAAGGAAATTTATGGCAAATGAAACTCATAGTTGAGAAAGTCACCATAAAATGTATTTTTCCTTTAAGGTTTTCAAGACAACCCTTAAATAAATTTAATGTTCCTATTTAATTTTGGAATATTTTAAAATATAATCAATAAAAACAACCAAAAAATTATCCAAGAACTCAGAGAAAAATCTATTCATAAGATCTACGAATATAGTATGAGTGTTGGTTAACCCAACATGCATAAAAAAAACTCATAATTCCCATATCTAGTGAAAATTGTGTTCTTCGGAACAACTACCTTCAATACATTAAACTAATGGTACCCTGACCTCAATTCAATATTCGAAAAATTCTAAGCTCCCTGGAGACGATCAAACAAATCAATGGAATGAGGCAAGGATAATTGTTCTTAACAGTTATGTTATTCAAGGCTCTATACTCAATGAAAAGTCTCATTAAACCATCATTCTTTTTAACAAACAAGACAGGAGCACCCAATGGTGATATGATAGGTTGGGTGAATCATTTTTCTACCAACTCCTACAACTGATTCATTAACTCTAAAAGTTTGGTTTGATCCATTTGATCAGGGGGTTTCGAAATTGTCTTAACATCAGGAGCCAAGTCAATAGTAAATTCAACTTTTAGATATGGTATAATACATGGAAACTCATTAAGGAAAAAATCAAGATACTCATTTACTATTGGAAAAACATTAATATCAACCGTTTTTTCCAGAAATATGTAAAGACCCGTAAAATTCAAGGGAAATTTTTCTTAATTTTCTTTGGAATTTTACAAGAGTGTGGCTTCTGACGGCACCTGATTCTGAGGCCCGGTGTTCCCGGAATCAATTTTCCGAAGTTTGGCTCGGGTACGTTCAGTGAACGAATGAGCAGGAATTTCTATTTTTTGAACCGGTGCTCGGAATTGAAATCCGAGGACACCAATGAACTCACAGTGCCGATTTTCGCTTAAGGAGACCTTTTCCGAGGTTGCGTTTTATGCGGGATGAGAGTTAGTTTTCGGGGTAATTAGAAGAAGTTAAATAAATTGTGGAACACAATTTATTTTTAACTTTGTTGGTTATTTCCTCCCAAAGGGAGTTAGAGGTGGGCTCCACATCCACATAACCTCCCTTGAGAGGATAAAGTGTGGTGGGGCCCACATGAGCCCTAACTCTTCAATTCTCCTTAGACTCCCCATTAACTCCACTCTAATTAATTTGACAACTTGTGTTATTAATTAAAATGAGTTAATTAATTTCAAAATCTTGAAATTTAAAGAGGTTAGGATGTGAAAATAAAATAAGGCTTGGACTTATTAAATTTTGGTGAGTTTCTTTTGCAACCTTGAGAGGATTGGGAAGCGTTCTTCTTCTTTTTCAACCTCGACGAAGAACGCGAAGAACACCGTTCTTCAACGAATAACTTCTCCACCGAAGAACATGGTTCTTCCGCAACGCCGTATCCGCGACGTGACATTCTTCTTCCACGTCATCTCTTCCACGACGGTTTTCCATGACGGAATCGCCGTCAACGTCTTCGAATCCTCGCTTCGTGACGTCGACGTTCTCCCGTGACGCCCGACCTCCACAACGCTCGTCTTCCGTGGCTCGTTGACGAACACCGTTCCTGAACCGAGGTAGGAGTTTTATTTTAATTAATTCTGTTCATGATTCTAGTTTGTCGATCTTTGTGGTTTTCGACTAATTGTTATCGAATAACGCGAGGGGGGCGGTCCACACAAACACGGCCGACCCACCTCCTTATATCATGAATTATTCCTTTTTGGTTGGTATGAGGAAGCGTGGTGTCGTCGCACCACGCGGTTTCATGCGGAAGATATGTGTGGTGCTGTCGCGCCACGCCGTGGAAAGAAATTCAAGGACGCAACACTGTCACGCCGCGTCGAAGGAACCGCGGCCGGAGCGGGGTCATGGGGGAGGAGCACTGTGCCGTCACACCGCGCCAGACGACAAAGGCCGTGGCTAGTTCCGGGCCGCGGCGGAGCAAGGTTACCGGCGGCTAGCTGGGCCGCCGGTGTCGGAAGCCGGAAGGGGACCGACCTTTGCCGGTCCCGTTGAGAAGGAACTGGCCGGCCAGGTCGGGCAGGCCGGAAAGGTGAAAGCCGGGGGAATTAAATTCCCCCGACCAGCTTCAAACGGCCCCCCATAAATTAGGGGGGGGGGGGCGGTTACACAGGGGGGCAGGTGACCCCCCCCCCCTTTGCTGAACGGCTCGGCCAAAGCCGAGCCAGACAGCGCGCTGGGCGCGCTGTCCCCAGCCGGACCGGCACCTGGCCGGTCGGCCAGGCCGGGCCGAGCCTAGCTGGGCCGCGCCCAGCCGGACCGGGCCATGCAGGGCCGGGCCGACCCTGTCCGAGGCGGGTCGACCCGGTTCGGGCCAACCGGGGAGTCTCGGGCCGGGTCGGTCCGGGCCCGAAACCCCCGTAATCGAACTGTTTGGGTTCAAATGCCCATAACCCGGTCTACGGACCTCCAAACGACGCGCCGTCAGCAGAAATGAGATCCTTGGATCGAGACGGCCGTTTCGGTATATCCTACTCAAGGTTTTGGAATACTTTGAGTTCGGTCGGGTTGGTTCGTACACGAAACCAACCGGGCCCTCGGAGCAGAAACAGTCATATCTTGAGCTAAGGACGTCTGATTGACGTGCCGTCAACTTTGTTGAGTTCCTCTTATTGAGATGGATCATTTGGCATACTCCTACCGAGGTTTGGATGCAGGTGGAGTACGTTCGGGTTGGTTTTTCCTTAAAAAACAATCGGGCCCCTAGGACGAAAAAGCCAATAACTCTCAGACCGGGCGTCTGATTGACGCGCCGTCTGTTGCGTTGAGTTCCTGTTGACTATACGGAACTTTTGGATACATAAAATCTGGACTTTGTGATAGTTGATGTATCAACCTCTCGGCTCGTGGAGCGGACCCTCCCGAACGAGCTTGATGTGTGCGGGAAACCTAGTGCTGGCTGCGACTACTACTGTGACTGTGACGATGACTGTGCAGAGATCCTCAGTGGATTTGACGACGAAGACTACAACACTCAGCGATCCTATGTGGATCAGTGCTACCGATCCTGTGTGGGTCCGATCCTGTGTGGGTCAGCGCTCAGCGGTTCTGTGTGAGCCAGCGCCTACATATCCTGTGTGGGTTCGATCCTGTATGGGACTTTGCGGGGGTTATTACCTATCGATCCTTTGTGGGTCCGACGACTTAGATGGATCAGTGATCATCTCTATCGTCTTCGAAGATGTATACCTGTGTGAGCTGAATCATATTTTCTTTCTTGTGTGGATTGTGTTGTGTTATCCTATGTGGATTACGTTTTGCTTTCCGGTGTGGATTGTGTTGTGCTATCCTGTGTGGATTACGTTTTTCTTTCCTGTGATAAATATGTATACTTTCCTGTGTGGACTGTGTTTTACTCGTGATCGGAGGTTGGAGCGTATTGGAAATTGATGACTTAGGTATATGTATAGGCATATACCTAAGCAGTGTCGGTTGTCACTTCGTGTTTGTATATTCCCTTTGTGGTTTATCCTTTGTGGATTTTGGGAGACCTTCAGGGGTCTCGGGGTCCCCACTGAGTATCTTATACTCACCTTTGCACGGGCTATGCCCACACTACGTTTTGTTGGTTGTAGACGACAGACAGCGTTGATCGTGGTTGAGGCTCGCAGAGCAGGACGGTACCTGGAGGTGGACCATTGGGTGGGATGTGCTCGGAGCGGACGGCAGGACCCGAGGAGCAAAGGAGCTATCTGTACCCACCCTTCAGGTGGGATTTCCAGTGGAAAGCTCGGTGTAGCGACTTTACTTTACAGTTGTTTTTTTCCCTTTCGAGTTGTACTTTACAGTTGGGCTTGTATTTCCGGCCCCTTTTACTTTTCCACACTTAATGTTGTACCAGTTTTTACTTAGTGTTTACTTTTTCCGCTTTCTTACTCTGTGGTGCTTGTTTACTTTACAAATTCAATGCCTTCCCTTACCGGTATTTATTCCTTGGTGCTAGTCACCAGCCCCTGGCCTATGGAAGGCGGGCTTGGGGTAGTCACGGCACGGGCCCTGAGGACGGGTCGTGAAAAAATGGTATCAGAGGAGTTCGGTTCTACCGCGAACTCTGATCTTTTCTATGTGAAGCAACAGTGTTTAGCATATTGAGTGTGGTTATCAGTCCAGGGAGTCTAGTGTTGGACGGCGACCGACGTATCCGTACACCAGGACCCTGACTTCTGATTTCCGACTTAATGCACGAAAACATTGACTGCCTGTGTGTTTCAGGTTTTCTTTGTGATTACTTTGTATCATCTCACCAGGTATATTGTTCTGACCATGGCACACCTGTTTCCTTTTCAGGATGGCCCCACGACGACAGCCAGCTAGGGTTCCAAGAGTCGAGCGTGACGATAGCCCACCGAGCAACGAGGCCTCAGTGCAGGGCCCTTTGTCAGCAGTGGAACCAGCGGTAGCTCTACCCGCTGAGCCACAGATGCATCCAGCACCAGTCGCTGACGATGCACGTCGCATCAGTGCACTACATGAGTTCCAGTGCCAGCGATCGCCCAGGTTCCGCGGGGAGACGAACCCCCAGGCATCCGAGGACTGGCTGGAGGCAGTGGTACGAGTTTTCAGGCTAGTGAGGACACCAGCAGACCTCATGGTGATCCTCGCTGCGAGCCTACTGCAAGCAGCAGCGAGCCGATGGTGGAGCTTGATGCTCCAGGTGCACGATGAGGCATCTCTACTTTGGATGGACTTTGAGAGCCTCTTCCGCTCGGAGTTCATACCAGCCACCCTCCATGCAGTGCGCATTCAGGAGCTTCTTCAGCTGCGGCAAGGCAGCATGATGGTCGCCCAGTACTCTGTGAGATTTACAGATCTCTCGCGCTACTCGACCGACATGGTACGAGACCCATTCTTCTGGGCCCGGACCTTTGAGCAGGGATTGTGACACGAGATCAGGGCATCACTGATCTCCCTCAGCATTCCAATCAGACGGGATTACTGGAGCGAGCCCTTTTGATCGAGAGCTTTCTTGCTGAGTCTACACCAGCACGGAGACCCACCGCAGTGCGGCACGTTGCAGAGTCTTCTGCAGCAGGCAGTCGACGGATGACTCAGGGGTCCAGGCAGACCAGACCCTCAGGCAGATGACCTCAAGACACTGGCTCAGTAGTGCGGGGCACACAGCGCGGACCCAGTCTTCCGAGAGGCAGGCATTGCTACTCGTGCGGAGGGCAGGGCCACATGGCTCGTGACTGCTTGACCCGCCATGCCGGGAAGCAGCAGACGGTTGAGGGACCATCGAGGCAGAGGCAGAGGGTTGACAGTGGCGGTCCGCAGGGAGGAGGCGGATGAGGCAGAGGAGCTGGTCGAGCAGCAGGCGGTGGGCGACGCTTTGAGGCTCTACCACCACCACCACCAGGAGGTCTACCCCGACCATAGGGAGCTGGCGGGCAGAGTCAAGAACAACTCCAGGCAGCAGAGGCCTACTACCACGACGCGCCGGAAAAGATTCGAGTTACTATCTGTGTCTATTCCACCCCTACTGCAGTACTTATAGACACAGGAGTGAGTCACTCTTTCATAGCCGCTGCCCTTTTTCGGAGCTCGGAGATTCCGACAGAGCCGTTGGCTCGATCCTTACGGCTAGAGACTCCTACGGGAGAAGACTCGACGATTACGCACTGGTGCTGGCAGTGTGAGCATACTCTAGGAGGCAAGAGCTTCGGCTAGGATCTTCTTGTAGCAGCTAAGAGGCTTTACGACGTCATCTTGGGCATGGATTGGTTATCTACGATCCATGCACATATTGACTGTTTTAGGCGCAAGTTGCGATGTGTACGCACCAACGGGAGCAGTTTCACCTTCACCGGCGAGAAGGGAGCCTTTGCAGCACAGGATGGACTCACGCAGAGGAGAGGACAGCCCATCACTCATCAGTTGGCTAGCGTCATCCTATGAGTAGTTGACGTGCAGAGTCCTGGTTTTCCTGCAGTGGTGGATCAGTTTGCAGACGTTTTTCCCGATGACGTCCCAGGGTTACCTCCTCGCAGAGAGGTAGACTTTTATATTGTCCTCTACCCCGGGATAGCCCCGATATCGACACCATCATATCGAATGGCCCCCGCTGAGCTTCGAGAGCTACGGGTACAGTTGGAGGACTTGCAAGGCAAGGGGTTCATCTGACCCAGTGTTTCACCCTGGGCTTCACCGATTTTGTTCGCCAAGAAGGCGGATGGGAGCTTGCGACTTTGTGTTTCCTATCGTCGCTTGAACCAGGTGACAGTGAGGAACAAGTATCCGCTACTGAGGATTTATGAACTCTTTGATCAGCTCAAGGGAGAACGGTGGTTCTCGAAGATAGACCTCAGGTCAGGCTATCACAAGCTCAGAGTTCAAGACGAGGACGTGCAGAAGACGGCCTTCAGATGTCGGTATGGCCACTATGAGTTTTTGGTTATGCCCTTCGGCGTAACCAATGCTCCAGCAGTGTTCATTTCCCTCATGAACAAGATCTTTCAGCTATACCTCGTTCGATTTTTCGTGGTCTTCATCGACAACATTTTGATTTACTCGACGACTGAGGAGGAGCACACCTACCACTTACTGGTTGTACTAGACATACTCCGAGAGCACCATCTTTATGGAAATCTCTCGAAGTGTCAGTTATGTATACGTGACGTCCACTTCTTGGGACACATCATCTCTGAGGCGGGAGTTGTAGTGGATCTTGCGAAGATCGAGGCAGTGTTAGCTTGGGAGCCACCCAGGAGCGTGACGGAGGTTAGGAGTTTCTTGGGACTAGCTGGATACTACCGTAGATTCGTGCCAGATTTCTACAGAGTTGCGGCACCACTCTCATCTTTGACGAAGAAGGGGAAACCCTTCATGTGGTCAGACAGTTGTCAGCAGAGCTTCTAGGAGCTGAGACAGAGATTGACCCGCGCACCTATCTTGAGGTTGCCTGAGGAGGGAGTAGGGTACGTAGTCTACTGCGATGCATCAGGGACCAGACTCGGTTGTGTCCTGACGTAGGAGCGGGTAGTGATCGCCTATGGATCATGCCAGTTGAGGTCGCATGAGCAGAACTATGCTACCCATGATATGGAGTTAGTAGCAGTGGTCTTCGCTCTGAAGACATGGCGACACTATCTGATGGGCGAACGATTTACAGTCTTTTCTGACCATCAGAGTCTCAGATACATCTTCTCTCAGAAGGACCTGAATCTGAGACAACGACGATGGCTCGAGTTCCTCCAGGACTATGACTTTGAGATAGTCTATACTCCTGGGAAGGGAAACGTAGTAGCTGATGCTCTCAGCAGGAGGACGGGAATTCAGCTACTTGAGGAGGCGACAGAGCAGCTAGCCGCTTTGTAGATATCCTTTGTGGATAGAGATGGAGCATCCTTCCTTCAGTCTCTCACAGTCACTCCTCCACTACTGCAGCGGGTCAGAGAGGCACAGCGAGGGGACACTGACTGTGAGACGCGGCATGCAGAGATATCCTTAGGACAGGCACCTGATGGTTTCTCCTTTGGAGCAGAGCACGACATCCTTTTCAGAGGACGTACCATGGTACCAGTCGCTTTACGGGAGGAGGTGCTGAGAGAGTTTCACACTTCTCCTTTGGTGGTACATCCTAGAGTAGCAAAGATGTACCAAGATCTCTGACGACAGCACCGGTGGCCGGTCATGAAGAAGGTTGTGGCAGAGTTCGTTTCTCGATGCCTCACCTGCCAGCAGGTGAAGGCAGTGCATCACGTACCAGCAGGCTTTGTACAGCCCTTGGAGGTTCCGGAGTGGAAGTGGGACGACATATCTATGGACTTCATGACTGGACATCCACGCAATTCCAGAGGTCACGACTCCATCTGGGTGATTGTCGACCGACTCACCAAGTCGGCTCACTTATTACCCATCATAGAGCAGGGCTCAGTGGAGAGATTGGGACGACTTTACATTTAGGAGATTGTACGGATTCACGGTGTTCCATCTTCTATCGTCTCCGATCGAGATGCTCGCTTTACATCCCGGCTTTGGAAGGGATTTCAGGAGGCGTTCGGAACGCAGCTACGTCTGAGCACCACCTTTCACCATCAGACGGATGGTCAGATAGAGAGGACCATTCAGACTCTCGAGGACATGCTCCGCGCATGTGTCCTCGACTTTGGTCGTATCTGGGAGAACCACTTACCCTTGGTGGAGTTTGCGTACAACAATAGCTACCACTCCACCATCAGGATGGCACCGTACGAGGCATTGTACGACCGACCTTGAAAATCTCCTTTGTGCTGGACAGACCCTGGGGAGTCAGCACATGTGGGACCAGAGATGGTCCAGGCCACGACAGAGAAGGTCCAGGTCATCCAGGAGCAGATGAGGACAGCTCAGAGCCGACAGAAGTTATACGCTGACAGGAGTCGGAGGCCACTAGAGTTCGAGGATGGCGACCACGTCTTCTTGCGTGTCTCACCTCGACGTGGATTACAGAGATTTGTCCGAGGAGGCAAGTTGTCTCCGCTCTTCATCGGACCATTCTAGGTCCTTAACAGGATTGGCGAGGTGGCTTATCGCCTGGATCTACCACCTCAGTTGCATCGGGTGCACGAAGTCTTCCATTTATCTCAGCTGAGAAGATACGTGCATGACCCACCGCACATCATTGACCATGGGAAGCATGACGTTGATGATGGGGCGTATTTGACGAAGGTCCCGGTGGAGATCGAGGATCGATAGGAGAAGGTCCTACGTGGACAGTCGATTCCTTTAGTGTGCATCAGATGACAGCATGGGAACTTCCAGGAGAGCACTTGGGAGCGGGAGGCTCAGATGCATGCTCAGTACCCTCATTTGTTTCCCTAGTTTTGATGTATCTCTACGAGGACGTAAAGCACTGAGGTGGGAGTAATGTAAAGACCCGTAAAATTCAAGGGAAATTTTTCATAATTTTTTTTGGAATTTTACAAGAGCGCGGTTTCTGACGGCACCTGATTCTGAGGCCCGGTGTGCCCGGAATCAATTTTCCGAAGTTTGGCTCGGGTACGTTTAGTGAACGAAAGAGAAGGAATTTCTAGCTTTTGAACCGGTGCTCGAAATTGAAATTCGAGGACACCAATGAACTCGCAGCGCCGATTTTCGCTTAAGGATACCTTCTTTGAGGTTGCGTTTTATGCGGGATGAGAGTTAGTTTTGGGGGAAATTAGAAGAAGTTAAATAAATTGTGGAACACAATTTAATTTTAACATTGTTGGTTATTTCCTCCCAAAGGGAGTTAGAGGTGGGTCCCACATCCACATAACCTCCCTTGAGAGGATGAAGTGTGGTGGGGCCCACACGAGTCCTAACTCTTCAATTCTCCTTAAACTCCCCATTAAATCCACTCTAATTAATTTGATAACTTGTGTTATTAATTAAGTTGAGTTACTTAATTTCAAAATCATGAAATTCAAAGAGGTTAGGATGTGTAAATAAAATAAGGCTTGGACTTATTTTATTTTGGTGAGTTTATATTGCAACCTTGAGAGGATTGGGAAGCATTCTTCATCTTTTTCAACCTCGATGAAGAACGTGAAGAACACCGTTCTTCAACGAAGAACTTCTCCGCCGAAGAACACGGTTCTTACTCGACGCCGTATCCGTGACGCGACGTTCTTCTTCCACGTCGTCTCTTCCGTGATGGTTTTCCGCGACGGAATTGCCGTCAATGACTTCGAATCCTCGCTCCGCGACATCGACGTTCTCTCGCGACGCCCGACCTCTGCGACGCTCGTCTTCCGCAGCTCGTTGACGAACATCGTTCCAGAACCGAGGTAGGGGTTTTATTTTAATTAATTCTGTTCATGATTCTAGTTTGTCGATCTTCGTGGTTTTCGACTAATTGTTATCGAATAACGCGAGGGGGGCGGTCTGCACAAACACGGCCGACCCTCCTCCTTATTTCATGAATGATTTCTTTGTGGTTGGTACGTGGAAGCGTGGTGTCGTCGCACCATGCGGATTCATGCGGAAGATATGTGCGGCGCCGTCGTGCCGCGCCGTGGAATGAAATTCAAGGACGCGACGCCGTCACGCCGCGTCGATGGAAACCGAAGACGCCGCGACCGGAGTGGGGTCGCGGCGGAGGGGCGCGGTGCCGTCACACCGCGCCGGACGACAAAGGCCACAGCCTGTTCCGGGCCACGGCGGAGCAAGGTGACCTGCGGCCAGCCGTGCCACCGGTGTCGGATGCTGGAAGGGGACCGGCCTTTACCGGTCCCGTTGTGAAGGAACCGGCCGGCCAGGTCGGGCCAGCTGGAAAGGGGAAAGCCGGGGGAATTAAATTCCCCCGGCCAGCTTCAAACGGCCTCCCATAAATGAGGGGGGGGGGCGTTACACAGGGGGGCAGGATCCCCCCCCCCTTTGCCGAACTGCTCGACCAATGCCGAGCCAGACAGTGCACTGGGTGCACTGTCCCCAGCGGGACCGGCGCCTGGCCGGTCTTCCAGGTCGGGCCGAGCCTAGCTGGGCCGGGCCGCGCCGGGTCGCGCCGGGCCCGGCCGCGTCGGGCCGGAACACGCCCGGCCGGGCCGGGCCGGGCCGACCCAATCCGGGGTGGGTCGACCCGTTTCGGGCCAACCGGGCGGTCTCGGGTCGGGTCGGTCCGGGCCTGAAACCCCCGTTACCGAACTGTTTGGGTTCAAATGCCCATAACCAGGGCTACGGACCTTCAAACGACGCGCCGTCAGCGGAAATGCGATCCTTGTATCAAGTCGGTCGTTTCGGTATATCACACTCAAGGTTTCAGAATACTTTGAGTTCGGTCGGGTTGGTTCGTACACGAAACCAATCGGGCCCTCGGAGCGGAAACGCTCATATCTTGAGCTACGGATGTCCGATTGACGTGTCGTCAACTTTGATGAGTTCCTATTAGTGAGACGGATCTTTTGGAATACTCCGCCTGAGTTTTGGACGTAGGTGGAGTACGGTCAGGTTGGTTTTGCCTTAAAAACCAACCGGGCCCCTAGGACGAAAAAGCCAATAACTCTCAGACCGGTCATCCGATTGACGCGCCGTCCGTTGCGTTGAGTTCCTGTTAATGATACTGAACTTTTAGATACATCAACTCTGGAATTTGTGACAGTTGATGTATCAGCCTCTCGGCTCGTGGAGCGGACCCTCCCGAACGAGCTTGTTGTGTGCGGGAACCCTAGTTCTGGCTGCGACTGCTACTGTGACTGCGACGACGACTATGCAGAGATCCTCAGTGGATTCGACGACGATGACTACAGCACTCAGTGATCCTATGTGGATCAGTTCTACCGATCATGTGTGGGTCAAATCCTGTGTGGGTCAGCGCTCAGCGGTTCTTTTTGAGCCAGCGCCTACAGATCCTGTGTGGGTCCGATCCTGTGTGGGTCTTTGCGGGGGTTAGTTTCCTACCGATCCTGTGTGGGTTTTTGCGGGGGTTAGTACCTATCGATCCTTTGTGGGTCCGACGACTTAGATGGATCAGTGATCATCTCTATCGTCTTCGAAGATGTATACATGTGTGAGCTGAATCCTGTTTTCTTTCCTGTGTGGATTGTGTTGTGCTATCCTGTGTGGATTACGTTTTGCTTTCCTGTGTGGATTGTGTTGTGCTATCCTGTGTGGATTACATTTTGCTTTCCTGTGAGGAATACGTATACTTTCCTGTGTGGACTGAGTTGTACTTGGTCTCGGAGGTTGGAGCGTATTGGAAATTGATGACTTAGGTATATTTATGGGCATATACCTAAGCAGTGTCGGTTGTCACTTCGTGTTTGTATCTTCCCTTTGTGGTTTATCCTGTGTGGATTTTGGGAGACCTTCAGGAGTCTCGAGGTCCCCACTGAGTAGCTTATACTCACCCCTGCACGGGCTATGCCGCACTACGTTGTGTTGGTTGTAGATGATGGACAACATTGATCGTGGTTGAGGCTCGTAGAGCAGGACAGTACCTGGAGGTTGACCACTGGGCGGGACGTGCTCGGAGCGGACGGCGGGACCCGAGGAGCAAAGGATCTATCTGTACCCACCCTTCAGGTGGGATTTCCAGTGGACAGCTCAGTGTAGCAGCTTTACTTTATAGTTGTTGTTTTCCCTTTTGAGTTGTACTTTACAGTTGGGTTTGTATTTCCTACCCCTTTTACTTTTCCACACTTACTGTTGTACCAGTTTTTACTTAGTGTTTACTTTTTCCGTTTTCTTACTCTGTGGTGCTTTTTTACTTTACAAAGTCAATGCCTTCCCTTACCAGGATTTACGCCTTGGTGCTAGTCGCCAGCCCCTGGCCTATGTAAGGCAGGCTTGGGGTAGTCACGGAACGGGCCCCGAGGACGGGTCGTGACACAATATGTACAAGGTAACTTTCATTTCTATCTTTCAATAGTTTCTCAGCTACCTGAAATGTTATCAGAGTTAAGGGTTCATTCTTTTAAACAAATTGAAAGTCATTCTGAATAGAACCCTCTTTAGCTTATTAGTCAATCTTAGCATGATAAAAGGAAATCCTATACATTCCCAAAATAACATCAACTCTACTAGAAGAAAAACAACAAGGATTTCATGCAAATTCATTGAACAAATAAGGATAGGACTATTCATATAATTTCTTTTTTCCTCAAAATTTATCCCCAGTTGTTTTTACCATAAGTTCTGGATTCTTATCATGGGATGGATTTCCCAATTTACAAGAAAATTTATAAAAAATGAATGAACGTGTAGACCCTGAATCAAACAACACATTGTCAGAATCTCAATAAACAAATAGTGTACCTGATACCAATTCATTTGATGGTCCCACATCAACTGTAGTAGTTGAAAAATATTTATCCACACCCTTCTTCTTTTAATCTTACTGGTTTCCACCCCTGGTAATCAACTTTAGACACACATTGGCATCATTCCCAGACTCATTGCAACTAAAACATCTCACCACTGACTTTTCATTTCCTGCCTGATCATCTTCATTATAGTTACATGAAATATAACCTGTCTTACCACACCAGATAAACTTCATAGACATTGATAAAAATTCTCCAAGATACTTATCAACAAACTTTTCACAAGATGAAAATTTAATTTTCTTATCTCCATGGTTATTTGATGAATACTTTCCCTTTTCCTACCAACTATACCTATTCTTTTTCTTTCTCTCATGGAACACCTGATCATATATAAACTCTATTTATACCTTCTCATAATATCTAAAAACTTTACCATATATTTTGAATTAACGAGAGGCTAATTATCCTCAATATTTAAGATTCAATCCTAAGTAAAACCGATTAATCTTACTATCAATATCTCAAATTAAATTTGGAGTATACATTTCCATTAGAGTGAATATTGATTCATACGAAGCCACTAAGTCATCCCTCTGGCTCAATTCCATTAATTTTTTTCAATCCTAAGTCGAACCACCTTATGAGAATATTTTTCTAGAATCATACCTTTGAATTTTTCCAAACCAAGTGCATCAATCTTGAAATATCCTTTATATTTTTATACATCGACCACCATTGATCAGGTACTCCTTAAAATTGAAAAAATAGATAGACTATCCTTTTTCTTTTTTGTACAACCCAGTACATCAAAAATCATTTCCAGGGCTTTGATCCACACTTCATCTTCAATATGGTCATATGATCCTCTAAATGATGGGGTATGTTGCTTCATGAAATTATACTATATAGACATGTTTCTTTGGGATTGATCTGGTTGATCTAGTGCATGCATACCACCACCATTTATAGCCTAAGTCAACTAAACCAATAATACAATAAATTGTTCAATTATGATTATGACCATATCGGGAGGCTAAATTGAAAGATTATTCTCCTCTATATGCCATTGTAGCACTATTTCACTGTTTCCTCTAAAAAACCATTCTAAAAAACATATCTTAGCCGAAGAAACATGGTAATCTTCAAATTCTATATCATTTCAATTTGACCATACTATAAAAATAATTTATGGATATTCATCAAATAATAATATATCTCCTAAAGTTATCTAAACTGACCTTTGATACCAACTATAATGCAGTAGACTTAAATATTACATAATCTTGAATCAAGTTAATAATTCACATTGAGGATTTTTTTAGGTTTATCACCCTAGAAAATTAGGTCATAACTTATACATAACATCTTTAATATTACATGTTGAAACATCAACTCAGCATCCATTTTTTTCATAAAATAATAACTCTTACAAAATCGAAACATATTTAGTTCCATGTATTAAAAAATAGGACTTTTCCTTGATCCCATCCTTTAGCCTATTCTTCTTTATGTCCAATAAAAAACGTTTCAAAAACAAGGGATGGACATAAAAATCTCATTAATGGATACATAAAGACGGAAAACTATTATTTTTTCAATAGAACAAGTAAAACATGAATACTTTATCATAAAGTAAAACCTTCCTCCTTCAAAAATTAGAAAAACTACTTAACTGAATATAAGATCATTGCTTACACTTTTTGTCACCAAAAAATTACAAAAATTTATATAGAAAGAAACATATAACATATGAAGGTAACATGGGACATAAAAATATTGAAATAAAATAACTATACGGTCGACTTCCACACATATCACTAAATGTAGTAGCCATACGGCCGACATTCATACCCAAGGCATTGGAGGATATAATATAACCACCCACCATTAGTTTATCATGAAACCAACCATAATATGGTTTACAATATAACCAACAATAATTGGTTAATTATGTAACTACCTATCAAATGTCTATGAACCATTATATAATCATAACAGATGAAATATTTTAAATATAAATATTTCAAAAATAAAATTTAATTTGCAATCAGAAGAAATTATTTCAATATATTTAAATACTCAGTCCATTTCCAAAACCATTTTTAATACCAAAATTTATAAAAAGTGTATATGGTATTTATTTTCCTTTTAAAAACATTACAGCTTGTTAAAGAAGGAAAATATCAAATAATGCTCGTGATATCAGAAAGGTCATTTTCACCGCATACTTTAAAAACATTCCTTTTGTATTTTATTAAATAGAATCGTAGAAAAAAGAATACATTTGAATGAAAGTTAATGTCAAAGGAGTTTATTATAAACAGTGTAAAATAAGGAGGTTTATATTATCAAAACATGCCTCAATGAAAGAATATTGAGACGAAGTCCCTTACCTCGTGTTTGACTTGACATATTTGTTCTTTAATTTCCTGAATAATAAACTGATATTGATTTCAACTTGCTTAATAACCCTTTTAAAGATTATTATTCATTTTATATCACTTATTACCATGTCATAAAAATTACATAAAGATTTAATTTAATATCAGTCGTTTTTTCGGTATTGGGTACTTTACTCGAAACTGATCTTGTTATAATTACATTTTTTCTATGTGGTCAAATGTACATTATCTCCAAAATAGTATTCATGTTTTATGAATCATATATATACTGTATATACATATTTATGATATTCCATAACATTTGGATATATGAAATGAAATGCATCGTTCATGGATACGGTAAGCCAAACGTATGCATGAATGTTACTTTCATTTCTTTTCATATTTAATGCAATGAAAAATAAATGATTTAAAGGTATATTATAATTCCAGTATAATATCATATTTTATATACATTACATAAGTTCATTAATTCCATACTTTATATGTTCCATGTATGGTAGGAATGAGTCATATCACATTGAGGGGGCGGTAGTCCCAAGTTTCTCAATTGAAATTATCATATTTTTACAACATGAAAAGCATATAGGTATGTTATAAATGATAATTACAGAGGAATAGTAATAAAATACATATCATATATATCATATATAATTTCATTTCTATCATAATGGTCACCATAAGAGGTGGTAGTATAAGATTGAACAACCATTGTTTCGTGAGGTAGTAGTTCACCGTCCACAAAAAAAGTATGTTTTGTACCCATTAGGCGGGGCTGTGCGTAAGTGTATTTAGAATTTTTCTCATAAAAAATCATGTATATTGAGGATACTGGTGTTTTTATTTAGAAAATAATAAATATAGCATAGGTATTAGAGAAGGAAAATAATATAAAGGAATATGATGGAAGATGTTACCACAAATTGGGTATCTTCAATTAATTTGAGCCAAAGGGATTTCTTGAATTTCCTTATATCCAAGGAAAGGCTTCTAGGAGGAATATATAAATGTTTGGGGCTTATTGGAGCAGAGTTTGGATAGGAAAAGAGGCATTAGAGGTGTGATTAATGGGATAGATGTGGGGTCCTTTTATAAGAGGGGGGGAACTTTAGGAATGTTTTGAAATATTATTTTATTATTAATTTATTTTTGATTTCTAATGACACCAAAGTGATATATTTATGAAGATAGGATGATTATGGATCTAAATCATCTCATCCAATTGGTTTTAGACATTTTTAGGTCATAAAATTAACCTTATGTTTTTTATTTAACCCTTTGTTAACTAATTTAACTTTTACCATGTCATCATGTATATTAATACAATATGGTTAGTATAGTTACTATAAAATTCCTATCGAACCTCATGTGGTTCATCAATGAAATTTTCAACCTTATCTAAGTCATTTGGTCGAAATATAGATTTTTTAGGTCTATTATATCATTTAATAAAATAGTATTTGTTTTAAAACACATTTATGTCAATTTATATACTATTGATATCATGACTTCCAAAAAAATCCATAATAACTTTATTATTTAAAAAACCATTATTAATTGAAAAATAAAAATTAATAATCATCCATAAAATTATTGGATTTCATAAAAAGTTTCGAAATAAATTTATATAAATTTATATAAGCTCATTTATGTAAAACATTCATTAATAAGGTAATAACTACATCATCATTGTGTCTTTAATAAATTTATTTATTTGATGTAGAAAAATTATAATTAAAATACCATGTTGTATGAAATTTTTTACAATTTCTAATGAAAATTTATTATTCAAGATATCATTTATATAACCCCATATAAAAATTAGATCATTAAAATATATATTTTTTTATGTTATATTTTCACTAACATCTAATTAAAAAGTAATTAAATGTCATTTTCACACTCAAGTGGCATTTTGGGGTCCTTAAATCGGCCCAAGAATTTTCATGGTATTAAATATCCCATAAAATAGGATTTGGATGCATGTAAGGGTAATTTAATATTATTATAATATTATTTTCACCCTTATTTACAAGATTTAATCTTTAACCAGGAATAGTAAAATATTTACTGAAGTTACTATTCACGATTTGTAAAAATAAAAGTTACCTTTTTACACAATTTGGACCTCCTAATTCTAAATAATGAATCTATTTTTACAAATTAAAAACCCATTAGTTTTATAAATTAATTTAAAATAAATTCTCTTTGTCAAAACAAAAAAGCATGATTTTAAGAAATAATAACTATTAAAATATTGACATGTGTTTGTGTCTAATTAAAAATTAAAATTACATAAAATAATGGAAATTAGAATAAATGGTAAAAACATAATCTAAATATAATTTAAAACCAATAAAAAATATAACCTATCCATATAAATATATTAGATGAAAAGACAGTTTTGACTAATAATGCACTATTTTCACTATTAATTATAAAATTAACTATACAAAAAATACCAAAAAATTACCCAAAGTAAATTTTTATGTACCACTTTTAATGAAAAAGTTTTTTCAAATGTAACATATATAAGTGATAAAAATGATATTTAAAAAGGGTTATCCCTCAAGTGTCTTTAAAATTACATTTAAAAAATAATAGAGTATTTAGGCTTAAAATTGGATTCATTCTCATTTTAATCATCGAAAGATTATTGATTAAATGTAAAAATATTTAAAAAACATGTTTAATTCTAATATAGTTAGTTCTATTCATTATCTCCAATACAATGTCTAGGCATTAAATACCATTTAAAATAATAATATTATTTTATTATTTTTTCTATATAACTCAACATTGTGTGCAAGGTAATATTTTTGAAAAATCCATTGTTGTGTGTTGAGTACGCTAACGGACAAAGAGTCCCCATCAAAAATAAAATTAATATATTATTCATATGTACAAATGGAAATTGAAAGTATTATTCTCTAAATATTTGGGTCATTATAATGAACCCTCAACCATGATATTATCTATCTACTTAATCATGTATTTAGTTCATTACTTTTTTGTAGTGTGTTCATCCTCATGTCAGAAATTGACACCCATACTTCTATGAGCCTTTATATTAGATATGCGTTAAATGGTCTTAGAAAACATTATTTTTTTCCTTTATATAATTATTTGAAAATTATTTGGACATTTTACCATCCATAAAATATATTTAAAAAATATAATACATTCAAATTATTTCATAATTTTCTACTTTTTAAATCACTCTTCTAAAGGTTTTCTGTGTTATATCTAAGGTACGGTCTTCAGGAAACGACTTTAAAATTGAAGGATATAGGCTCCCCCTTTAACATTAAAATGTATATTTAATAAATATGTTTCTTATGATAAATTTCAATAAATAATTTATATGTATAATTTTTGAAAAAAAATCATTACATAAATCAAAATGAGATAGTTTTATAGATAATTTTAATTGTCTTGTGAAATAAAACTATCATTTAAAAACATAAATATTTTCTAAAACTATAAAATTCATAATTATTTTATGAAACCAATATTAATAATATATTTATATACCTTGTTGTAAAAATTTTTTTGGGAAGGATGGAGACTAGCCAGAGCACTAATTCATTGACCATTGTAAAACATAAAATAGATAAGTCTACAAATAGGTATTTGACCTACCACAAAAGAATCATGAAATGGTATAGAAATTCTTGTAATCATCGATATATAATAATAACCTTAAAAGGATAAAGGTAATACATATAGTAAAATTTTTGGATGGATCATGGAAATTTATTTACTAGATGAAAATGAAAAATTGAGAGGGACTGCAGAGATAATATATTAAATCATTTGGATTTATATTCCAAGTTAATCTCCCTAAACTAATTTGTGGGATATCATATTATACGGTTCTCTATGTAGTGTTATCCTAGTATGTTTACTCATGAATCCATATAAATAAAGTTTAATATTACAGATCTCACTTCTAGCAATGAAAAAGAATAAAAAATGAAGAACACATTTTTAAATATTCCACCACAAACATAGAATTACAATAAAAATGGGATGATTAAAATATTTTAAATTAGGTGATCATCCATGTTGGTTATGATAAATGTATGGATCCAATCATAGAATATATCTAATTCATATATAGCATCGTTCATTTCTCTAACTAATATCATTTTTTATAAATCATTTATTTTCATAAATTTATTTATGGGGTTATGGAAATTTTCTATGAAGAAATTATATCTTATTTATATTAATTAAAAAAATTGATAACATTGAGAATCTGGTTTTTATCACCATAAATTATGTCATATGTTTCATATCTACATTCGATGAAATTAATTCTTTGATAGATGTTAACACATATATCCTTCAAAAAACACACACTCTTCTCTAGTATATTTGTAATTGATAAACTATAAACTCTATGTTATATAATATTATTCAAAAAGGATCTCATTTAGAAATTAATCAAGCTAATATTCACCAATATGTTTTGATTCCTCAAATTCCATCATGAATTGTCATTTAAATGACTTCCTTTGGTATAGAAAAAATATATTCACTAAACCATATGCCAAATGAATTTGAAAAATGTGTGAAACCGACTGTATAAAACATGGATATTAATTTTTTGGAATTTTCTTTAGTATATTTTATAACCAATTTTAATTGTATTTTATCTTCTTATATAAAAAAAATTAACTTCTCCTAATCTAAATGAATTCTAGAATTCAATATACACTAATTATTCAAGGGTCATAACTTGTATATTACGTTTTATAAACCCTATTCATGATCATTCATAAAATACATTTAGGACTACAAATTATGTTATGAATGTCTCCTTAAGTTTTTTTAATTTTTTCTTGAATGCATGAAACTTAAACCTTCAACTGAATCTCTTTAGTAAATATCATACTTATCATATTGTGAATTATCTTTCTATAATCCCCCATAAGATCATTATATTCTTCAATTATATCTAGAATACAATTTTTTATCCCCAAAATATCCAATTGTATTTACTTGTTATTATCAAATTATAAACATCTATGGTATAGTTCAAAGAAATATTCTAAATCTTTTGAAATTATTTCTATATTTCCTTCACTAGATTATCCTCTTCATCTATGTCATAATACTTAAAATCTAGATACAATTATTTTTTAACATTCATTTACTTATGTTATTATTCTACTTGATATTCAAAACATCTAGAATCAATTTTCTCTTTTCCATTATAGATAACATCAATTTATGTCTTATTTTTGTAGAGCCTTCTTATTTCTCATATTTTAAGAATATTAACTGATTCAATGGAATTTTTTACCCCATAAAGATAAATAAATAGGAATTTTGTCTTTATACTTTTTAATTATTTATATTCTTTCTAAAATTACTTGTTTCAATGTGTTTAGTATTTAAGAACTTATGATTTTGGATTATTTCCCTTATTGAGTGCAGAATATTTATTTATAAATGGATGCATTACTACACCTCCTTCAAATTTTTGAAATATATTATTATTTTCATAGAAAAATATACATTATGAAATATAATGATTATCAATGAATACTATATAGTTCCTTAATATTTTATTTTCATCCATTTCACCAACAAGAGTTTAAATAACATGTTTGTGAATATGGAATGACATTATCTTTTCCTTTAATATTTTCTTTTTAAATTTATCTTATTTTATTTTATTCCACAATCACACTAATCATTCACATGTTTAAAATTTCAATTTATTTTCCAGAATTGTTTTATATATTTACCATATGCCCTTTTGGTGATAGGATTCGCATGAAATTAATATGATATCTTATTTCTTTAAGGATATGGAAAATTTTAATTTTGTTATTGGATAATTATTCCCTCGACCATTGAGTCACCCAATCCTTTTTCTAATAATAGATTCATCATTATTCTTAATTACTTTTAAGATACATCCCCATGTAGATTCTAATGTATTAATTTATAAGATGAGTTGATCTTAAATCACATGTGGACATAAAATTCTTTGAGGTTATGAAATTTCTACTTAGAAATTATGATTACTTCAAAATATTTATCTATTTAAATCTATTTAACAATACTAGACACCCATTTGTAAATTAAATCTAATATAATTTCCTTAAATTTAAATAATGACACAACCTATCTTAGTATGTTGAGAAACACCGGTATCTGTTTACGTTATATAAGATAATTAGTAAAATATTCACATTATTTAAAAAATATTATTGAATTTTCTATTTTCATTCCATTATTTGTATTTCAAATAACATTATCATAGGATGTGTCAAAATGGTATTTTATTGGGGATGTATTATTCCATATCTTTTAAGAACATTATCTACTAGGTTTATCTGATCATTATGATATTATTTATTTTTACTAGATTCAAGAACACCATAAATATAGATTTTTAAAAAATGTGATAATCCACTAAACCTGTTTTCAATGTGACATTAGTATAATTCTGGTCAATTATTGAGTCAAAATGGAATATTTATCCATTCAAACAAGGCAATTGGTATTTTAATTCTGATAATGGTATTGTTTTTTTATATAAATTATCCAATCGCTTCAACAATTTTCAAACATAGAATATACCGTTATCCTCTCATTACTAATAATATATCATAAAGCCTCATAATTAGGAATATTTTAGTCATCATTTTTTTGTAATTATTATGTTATTAATTACTTGGTCATTATTCAATCCATCATTAAGTTTTTACATTAGTATTCACTTTCTATCATTCTAAAAGATTACATGTTGTTTATAGTTTTAGAGAAATACGTCATAAATATCAATTAACACAACATATATTACATGTTAGGCACGTCAAAATAGTATCTAATATTCCAAAAATATAAAACAGTTAAAATTACCCATGTTTTTTTCAAAAAAAATCTCATGATTTTCAACTTCACTTCTTATTTGTTATTTAAAAACATTATACCCTAAGAAAAATAATTGAAAATGTGGTATGATCCCAAAAATAACAGTAAGGTACGTATATAAATAAATAAATACAAACCCATAAGTCCATTTTAAGACCATGATATCATAATACACTATTTTCCATTAACTTCACAAAAGCTGTGCTCAAATAACTGTTTGAATACTCTTTCAATTATCAATTCTGCACATAATTTTCCATAAATCAATTTATAAGATAACGAAAATGTAAAATCATAATAATAAGGGTTTCTTAAGAAACATGAGAACCTAAGAAAAAAATATTTTTATTTAAAATATACTAATTTTCACTAATTAGAAGTATTCAATCCATTAAAATAATGATAGTTATCATAACTTTTGAAATCAAATGACATCCAAGAAAAATCATTATAATGAATAAAAAAGTACTATTGGAACTGTTGGACATAATCTTTATAAAACTCATCCAAGAATACTAACTATGGGAAAATTGTTATGATTATATTCCAATTTAATTATTAAGATAACATAATTATAACCCATTACATTCTAGATATAAATCTTTCTCACATAACATCATGAGTTATATCGGGCTCACCTGTCATAAAAAACAATGTCCAAGGACTGTCAGATACATAAAATTGATAAAATATTTCATTTCCATCACAAAACACATAAAAATATACTTTTCTGCTGATAGGAAATACATTTTCATATATTGATATATCTAAATCATTTAAAACCCATTTATGAAAATAAAAATTCCTATAAAAAAGGGAAATATGGTTTCTCATTGAAAATCATGAAATCCTATAATGGATTCCAAAAATTGAATGATGATTACAATGAAGGGAAAATATTTTTATTCTATATATATTAAAATATAACATGTAATTCACATTATGTAATGAAACTCAGAACACTCCAAATAAAATATATAAAAATATTCCTTTTGAAAATCATTGAAAGAATGTAAACAATGATATCTAAAATGTACATTATGAATCAGTTATGTCTATATTATTACACACAGAATGTGTTTTTAATAATATAGACATTGAATAAAATTATTTAGAAAATCAATATTAACCATTAAAATGAGGGTTTTAAGGTAAAATTCCCTTTACCTTGAGTAAGACATATCATGTACGTTCATTAATTTCCTCTATATATGAAAACATGATTAGGTTTATAACTAAACCCTTCCCATAATGGATTTAGGATCATAATATGAAGTCTAGAACAAGTTTAGGGATGTTATGAAGTGATTTGGGAAGGTCTAGACCGAACTAGAGTGCTAAAAAGGTAATTAGATGACAATATAGGAGGTTCCCCTTTATATAATATATATATAATAACCATTCCCAGTGTAAAAAAGGAAACAAAATTTAAATATAAGATATTATATGGACTAAATAAACTCAAAAATAAGGATATATTTTAAACCATATATCCTAGTTACGAAACATCAAATGCAACTAGAATTAACCGTGCTAATTTTAATATTTACCATTAATACAAAATTATAAGGGAATAAATAAAATTACTGTTATAATTGAATTTTAAAAGTTGATTACAAATTTTGAGTCAATTTTATCTGGTTCATTTTTAAAACGTGTATGAATTGAATTTTTATGTAAGAACATAAAATGCAGACGTAAATTTTTTCCAGAATATACCTGATTTTTTAGTAAAAATTATTTAATAGTAGAATTATTATAAAAATTCCATTCCCTGGATTTTATTGATTTAATATGAAATAATTTTTTTTTGAGTTTTAGATATATTAATAAACAAATGCATTCATCCCTCTATCCCACTAAATAAAAAGTCCCAAAAAGAGTTTTTATTTGGAATCAAAATTAACTTATCTTCATAAATGTAAATCATGGATCCCAAAACCAAAAATAATGTCTTATAATATATTATTTTACTATAAACATTGATATATGTTTAAAAAACTCATCCAATATTTTAAAGGGATATTTTTAAGAAATTTGAATGCTTATATATTCTTTTAAACACCCCTGTAAACCCATTTTAGAACGAATTGTAGTAACATAATTATAAAATTTTTACTATTCACTACGATGATAAATTAAGTTGAACCTATAAAATTAAATTATTTATTTATTATTTTAAATATTTAATTAATTTAATATAATTAAATTCCAATTAGAAACATAATATAATTTAACATTATAGTTGTAAAACATGTTGAAGAACTAGTTAAAAAATAAATGTGATTTAATGTTTCAAAGATTTTTTTTGAAAAATTAATTTATAATACTTATTCAAATAAAATCAATTGAATTAGTTTTAGTCAAAAGAAAATAGTAATGTTTCAAAAAATTACAAGATGAGATAATAATTTTTATTAAAATAAAACTAAATAATAGTGTTCAATAAAATTCAGTATTTTCCAATATTCATTAAAAAAAATCATCTCATAAAATTCTGAAAAAATCATCCCAGAATTAATTTTATATGATATATTAAAAAATTATATGCTTTTTTTATATAAAATTATATACATTTTAAATAATTATTTAATTTAATTATACTTTGTGCATGAAAACATAATTTTGTTAGAAATAATGAATTTTTCAATTTTCTAGAAAAAATAGCTAATATACTTATAATAAATATCATCTTATAGAATATGATTAGTTAATTCTAATAATTGATGAAAATAATTAATTCTATCATTAGGTGGGTTACTACATTGATCCCGGTTTTAAAATTGTTGACTCATAATTTTATTTTATCTTAGAAAATAATCCTATTTTCCATTCAAAACATTTTTGGATTTCTATGTTGTTTAATTAATCATATGGTTTTTTTCATAAAATAATAACCTACTAAATTACATTATTATGAAATTCTTTCAATATATTGTCAATATTCTACAATAATTATTTGTTATTAAAAAGGTCTTATTCCTACTAAACTACTTCGAGGCTGCAAAGATGAGATGCATCTGGAACAAACATTTATAAAAATGAATCAAGAAAGCCATCATGTACCTAAAATAAAAATAGATTAAATTACCATAAATAAGAAACCAATTTAATCTTTTTAAAAATTTAATATGTTCCAATAAACTATGGACATAGCTTCCACTTTTTATTGGTAGTCAAAACACTTTTACACGTATATACTTTAAGAATAACATGATCTACAAACTCAAATGAATGGTGTCTAGCCCGATTATATAAATAACCTTTTTACCTATATTAGGACATCCTATGATGTTGTTGTATCATCCCCACATACAATAACATTTCTCATACTAATTTTTGTCCTGAAAACATTATTTATATAGCTTCGACCATACAAGATGTAGTCTCATACTTCTTTCCATGTAATCCTTCAAAAGGATCCATTTTTATATTTTAATGAAAACTGTTATTATATGAAAACATAAAAAATATATTTTTATATGAAAACCACTAATAATCTATTAAAAAAGATATTAGAATGTTATCAAAAAATTTAGTAGTTATTTTTGACTATTTGTCATATTAATGACGAAAGGTTGTACTAAAAATTAATTCAGTACCTAATGAAATATGATTTCTTTTCTAGAAATTTAAGGTGATTCTCAAATCATGATAAGATATAAAATAAAGTGATAAACCATGTAATCTAATTATCTAATTAACATAAATTCAATAATTTTGATCGAAACATATTTTTTATTTTATGTGATGAAAATGGGAAGGTTTAGTATAGGGAATTTGCCTTAAAACAACATGAAACATTAGATTTTAGTCAATAACAAACATTCTCACTCACTGAGGATCTTTTCAGGTTTATATTTTTAGATAACTATGACATAATAAATACATAATATAAAACATTCATAGAATTCGGATACTGTGAAAGCATTATCCATTTCATTCAAAAAGAAAACTTTTTAAAATAAAACTTTGATTCTTTTTTCATGAAATTCCTAAAAATATCTAAATTGACATCTTTTTTCTTTTTACCCATGATTATACCTTATGAAAAACATATTAAAACATGGGTTGAGAACAAGTTCTCATTAAGTAACATAAAATAGAAAGTGATTTTCAGTACAATAATACTTATAAACATATAAACACATTTTCACAAAGACATACATATCACAAATAAAGTATCATATACATACTATGTGAAAAAATTACATTCCAAGAAAACAAATAAAACATATCTAAACTATCTAGGTATGTTTGGGAATTACTTACATAATATCATAACGCTCTCATCAACCATCAGATTTGCAACCCTCACAGTTACTTTTGGATGTAACCATTGTAGTTACCCATTGAGTAACCATTACGGGAAACCTCCAACACAAACATGACAAATGCATTCAAAAGTGATATATGACCCAACCATAATAATTAACATTTCCCATGAACCATAACATAATCAATGATTAAAAATAATTTTGTTATAAAAACATTTCTCTTGAGTTTTTAAAAAAACAAAAAACGTAAAAGATCATTTTTAATGAAATGCTCCTTTCTAATATCATATCTCTAAATTGAGAAATATTAAAAATAATAAAATATATATATATTCACTATAAATAAAAATAATAAAACATAATATAAAGGAATTTTCATTTTAAAACTAATCTTATCTTGACAAAACCATTGAATTAAAATGTTAACACACAAAAATGAAATTGGGTTATGAATTTACTTACCATGGATTAATCTTATATAAAACATGTTTAAAACCCCCTGTATAATTTTTTAAATAGTGGTATTAAATTATTAAATTACTATAATTAGGTTTATACTACCTTATATGATCAATTATAAAATATTTTCACCCATTTATTAATAATACTTTTACCTTTCCATTATTTTGGGTGTGCTCTTTTCATGGTTTCCTTGGTCGGTTCATTATGAATTTTACTTTCAAATGGATGAAAAATAAAAAAGAGTAATAAAATATTATTAACAGGTTTCCATAATATTAAATGATACCATATATCATAATTCTCTTATATGAGGATGATTCATTAGATTAAACATTAATGATAATGATTTGATTTATTTTGGCTGTTTCTAAGATCATCACGAACATATAACATCTCATTTAATAACATGTTCATGTATTGAATCCAAAAAATTATAAAACCTATAATATGTATGATAAATTATTATTTAATTATATCATCATTTTTATGACTATATTTGGAGGTCTTAATGTAAAATGAAGGTGTGTGTCCACGATAGCTGTTAATCTACACATCACAGATAATATTTTCATTTTTAGAATAAAAGGGGAAAGGATGGAGATTTTGTGATGAATATACCATAAAAACCACAAAATTATAATATATATATATTATTTTTTAGTTTTTATGTGACATTTTGAAGGATGTCATGATAAGGTAGAAGTGAAAATGAATTTAAAAGAGAAGAAGAAAGAATCTTATGTCTTGAAAATTTTCAACTTAAGAACATCTCCACGGCTCTTGGAAGTAGTATTTTGAGAGACCATAAGCTATATAATGTAGAAAGGGGTGATTATATGTGATATGGATAGATTTTATATGAACCATGTTTTCTAAAGGTGATTAAATTTGTGAAGCAAATAGTCTATATTTATAATTGATTAGAGGGGTAACTTATGAATTAATCAAACTATTAAAATAATATAAATCTATTTTTGGGTTTAAGAATTAAAAAATGTCCTAAAAATAAAATTTTATTACATTTTAAACACAATACTACCCCATTTTTTCCCATTAAATATCTTTCATATTTTTAAATAACTTCTAATAATATTTTATTCCTGAATAATAATTGATATTAAATTAATCACTATTCATATCTATGACTTTAAACATATAAAAAAGATTCAAATTAGAATACTTTTTTTATTATATCAAATAAATATCACATTTGTCTATTTAATTCATCAATTATCTTAAAAATATCAAATTGGTTTTATTTTATTATTTTTAATATAATTAATTTGATTTATTAATTAATCAAATAATTACAACATAATAATTTTTTAAGCCATTAAGGAAGTTTTTTATTCCCTAAAATAACAAATAACATTCTTTGAATTTTTATAATTCAATTTCCAAAAACTATTCTTTTTCTAAAAAAGTTCTGGAAAACCACATATTAATATATTATAAAAAATAAAATTTATTGAATGAACAACATGATTTACTTTTAAATAAAATATTATAAAGGTCTTATATTACTTTGTGTGGGACCAATATATTTCAAATTAGAATAAAAAGATGATAATGGTCATAATTTTTTATATAACAAATTTTAACCCAAATTTGGGTAATTTAAGAATTCAAATAATTTTAATAAAAAAATTTATTTATTTTTCTTATGCTTAAACAAGAGGTGCATTAGTGTTACAGATAAATTAATGTTTAAAATATTTAATATAAAAATTAAAAAAAATTACCTTCTTGACAAATAATTACATAGGATTAAAATAATCATTTTTAATCACTCATCATGTTTATTTACTTATATTCATGTCATGAAAACTTATTTAATTTGTAAAATTTTATTTTCTTTGAATAAAATTATATAAATGAACTAAAGACATCCATGTTACTCCAAGAGGTCCAAATATCCACACCTAGATTTTTTTTGGTCAAAAACACTCATACAATGAATTTTGAACAAGTTTTAGGGCAATTTTATAACGAGTATAAGATTATTTTTACCCTTAATTACTCTATTTACCCATAACCTTGGTAAAAAATCTAAAGTTACTATTAAATAAAAATTAATTTTTTCTTATTAGATGAAAAATTTCATACTTATTACAACCTTGTATGTCTATTTTTTGAAATTAAATTAACCAAATTGGGTAAAACTAATTACAAATAATAATTTCGTCAAATAATTGAGAAAACATGTTTTTTAAAAGTACACAAAATTAAAATTTTCATTAAGTTTTTGTATCCAATTTCAATGTGAAATTGATTCCAATTCTCTACATTATATTGACTGATAAAATTTGATATAATTCATATATAAAAAAAATAAAAATGTTAAATTAATGATTTAAAAAATTTAAGCAAAGAAGTTGTTTTGAAGTAAAATGATGTATTTTTCACAATTCATTAAAAATATACTTTTTCAAAAAATTATCAAAAATTCTTAAATAGATAATATTTACATGGTTAATTAAAAAAAGAAATTAGTTTTTTGAAATTAAAATTCTATAATTTGAAAATTAATTTTATAAATAAATAACCATGAGATAGTTTATTTATTTTAAGTATTACATAACATAATGATAATAAGTATTTCATTTATAAATACTAGTAAATATAAAATAATTATTCTATTAGTACTTGGACTATTACATTCTCCCCACATTCTGAAAATTGCGTCCTCATAAGTTTTCTTTACTAATTAAACATGTGAGGTTGTCTTTCCCTCATAGAATTTATAGATTCTAATGTTGCTTCTTTTAACATGCGTTTTCTCCACAAAACCATAACCTAAAAAATTACCTAGTTTCGTAATATATTCTCTCTAAGATCAATAATATTAATAGGTTTATCTTCATAAAGAAAATTCTCTTCCAGCTAAACTACTTCTGAGAAAAAAACATGAGTTCGATTGAGAAAATACTTTCTTATCATAAAAAAATGTAAAACATTATCTTCCTGAGATAAGCTTAGAGGAAATGTAACTTGGTAGAAAACTAGTCCAACATTACCCCAAGATTTCCAAAGGTCCAACAAATTGTGGCCTATCGTTCCATTCATACCAAAATTCATCACACTTTTTCAAGGTTATATTTTATGGAAAACATTATCCTTTACCCTGAAAGAAAATTATTTTTACCATTAATCTGCATACATTTTCTACCTGCTATGAGCTTTCCTCATGTGTTGCAGGATCATCATCAAATTCTCAACCACACCCTATACTAATTTTGGTTCCATAAACAACCTCTATCTAACTTCTTCTCAATATGTTGGATTTTGACACTTCTTTCCATATAATGCCTTAAAAGGTTCCTTCTATATACTAGAATTGAAATTGTTCTTATATGAAAACTAAACAAATTAGAGATGGTTATCCCAACATCCCTTGTGATCTATTGAACAAGCTCGAAGCATTTACCCCAATGTATGAACTGTACTCATAGAATATCCGTCAGATTGAGTCTAAAAATTAGTGCTAATGGTAAATTATATTCCCAAAAACTTCTGAAAGCCCTTACAAATTTTAGAACTGAAACTGGGATAAATTTTAGATATAATGGATAGACGAACTCCATGTAACCTAACAATAAAACTATGGTATAGTCAAGAATTATTATTCATAGAAAGACTGTCTCGAATTGGAAGCCAGTGTTGATATTTAGTCAGACTATCAATAATAACCCAAATCACAAAGATACCTCGAGGAGTCCTTGATATCCCCAAAATAAATTCCAGGGATATATTCTCCCACTTCTACTCTTGAACGAGAAATGTTTTAAGTATCCCCATTGGTATTTTTCACTCAACTTTAACCTGTTGAAAAATTATTCTTTTCATGGAAAAATAAACAACATCTCTTCTAATTCCATCCCACCAGTAACACTTCATAAGGTCTCTATATATCATAGTGATGCAATAATGAACTAAAAATGGAGATCTATGTGCTTCACTTACCAATTAATTATTCAAATGTGAATTAGAAGGCACATATATTATTTTTCCAAATATCAGGACAAAATCTTTATCAACATTAAATTTTGGAATCATCCCTTACTTAACATGTTCTACCTTTTTCATCAACACACAATATTTCCTCTGCAGTAGTTTAGTTCTGTCTAACAGAGACCACTACCATGAAAACTGATACAAAATAAAGAAATTTCCCACACCAATAAATTCAAATCCCAAATTCATTAAATCAATAATCAATGGGTCATGTTCCAAATGTTACATGGTTGATGATACATTATGTTTTTGACGCAAGGCATTTTCCGCTTTATTTACTTTTCATATATGGTAATTAATCCTACAATCGTAATCCTTTATCAGTTTCATCCATATTTTTTGCCTCATGTTAAATTTCATTTGAGTAAATATGTACTCCAAACTATAATGGGTAGTATATATTTATGATTTTTCTCCATATAAATGATGTTATAATTTTTTATTGAAAACACTATAGCTTATAATTCCAAATCATGTGTGGGATAATTTATCTTATGATGTTTTAGTTGTCTTGAATCATAATCTATTGCCTGATCATTATACATTAGAACATAACCATGTCCCTTCAAATAACCATCACTATAGATGTCAAAATCACTATTTTTTAAAGGTAAGTCCAAAACTAGATCATTCACTTATCTTTTTTTCAGTTCCAAAAAATCACATTATTATTTATTCCAAATAAATTTAACTCTATTTTGTGTCAACATAATCAATGGCCAAGATAACTGTGAAAAGTTGTCAACTAAATATTGTTAATATCCTGTTAATATGAGAAAAATATGAATCTTAGTAATATTTTTAGGTTATGGAAATTCATAAACCAAATTTTTTGGTAGGATAAAATGTGATGACATCTTTTTGAAAAATGATCCATGGGAAGAAATATGTTTTAACCAAAATTCACATTTATAAAATTTAATATATAACTTCTTTCCTTGTTGTGTTTTTAGAAATATTCATAGATGTTTATCATAATCCTCATAAATTATTTAATAAAAAAATATCATCAATAAAAAACAATAAACATATCCAAATATTCAGGAAAGATTTAATTTATATTATACATATGTACCGTGGGAGCATTTTTCAAATCAAAGGAAATAGACAAAAACTTAAAATTTATATATCTAGTATGAAAAGATGTTTTTGTAATGCCTTCCACTTTGAACATTAGATAATTCTACATAGATCTAATTTCAATAATGTAAAAATACTCACCTCCCTGGATCTGGTCAAATAAGTCATAAATATGAGGTAATAAATAATAATTCTAAACAACAATTTTAATAAAGCTCTATAATCAATGAAAATTCTCTTGGGACCATCATTTTTTTAGCCAACAAAACACGATCCCCCCCATCATTATGTGTTAGGAAGAATGAAACATTTATCAAGAAGCTCCTAAAATAATGTTTCCAATTCCATAAGTTCAACTTGATCCATTAGATTAGGGGTTTTGAAATTGGCTTTTCATTAGGAAACAATTCTGTAGTCAATTAAACTTCTCATTAATATATAACACTAGGAAAATCATCAGAAAAAAACAAAGTGTTCATTTAGTATTGGAATATCATTAATCTGAATTGTTCCATTTTTTTCTACAATATGTGTAAGATAAAATGCATTCTAATATTTTAGTAATTTCATAGCTTCCTGATATGTTATCAATGGTATGGGTTCATTATTTCATAGAAAATGGAACTCTTTATAAAATAAAACATCTTTAGCTCTATAATCAATCTTACCATGGTAAATATAAAGCCAATCTATACCCAAAATAACATTGAACTCTTCTAGGGTTAAAACCACAAGGTTTTCAAGAGCTTTATTTCTACTGGAAACCAGAAGAAGATTCTTAAAATTTATTTTTCCCTTAATATTTCCAACTATTGATTTCACCATACGTTCTAATTTCATTTCATGAGGTGAAAATTTTAATTTCTCCTAAATAAAGGAATGTGTAGATCTCTTATCATAAAAGGAATTTGAAAAATATGATTAATTAAAAACATGATACCACTTCATTAGATGAACCAACATATGCTAATTTATTTGCTAAAATATTTCACTAAACCTTTCATCATGTAGTCTATCTTCATCTCATTATTTATATAAACCTTTGGGAAGGTATTTTAGTAATTACCCTTTTCATCACATCTGAACCACTTTTCATTTTTTTCATATGAAAACATTTTTTGCAGAGGCATACATCACACACATAAAGTATCATATATTTACTTTGTGAAAAAAATAGATTCTCATAAAACATTGAAAAAATAAATAAATAATTTTGGTTACATGGATAATTAATTACATAATATCATAACCCTCTATGCTACCATGTGATTTGTAACCCACACATCAACCTTATGATGTAACTGTCACAGTTACACATAGGTTAACAATTAGGACTGACCTCCAACATAACAATACTCAATGCATTGGAGGGATATATATTTCCCACCCTTCATCATAAAAAATTTTCATGTACCATGACATAATCATATATCAATAAAAAATTAATCATACAAATTTTTCTTTTGAGTTTAGTAAAAAAATAGTTATAAAAAAGAATATTTTCAAAGAAAAAATCTATATAAATAGTATATAATTGAAGTGAAAATTAATAAAATTAATGAAGAGTGTATATTCAATGTAATTAAAATTAATACAATATAATATAATTAATAATTAATTTCAATCACTTTCATAGAATTAAAAAATAAATGATGTTGAAGGATAACCCAAAGAATGGAAATTTTGTTAATAATTCTCTTTCCTTGGGTTCATCTTATATAAAAATTATTCAAACCTCTTGTATAATGGTTTAAATATTGTTATTATTTTATTAAATATCTATACTCCTGTTTATACAACCATATATAGTCAATTATAAAAACCTTTAACCCATTTATTAATATTGGTTTGATATTTCTGTTTTTTCGGCTGTTCTCTTTTCATAGTTTCCATGGTATGTTTGTTAAGGATTTTCTTTTGGAGTGAATGAAAAAAATCTAGATGTGGAATGAAACGGCATTCACATGTATATAAAATATCATTATTAATAATATAATATCATGTTTATATATTGGATCCATAAAATTATATAACATATCACTTGTAATATACATTACTATTTTACCATAATAATGGTCTTAGGACCAGCCTTGAAGGTGGTAATGAAAAATAATGGTATATCGTCCAAGATAGTGGTAAATCGACATATTATTGTTTTTGTTCTTGTTTTTAGACTAAAAGGGAAAATATGAGAGGTTTTATGATTCATATACATAAACCAAATAGAAATATAATATATATATGAGTATTTATTTTTCATGAATCCTTTGATATGAAGTTGGGATAAGGTATAAGTGTAAAATAATTTAATGGAGAAGAAGGATTTTTTCCTCTTGAAAATTTCTTCTTGAGAACATCCTCAAGGATCATAGAAGTTGTATTTTTGGAGACACGAATCTCTAGAATGTGTCAAGGGATGAGTATATGGGTTATTGTAAGTGATTATCTAAAAAATATGTCTTCTGGTGATGAAATTTCAGAAGGAAATTATACATTTTTATAATTGTGGTGATGTGTTACTTAGGAATTACTCTAATTATTTTTACATAATAAATCTATTATAGGGACTAAGATATCCCAAAACAACTAATCAGTAATAGTGATTACATTTTCGACACAATACTATCCCATTTTTCATCATTAAATATTTTTGGGATTTTTAAATAATTTAATATTATATTATATTAATGAAAAATAATTTATGCCAAATTACAATGTATTCATATCTATCATTTTAAGCATATCAAAATAATGTTTCAAATTATAATCAAATTTTATTTATATCAAATACATATCATATTAATCATGGGAATTAATAAATTATATTTTAAATATCAAATTTTATTAATTTTATTTTTTTTACTATCAATAAATTGAGTAATTCATTAATCAAATAATTAGAGCCTTATAATTATTGAAGCCATGAGGGAAATTATTTATTCCATAAAATTAAAAATAATATTATATAAAAATGATAATTTTATTAAAATTTTAAAAAGAAATCTTTTTAAAAATTTATCTGGAAAAATATATATTAAAATATTATGCAAACAAAAAATTTATAGTGTCAACAACATAATTTACATTTTCAATAAAATATTATAAAGTTCTAGAAGTGTTTCATGTAGAACCAAAATGACCCAAATTCGATTAAAAATATGGTAATGTTAATAATTTTCTAATATAAAAAGTTTTACCAAAAATTTCTCTCATTTATTTATTCAAATATTTTAAATGAAAACATTTTATTTATTTTTCTTATGAATCCAAAAGTACTACATCAGCATTTCACAGACATTAATGTTAATTATTTAATAGATAAAAATTTAATATAAATTATCATCATGAAAATAAATTAATTAATTTTAAATTAATCATTTGGATTCATTTATCATTTATATTTATTGAAATCAATGTCCTTAAAAATTCATTAATTTGTTGAATTTTCTTTTCATTGAATAAAATACTAAAAATGAATTTATTTAATCCAATTAACAGAAAGTGGCCCTAAAATCGCCCCATGGATTATTTTGGTCAAAAAAATTCATCCAATAAAATTAGGATAGGTTTTGGGATAATTTTATAATGCTTATAATATTAATTTTATCCTTAATTACTAGATTTACCCATAACCATGGTAAAAACTAAAGTTACTTTTCACAAAAAATTAATTTGTTCCTGCTGAGAATAAAATTTAATAAAAATGATAACCCTCTATGTACTTTTTTTATATTAAATTATCAAAATTAGTTAAATTTAATTTAAAAATTATTCATGATGATGGTTCGAGAAAATGGGGTTTTTTAAAGTAAAAACATTCAAATGTTCATAATGTTTTTATATCCTAGTTTAATGTGAAATTTATTCCCACAAACTATATTGTATTAATTGATAATATATATATATATAATAATACTATAAAACTAGTTAAAATTGTAATCTATTTATTTAAATAATTTTGATGAAAAATTAGTTTTGAACCAAATTGCAGTATTTTTCACTATTCAGTAAAAAATAATCCATTTCATAAAATTATCAAATATTCATACAAAGATAAATTCATCCTGATAAATTGAATAATTAAATTATTGTTTTAAATTACAATTAAGTAATTTTAAAATTAATGTTTTAAATAAATAACAATATGATAAATTATTTATTTTATGGATTACATAACATAATGATAGTTACTATTTCATTTAGTAATACTAATAAATATAAAAATTTATTCTATTTTTTCAGTGGTTTTTTTATTTATACAACAATACAAAATTTACCAAAATCAAATTATTACAGATATTTTAATTTGGTAATCCCAAAATTGTATCTGTGGATATAATTTCCCATTTATTCTCCTGATGCAATGAACCAAATGTTTATCAATGAAATTTCATTTTGGAATATTTAATTATTTCAAATATATTATTATAGTATTATATAAATCACAAGTACCTCATTATATAACCCAAATAGTTTTATTATAATAATATTGACATTACATTTAGAGAATAATTATTTCTATAAAAATTTGAAATATTATAATGTGAAAAAATTGAAAATAAGGTTACTGTAATAGGTGTGTATCGGTTCGATCTCCCACAATAACAACACTCATGGAAACCACTGTACAACTAAATAAGAATACTATTTATTCAATATTCACTTTGAAAATTAATATTTATATATAACATTGAGAGAAAATAGAAAATAAAAAATAATGAATTAAATATAAGGTATTTATAGAATGTAGGGGTCCCATAAAACAGTTATAAATTTTTACTCTTAGAATGGAAATATAAATGTTTGAAATGTAATAATACCATTAAGAAAATAAACCTGACCATAAGAATAGTAATCTAACATAAGGAAATAGAAAATTAAATTTAAGTTTCTTATAAAAGCACAATATGTTATATTTAAATCAAGATAGAACTATATATGTTTTTAAAATAATTAAAGTGTGTTTATATTTTTCCTAAAACATTCATGTTTTAATTTCTTTTTAAAAAATAAATTAAATTTTATAAAATAAATTTCATCTAAAAATAGAAAAAATAAATAAATATTAATTTGTAATGATTATATTATCTTATCAAAGAGAATGTAAATATTCATTGTGTCTAAAATTTGATAACAATATTTAAATTGATATTTTTCTTGTAAACAATGATTTTATTTAAAAACTAATTTATAATATTTATAAAATTATTTATGAAAAACAGATTTCATTTTATTATTATATTGGTCATCAAATGGTTAGTGTGATTTTTTTATTTCTATAAAATAGTTTAATTTTTTATGAATAATTAAATAGTACAAAATATGATATTGAAAAATATATTTCAAATACATTAAATTTTGTGTCATGGATGATGTATGAAACCATTAGTTTGAAATCACATGAACCATTTACTATACACCATCAAAATAATCATATCTATTGGTAGTCTTGACGATAAATAGTAAATAGATCCTTATAATATTCAAATACACCCCTCTACAGCCAGTATAAATACCACCCTCACCACTCTTTCTATTCATAACTTCTATTTCTTGGATCTGGACAAATTTAAATCTAATTCCCTTCCCAATACACACCCCCATATCTTAATGAAAGTATTCCCATTCAAATACCATTCATTTTATCCTTAAGTGGTATACTAATAATAGACAACCAAAGGGAGTGGTAAACTCTAAACAGAATATATGTTAATGTTAGCCTTCCACTCCAACCCACATACTTTCTCCATAAATATAATCATAGTTATATATTTATCCAATTTTTACTGATAATTTTTTATTATAGTGTAATATATTTATTATATCCTCCATTATTTCATTTCTAAAAACATTATCCAAAATGTGGTTAGATCACCACCTTCATAAACAAGACAGTTCATTTTTCTCCAATACGTTCAAATATGTTCAAAAAAAAAATTTATTTCTAAATATGATGATAATAGGTATATTGTAACTTATTTCATGTTATGGAATTAAAATATATTCATAGTATTAAATAAAAATTTAATTCATGATGGTTGTTAAAATTGCGTAAATTAATTAACCATATAACATTAAACGTTTTTTCTAAATGAAATGTCACTATGTTATAAAAAATGATATTTGGGACCATTTAAATTAATATAAGGAAATTAATACAAATTTATTTTACTTTTGGAGTTTTATTTTTATTTCACCACAATATCTATAATTTTCCACAAGTGATATACCCTTTACACCATGAAATGAATACCTTCAGAATAATGAAATAAAAAGTTGTATTTCATAAAATAGTTATTAATGAACATAATAAAATTATATAAAATCAAACATATATTTAAATGGTTCCAAATTATAAAATTAATTAGTATAATTTGATTATATATGATAATAACTGTATGTGAAACATTATTCTTGATCATGAGGTGAGGTATCTCTTCAGGCCACTAAATCTTCTTTGGGTTATAAAAGTTCTCTATTTAAATCACATTATCCCTCCATAGGATATCATGGAATCATTATAAATTTTTTAATATATATTATAAACATGCACCTAACTTCTTTTACCTTCCTTTGATTAGTTAGTACATGCTTTATGTACATTTATCAACTAAGGTATTTAAATTAATATCAGATTAATGGGAAATTTTCTTTCACAAAACCCGAATATGTAAAAATATTTTAATGTTTATATTATAATTAAAAAATTCAATAATTAATATAATATTTTATTTATATCCATTCTAAACCCCATTATATTTTCAATAAAAATTTCATTATTATTATTTTCTATATTTAACCAATTTAGTAAAACCACTTTTTGGAAGTTCACATTTACACCAACATATCCACCCTTCCTCAATGTTTTTTTCAAAAAAACATAATATTATGAGTCTTATGATTTTTAAGTAAGATATTAAAATCCAAAAAAATTAATTTATTCTTCTATTTTTAATATGTATGAATTCTCCTATGATAGTGATTTAACATTCCATGTTTTTATTATATATTTCTCTTTATTTAAATTTCATTTATACAATATTTTTACACAACACTAAGTATAAATGAACCCTGAAAACCAATTTAAATATAATTATTTAATAATTATTTCATTTTTTAATTCATCATGTTTATATTATCTTAGTTTTATATTTTTTTACATTTCGAACACTGGTTTATTTATCAATAATTAGTAAAAAATGTTGATTCTATCAAAACTGGTATTTATATTAACTAAAAACTCCCATTAATGAGTTAAAATTAATATAAGATTTAATATAAGCCTTATCTAGGTAGAAACAATATAATTAATTATATTTTAACTATAATTTTATATAATCTCAAATAATACCATTATATGACTTAAAAACATTTTAAAAAATATTTTACATTGTGGTTTTTATATTTATATTCAATTAATTTTTTCACGACCCGTCCCCCGGGGCCCGTATCGTGACTACCCAAAGCCTACATTCTATAGGCCAGTGGCTGGATACTAGCACCAAAGGTGTAAATCCCGAAACTGGGAAGGCATTGCCTTTATAAATGTACACAAACACATCAGAGTACACAATTCGAAGCAAAACACTATATAAAACTGTATACAAAAGAAGTCTTGGAAAGTAAAAAGGGGTCGGAAATACAAGGCCAATATGAAAGTACAAGTACAACTGAATAAAAAGTACAAATGAAGAAAAGTAAAGTAGCTAATAGGTCATCCTATGGGGTTTCTACCTGAAGGGTAGGTACGTATGGCCTCCTCAGCACTGCCCGTTCGTCTGTCTGCTCCGTGTACTGTCACACCGAGTGGTCCCCCTCCTGGTAACGACCAGTCCTGCTACTCTCTGCCTCAGTCAATGATGTCTATCATCTGCAACCAACACAACGAGTTGCGTGGATAGCCCGTGCAGGTGTGAGTATAATGATACTTGGTAGGGACCCCGATACCCTCAAGGTATCACAGAATCCAACAAGGATAAACCACAAAGTATGAAATCAACGGATAACCATTACTTGGGTATATGCCCATACATATACCAATGTTATCTAGTAACCCATCTCAACCATGAGTAAAACACAAAATTCATTGACTCATATCAAACCAAGATTTTCATTATAGAATCCATGGCTGCTAGAAAACTCATCCTCTGTCGATTAGAGTGTGCATGTGGCGACACCAAGGCGTTTCTCACTAACCTTGGACTACTGAGGTACTCCTCCTGTCGAGTACCGTGAGTCTACTTCCAACTACCAGGCGCTCCTCCGTTGTGGGTCTTCCACCAACTACTCGGTGCTCCCCGTAATAGCCTGCAGAGGTACTCCTCCTGTCGAGTACTGCGGGTCTGCCGCCAACTACCAGTCGCTCCTCTGTCGTGGGTCTGCCGAAAACTACCAGGCACTCCTCACTGGGCTGGTCAAATCACTCCCTGTGAAATCTGTCAAGCAGTTGTCAGGTCTGCCAACAACTAGGTCTCTACACTCTGTCTTCTCATCACTGGAAGGATCCGCTCCACAATCGATTTGGAAATACTCCAACTATCGCGATGTTCCATGAAAAGTATCTCAAAGGTCCGCCACGTCATCGGAGTCTCAACGCAACAGACGACATATCAATCGGACGCTCAGTCTGTTAGTTATTAACCTTTTATCCTCGGGGGCCCGGTTGGATTCGTGTACGATTCAATCTGAACATAACTCAAATATACACCAAACTAAAGTGGTGTACTCAAAAAGGGACAAATTCGTTTCAAGAAATATCGGCGTTGTTGACAATTCATCAAGCTATCTTCTAGTGCCAAAGATATGGCCAAAAGAATGAAAAGGGGTCGGTAATGGGCCTAGGCCCAGTCCGACCTAGTACGACCGTCTCGGCCCAACCTAGACTGGGCCGACCCGGTCTAGGTTGACCTGATAGGCCCGCTAGGTTTGGCCCGGTCCGCTGGGCCCGGCCCAGTGGACTGTGGGGGAAATTCATCCTAGAGTTCTCCCCGTAGGCGACTCATCCCGAACACTAGCGCCAGTTTGGCCAGCACTGTGAGGGGTGCGGCTTGGGCGAATCGGCCTGAAAGTTCAGCGGCTGGATGCGTGGGTCGAGGGCAGGCTGCGGGGGCACCGGGCATGGCACCGTAGCAGCCGGGTAGGCCGTGGGGGAGCTGGTAGGGAGCCGGTCATGCGGCAGGTACTCTGGGATGAGCGTGACACCGGCCAGGCAGGCCACGGGGGCATCGGCAGGGCGCCAGGCAGTTGGCGAGTGCATCTTCAAGTGCGCAGTAGCGGCCGGGTAGGCTGTGGGTAGGGCGCCGGGAGGCCGTGAGTGGTCGGGTCGTGCACTGGCAGGGCACTAGGAGGCCGCGGGTAGGTGGGCCAGGCACCGCTTGGGCCGGAGGCGTTCGACCAGGTGCATCAGTGCGCTATGGGGGCGGAACAACTCGCAAAGGCCGCTGGTAGTGCGGCCTTCATTGTTGTCTCCTTCGTCGTCATTGCCTTAATTCCATGTCGTAGAATGTCACAAGAAGAGGGAACAACGGAGGATGACTGGCCATGTTAGGTTGGCCCACACCCTCAGCGATTAGGGTGATAGACACTGGTTCTCATGAACGAAGCACAACATTACACTTGCAAAGATAAAAATCATCGTTCTTCATTTTTAAAAGAATGGAATAATATGCCTCTTAAAAGAAACTAATATTCTACCTATGATACCAATTTGTCACGACCTGTCCCCCAGGGCTAGTATCGGGACTACCCCAATCCCGCCTTCAATAGGCCAGGGGATGGTGACTAGCACCAAAGGTGTAAATCCCTAAACTGGGAAGGCATTGCCTTTAAAACTGTAAAACAACACATCAGAGTACCCAACTGGAGAAAAACACTAAGTAAAACAGTATTCAAAAGAAGTGTAGGAAAGTAAAAAAGGGACCGAAAATGCAAGCCCAACTGGAAAGTACAAGTACACCTGAATAGCAAGTACAACTGAAGAAAAGTAAAGCAGTTGTTGGGTCATCCTCTGGGGTTCCTACCCGAAGGGTAAGAAAAGATGGCCTCATCAGTACTCCACGTCCATTCGTCTGCTCTGTGTACCGTCACGCTGAGTGGTCCACCTTCGAGTATCGTCTAGTCCTGCTACTCACTACCTTAGTCAGCATTTTCCATTGTCTGCAACCAACAGAACGAGGTGCGGGCATAGCCCATGCAGGGGTGAGTATGATGAAACTCAGTAGGGAGCTTGAGACGCTCAATGTCTCTCAAAATACAACAAGCATAAACCACAAATTATTAAATCAACAGATACACATTACTTATGTGTATTCCCCTACATATACCTAAGATATCTATTAATCCATCTCAAACCCGAGGAAAACACAAAATTCATTGACTCAGATCAAACCAGGATTTTCATAATGAAAACCACGACTGATAGAGAACTCCTCTTCTATCGAGTACAGTGGGACTATCGCGACCCCAAGGTGCTTCTCACTAACCTTGGACTACTGAGTTACTCCTCCTATCGAGTACTACGGGTTTGCTGCCAACTACCTGGAACTCCTCCACAGTCAATCTACTACCAACTACTAGGTACTCCCTCTAGTACCTTACAGAGGTACTCCACCTGTCGAGTACCGTGGGTCTTCCGCCAACTACCTGGAGCTCCTCCACCGTGGGTCTACTGCCATCTACCAGGATCTCCCCACTAGGCTAGTCGAATCACTTCGAGTCGAATTATTCAAGTAGTTGTCAGGTCTTCCAGCTACTAGGTCTCTACACTCTGTCTGCTCTTCACTAGAAGGATCCACTCCATGAGCTACTAGGAAATACTCTGACTGTCACGAAGTGAAATGAAGAAGTATCTCAAAGGTCTTCCACGTCATAGGGGTATCAACACAACAGAAGTCGCGTGGATAGAGATGGGGCAGCATTCCTATAGTCTCTTACATTCACTCCCACACTTATTCAACAAGTCAAGGAGGCACAACATGGGGAAGCTGACTGTGAGACATGACGTGCTCAGATATCCTTAGGGTAGGCACCTGATTGATTTTATGAATGTGGGGAGAACTTCATCCTCTTTAGAGGACGTACCTTGGTACCAGTGACACTTCAAGATGAAGTGTTGAGAGAGTTCCACACATCCCCTTTTTGCGGAACATCTAGGAGTGGAAAAGATATACCAGGACCTTCGACAATAGAACTGGTGGCCAGGTATCAAGAAGAAAATAGCGGGTTTTGTCTCTCAACGCATCACTTTCATCAATTGAAGGCAGAGCACCATGTACCAGCAGGCTTCATTCATCCTTTTGAGGTCCCAGAGTGGAAGTGGGATAGGATATCCATAGACTTCATGATGGTTATTCCATGCACATCTAGGGGTCACGACTCTATTTGGGTGATCGTAGACTGCCTCACCATGTCAGCCCACTTCCTACCGATCAGAGAGCATGGTTCAGTCGAGAGATTGGGATTCCTCTATGTGCGGGAGATTGTGAGTTTACATGGTATACCTTTGATTATTGTCTCTGATCGTGACACACTATTTACTTCCTGACTATGGAAGGTGTAATCGGAGGCTTTCAAGACATAGCTTCGCTTGAGCACCACCTTCCATCCTCAAACAGATGGTCAGACTGAGAGGATCATTCATACCCTCGAGGACATGCTACATGTTTATTTCCTCGACTTTGGTCGCAGCTGGGAGAATCACTTACAATTTGTGGATTTTTCCTAAAACAACAACTATCACACCATCATCAAGATGGAACCTTTAGAGGCATTGTATGAACTACCTTTATAACAACACATACTTTACATACATTTTTAATACTTCAAAATTGAATTACACTTATTACAACATATAACAAAACCATGAAAGGGGCGTATAGGTATAGTGTCTTTAGAAACTGGGATACATAAACAACTGGTTCATAAATCATCTACGTTGTCTCCCATTTATTTCATCATATCTAGAGTCCCTTTTTGGCATATCCTACTTAATAACCTTCTTCCTGACCTGTGGAAAGAAAACATACAAAAAGGTGAGCTCAAATTCCCAGTAAGGGTAAACATAGAGAACATAAAACAATCCATAAACATTTGAATGTAAAAACATGAACATAAAATCTAAACATCAAAATCTTGAGCAAAGACATGAATCATGGAAGTACGTAAGGTATATAACATAAGGGAACATCAATCATGATAAAATAGCATGGGAATAAAACATGTAATTGTAGGAACCATTAAGCACATGTTATGATTTCCATAGTAGATAAGGCATTGCTGCCAAGACGATCTTAGTGGACAAAGTCCCTTTCTGAATCGAGTTCACTCCACGTTTCAGTCCTGTAACACTAAACTGGATTAACTTAACGTTTCATCCATGTCTATCTAATGAGATATAAGTCTTTACCCAATGCATTGGAGGGAGATATAGGTCCCACCCATCTCATAATGAAATCATTCTTACTTGTGCCAAAAAATAAACATGCATCATTCATAATAACCCAATGAATAAAATGGGTTTCATAAACATCATCCCATCATCACATAATCCATATAAAAGTAATAGATATAATTTCATAATAACAAAAGTGAAACCACGTAAATCATAGAGACATTATACGTGAAACATACACATATGAAATAATGTCATCTTAGATGGAAAAATGGTTTTGACAAAACACTTGAAATGAATTCTTGAGGAAAATATCCTTTCTTCTTCAAAATCATTTTATTTTCACAAAATGTCATGCAATTTTAAAAGAATGAGATTTTGTTGGAAATAGTCATGAAATATTTTGGAGGAAGCTTCCTGAAAATAAGGCTTTATAAAAATATAAAAATCCGTTCATTCTGTATAAGTTAAAAAAAATTCTCCTCGTACTATTTTCAGAAAAGTAAAAAAGTACCTCGTAATGTAAACAAAAGAAATATTCATTACATACCATGTAGTAAAAGAAAAAATGGGTAAAAAGGACATTAAAAATACATAAAAACACTTTTAGAAAACATGAACATTGATGATAACAATAACCCTAGTAAATACTTACTATTTCCCTCAGAATTCGGGGATGACCTCCTTGATGGGAGGTCCAAACATTCCGATCAGTTTATAACGATTTTGTTCATAGAACCGGAAACATCAAATGATTCCACATCCATTTGGACCTACTTTCCAAAGGATGGTGCTCATTAGTTTGTGGACTGATGAGGCTTAGGAATTTGCATTGGTCGAGAGGATGGGAGGTCGGACTCATCACACCTTTTTGAGGGGAATGGTTGTCCACTCCTGGACTATCTTTATAGATTTAAGTTATGTTCGTTGTTCCTTATTACATAACCAAGTATAAAATGATCTTTCCTTTAGATCTAACAATCAATGATCGATATGTAAGAAATTTAGAAAATCTTTTATATGTATTCGAGGGTCATCATTGATAGAGAATCATCGGTATTTGTTAGAGATTCATAGTCAATGGTGTCCTTTGATACGTAAAAGTCTCTTGGTCATTATGAGGACCATGCTGGTGTTAAAGCCACTCAGTGGGGTAGTTAAAGTTTATTGTCATTTAGAAGGACATGGATTATTTCATAGTTGGGATAAAACCCGCAGATGGGCTACCTACGTATCCTTTGTTTAGAAAAGGAATCATAACCCACGTAGTTCGAGTAAGGGAGTATGATGTTTATGATTGATGGCTCAAAGAAGAATCTTATAATTACTTTTACACTCTAAGCTCATGTGAGTCATGCTCGGTGTGAGAAACAAGAGGTATTGGTAAAAATTAGACAATTGAACCATGAAAGATGTAGTCATAAGAAATAAGGTGGGACTTTTGTATGTATGACTTCCCAGATAAATGATGATTTGGATTTACGTCAGGGAAGAAATCCAGGAACAGGGTCCATAAAGGTATATGTGCTTCACGAAGATTTGAATACTCTAACTTGGGAATTCCTCCCCCTATTTTGATCTTCCATTCTAGGTAAGAAATTACCATAGAAGTGTTTCAGAAGCTTTGAAAAGAAACTAGGGCGCAAGGAGCTTAAATTTGAGTTTTTGGAAAAAATCCACCTCTCGAATGGGGGGCCCACATGGTCTATTTATGGGCTGAAGAAGACCCAGGTGGTTATCCTTTAGGGAGCGCAAGTCACTTGTGTGACCATTAGGCGGCGTGCAAGTGGACTTGCGCGACAGTGAGGAAACTTGCGCAGCACATGTCCAACATTCTTCTTATTCCTTCCTTTGTCAATTTTTTTGATATTTTGTCCAAAGGTTGAATCACATTGAGCTCAGATATTCCCATTTTCTAATCTTTAGATTCTGTGATTAAAGGAGCGTCAACAAATGTCCCCCCTCAGAGTTGGATCTGGAGAGAATAGAGGATTTGACTCTGAGGAGAAGAAGAAAACTTAAGTAAAGGTGGCGCGCAAGTGTTTAGTGTGCAACACTTGGTGCGCAGGTTCATGTCACGTGAGGCTGGAGCTCAGGGGTAGGACGTACAGGGTTCTGGCCATGTCTATAAATAGAGGGCCTCACTTCCGTACAAAGCATCCAGATTTCCGGTTTTCAAACCTTTGAGCTCTCACCACGCAGGTCACCTTAGCCGCGCAGGTTTCTCTGTTTTCTGATGATTCTTTCCTTTCATGATGTTGTGTAGGTATTTGGACTTGCGCAGTGATACTTGCGCGTCAAAAACTTGCACGGCTCATCCATAATTGGGCGTCAAAATTTAGACTTGCGCGCCTAAATGCATTTTCCATTTTTCAAATTTCTTTACAATGTTTATGAAAAATCAATCCATTTAAGAGTTAATTTATTCAACTCTTGTGCAGATTTAATGGCTCCCAATAGAATCAGAACAACTGATGGACTGGCTAGCAAGTGGATTGATGACATGATGAACATTGTTGGCCATGATTACTATGATATCTGTGATAGTACTCTCCCAGATTTGGCTAAGTACTTGAAGAAATATCATCTTAATTTCCCACAGAGCATCTACATGCCTCTATATGGTCATGGTCATCTGCAAGGATCCAATTTTCTAGATGCAAATAATTATATGCCTGAGATGCAGCTGCACTACTACTCATCTATTTCGGTTATGTTGTGCATTAAGAGCAACAAAAATGGTGTGAACTTTCAAATTCTTCCTCCATGTCATTTCCTTGTAAATATGAAAATGGAAAACCCATGGGATGAAATTTTTTCCACTACCGGTTGGTGGAGAGAAGACAAACATGTCATTAGAGGAATATCTGAAAAGAGAACTCTCTCCAAATGGCTCATTACATGCAATGCTTCATTCTAGAATCCATGTATCCATCTTCCAAGTCTCTTGGACAAAAATAGAATAACTTTTTGATCAGCAGAAAATTTTCTCAGACCGCACTCAAGAACATTATTTTACAATTTTTCCAAGAAGAGCTGGTATCACTGCATCTCTTATGGTATTCAGTTGAATGAATGAATTCCAGGTGGCTGCTAATGAAGCTCGGGGTGCCGTAAATCAAATGAAGAGTTACGTTGAAAGTCTTTTGTAATTACTTGGAAAAGAGAAGACACTCCAATCGGTGGATGTCCTTCTAACTATTGTTCATCAATGAAAAACACCGTCACCTTCAATGATTTGTACCTGCATTCTTTTTTGCTTTCTGCTTTATATTTTACTTAATCCAATGGGCCTAGTAAGAAGATTTTGATTTGTACTTGGATTAATGAAAATAACCCTACAAACATTGAACCTTTTAATTGCTCAATGTTACCTAAATCATACAAAATGTATGTTTAGTGAGCTGGAACATGTATTTTATTAAGAGTTCCTCTATCTTTTGTGGGCAGTTTAAATTCATGCACGCCAGACATAAGGAGGCTAATGTTTAAGGTCAAAATAGCTTTGACCGAATGAATTAGAATTGACTTAATTCCTTGACAATTCTTTTGAAAACATAGTTCCATACTCAAGGTATGAGGGAAAATATGTAAACTATGACTTAAGAATATTTGAATATGAGGAATGATATGAAAAAGAGCTAAAAGGCATTATAAGTAGAAGTTTCCAAGAATGAAGTTACTATTATTTAACAAACCCATTAGGGGGGTGAATTATGCAGGGCCACCTAAGGGCATTGGCTGCATAGTCAAATAAATAGCATCTTTTGGCTAATAAGTCTGTTATGTAGACTGTTTATGCAAGGCCGCCTATGGGAACGTGCTACATAGTCAGGAAAAAAACTCTCATAAATTTACTTTCCTAGTGCTAAAAGCCAGTGAAAGTTTATGGAGATTCAAATTTTCCAAAGTATAGAGTTTGCTATTTGGAAAGAGTTACATGAATATGGAGAAGATATTTCCGAACAAGATTATCGAAGAACTGGACGGATATTACTCCTACGAAGGTCTGACCCAAACGTAGGGAAGGAGAATGTAAACCATATACTTGAATACTTTCAGATCATGAAAAGGGATATGGGACAAATATGATAAGGATGGCTGCATTTGCGGATCCCTACATACTGACATTTAAGACAAATAAGGACAAAAGAGGCATTCTTCCCAAGATTTATGTTACCATTATTTAACAAACCCATTAGGGGGTTGAATTATGCAGGGAAACCTAAGGGCATTGGATGCATATTCAGATAATAGTATCTTTTGGCTGACAAATCTGTTATGTAGACTATTTATGCAAGGCCGCCTATGGGCACATGCTGCATAGTCCAGAAAAATAACTCTCAGATGTTTGACATTTTTGTGAGTAGAAGTCAAGAAAAGGGTTATGAAGATCTGAAAATATTTAAGGTTAGGTTTATGACACATAAAGATAGGTATTTTCAAATGTATAAAGAGATACATAGATCAATGCTAACCATAATCATGTTGTTTTTGGGTCCTGAATTGAAATGTTGGACTTCACTATGTATCCGATATGGATGAGAATCAAGCCATACATAGTTCTTAAACTACAGTTTAACGTCGTGTGGGACAAAAAGGATTAGAGATCATAGTTTAGGGTCATAGATCTTGTACCATTATAAGAAATACACAGTGTGTGTTTTCATGGGGACTTTTCAGCCAAGGGACTGAAAGTGGAATTTGGGGTTAGGACCAAAGACTTGGGGCTGGATTCGAGGGACACTCGAAAGTTCCTACATATCCCATAAGTATAGGAATCAAGCCCACATAGTTCTAGAAATACCCTCTGTACAGATTTGGTTCGTACATGTGAAGGGTGAAAGGGGACTTTAGTGCAATGATGGTTTAACCCAAGATAAAAGGTTTGGGCATTGCCATGTATGCATGTAGTCTTTCAAATGAAACATGATTGAAAAATCAATGTATATAATGGTTCCCTCTTAGGTGAGGGTATCAAAGAATATTGTAGTTTATTTTCATACTCGACAAAAGTGTTTTATAGTTTAACATCGTATAAAAAGGAAAAAATTTAACCAATGTAATGATATTGATTCTAGGGGTGATTCCACGAATCAACATCGTATGAGATGGAGGTGAACCGATGTGAAGAGATTGGTTTTGGGCTTGAACCTTTGGATGTTGCCTGTGTACCAAACCTAGAAGGCAAGGATCAAGGTCCACATAGTTCAATTAAAGAATTAATTAACGATCAAGTTGTTCTTGGGGACAATGACCTAAAAAATGATGTTGTTGGGACTTACACACGGTTAGTAGCCCAGAGAGCGTGTTGTGGTTGAGGTTTTCTCTAAGATCACATGAGCCATACTCGGTGTGAGAAACAAGAGGTAACAACAACCTTAACAATGCATAGTTTAATGTCATGTTGGACATATAAAAGGACTATGAAGTTTAAAGTCTTGTAGTTAAGACTATTGGTGATGCACAGTTTAATGTCATGTAGTAGGGAAAAAGTATAGTTTAATGTCATGTAGGAAGTATCAAGGACTTTCTATACAGTTTAGCGTCATGTAGTTAGGATGATGGGGACAATATAGTTTAATGTCATGTTGGACGAAAGGGGGACTGTGCATTTTAATGTCATGTAGTGAGGACACAAGAGTACACCATTTAACGTCATGTTGGATGCATTGGGGACTTTTTTTCCCACAGTTTAACATCATGTTGGACGAAAAAAGGGATGATACAGTTTAGCGTCATGTTGGACGAAAGTACGAATAGTTTAATGTCATATGAATGGACTGTGGATGGTGTAGTTTAATGTCATGTTGTACTGTGGTGTAGTTTAAGGTCAAATAGGACCTTTGATGGTTATATAGTTTAACATCATTCCAGACGTAAGGTAATTTTATACAGTTTAGCGTCATGTAGTTAGGATGTCACAGTTTAACGTCTTTCTGGACGTAAAGGTCATGAAAATAGTTTAGGGTTATATGCATGGACCATTGATGTAGTTTAAGGTCGCATAGGACCTAGTTGCAGTTTAAGGTCATACTGGACCTTTTAGGGACCTTTTTCACATTTTAACGTCGTGTGGGATGAAAGTACAAATAGTTTAAGGTCATATGTATAGACAATTGGTTATGCAGTTTAAGTTCATACTGGGCCTTTGTGTAGTTTTAGGTCATACTGGACCATTTATGTAGTTTAAGGTCATACAGGACCTAGTTGCAGTTTAAGGTCATACTGGACCATTTAGGGAATTTTTTCACAGTTTAACGTCGTGTGGGATGAAAGTACAAATAGTTTAAGGTCATATGTATGGACCATTGGTTATGCAGTTTAACATCTTGCTGGATGGTTGTGCATTTTATGGTCATACCAGACCATTTATGATGTATTTTTTGTTTATAAAAAATACATCTTCAAAAATCTAGCATTGGTTGGAGTAGTGATGAGTTCTTAATCCATTGAGATTAATAAATAAGCTCCATTGGAGTAAACCCTATGTATTGAGTAAGGTCCTTCCCATTTCAGATCATGCTTGGGAGGTTTCTTTCCTATTATCATTGGAGTTCTGAGAACTAATACCAATTCTCCCTGAGTGAATGAACGAAGACAAACTTTTTTGTTAAATGTTCGTGCTATTCGATTCTGATAGACTTCCAAGTGGTGAAAAGTACACAATATTTTCTCATCTAACCATTCCATTCATTTAATCGCTTTTGATATTGTTCATCTGTATATGACTGATCAAAAATGGCTACCCTGAGCGAGGGTAGTAGAATTTCACTTGGCAAGACTGCTTCCGTTCCAGATACCAATGAATATGGAGTTGACCGAGTTACAGTGCGGGTGGTAGTCCGATAAGCCCATAAAGAATGAAAGAGTTTATCAGGCCATGACTTCTTATCGTTATCCACCAACTTTTTCAGTATATTTGACAGAGTCTTCTTGAAAGATTCTATCTGGCCATTGGGTGATGCATGATATCGAGGTGAATGGTTGGATTTGATGTTGTATTCTTGATACAACATCTTCACCTCGGATGAACATAAGTTGGTGCCATTGTCAGTCAATATGGTATGAGGTACACCAAATCTGGTAATGATGTTAGATTTGATGAAGCTAACAATGCATTTAGAATAGACTTCTTTGAGAGGTATTGCCTCTGTACATTTGGAAAAGAAGTCAGTAGAAATAAAAATGTAGTTAAACTGCTTGGTCGTAGCCGAAGGGTAAGGTCCCACCACATCCATTCTCCATGTGGAAAATAGCCATGAGTATTTAGCTGTATGAAGAAACTTTGGAGGTTGATGAATGAAGTTGGCATGTACTTGGCATGAATGACGCTTCATTGTGAAACCAACACAATATTGTATCATTGAAGGCCAAAAGTATCCAAGACTTAGAATCTGATCAAACAGTCTATGTCCAATCCGGTGGGCACCACAGACTCTTGCATGCACTTCTTTCATGACAGCCATTGTCTCTTGACCATCAATGCATCTGAAGAGAACTCCATCAAAACCACGTTTGTGGAGAATTTTCTCTAGGTGATCTGGGCTATCATAAAGAGTAAAATTGACCACACGTCGCTGGATTTGTTCTTTCTCGGCTCTATCAGGTGGAAATGTTCCATTTTGATGGTATTCCCTAATAGGTGACATCCATCCTGTAGTATGACGATACAGTTCAGGAATGGGACTAATTTCATTAATTTCTTCTATTCTGATTCGAACATAAGGTGAAACTGTAGGACGGTGGGCAATACTGATGGTGGCCTTGTCCCGATTTGGATCTGCCAGAGCTGTGGCTATATTAGCCAGTGCATCAGCTTGAGCATTTTGTGATCTTGGGACATAAGAAAATGTCGGTTCCAAAGGGAATTCTGCCATTAACTCTCTGACGTAATCATATAAAGGGATTAGTTCTTCTTTTCTGATGGCATAATCCCCATTGACTTGTTTGATTACTAGGTCTAAATCACCTTTCACCTTTAAGTGATTCACTTGTGCTTGAAGCGCTAATTCCAATCCAGTGATGAGAGCTTGGTATTCGGATTCATTATTGGTACCAGCTTCCCACAATAAGAAGAAATAAGGTAACACTACATTTTCTAGAGAAATGAGCACAATTCCTTAGCCAACTTTGTTGAATTTAGGATTTTCCATTTTCCTCCCTGTTGGACTTCTGGAAGAACCATCAAAATACATTTCCCATGCCTGAGGACTTAATTGAATTGAGAAGACTTCCTCATCAGGGAGTTCAATATCTGAAGATGTGTCTTCCATTGAAGGGTATTTTTCCAGTAAATCAGCTAGAGCTTGGCCCTTTATCACCTTTGGAGACACATACTGACTGTCAAATTGCTACAAAATAACTGCCCACCTTGCCAGCCATCCTGTAAGCATTGGATGACTAAGGATGAATTTGAGCGGGTTATTGCAAGATACCAATTGGACCTCGTGATGTTGCAGGTAGTGTCTCAACTTCTGAACTGCAAAGATTAATGCCATGCATCGCTTCTCAATACTTGAATATCGGGTTTCTGCTTCAAGCATAGGTCGACTGAGATAGTAGAGGCTTTTTTCATTCCTAGAATCATTCTTTTGAGCAAGAAAGGCACCCAATGATCACTCTAGAGATGTTACGTAGGGGATAAGTGGTCTTAATTAAATAGGTGGCATGAGTATTGGTGGACTCGAGAGTTATTTCTGGAGAATATTGAATGCTTCTTGACATTCTTTAGTCCACTGGTAAGTGACTTCCTTCTTCATCAATTTGGTGAAGGGTAATGTTTTGCCTGCTAAATTGGAGATGAAATGCTGAATATAGGCTAAGTGTCCTTGAAGTCCTCATAATTCATTCAAATTTTGAGGAGGTGAAATACCAAGGATTGACTTGGTCTTCTCATGATCGACTTCAATACCACGATGGCATACAACAAAGCCGAGAAATTTTCCTGAGGTTACCCCAAAATCACATTTTAAGGGGTTCATCTTCAAATTATGTTGTTGATGCTTGAGGAATATGACTTCAAAATCATCCAAGTGATTAGAATTTTGTTTGGATTTAACCAAAAAAATTTCTACATAACATTCAACAAAATTCCCTAAGAAGGGTTTGAAGATACGAGGCATGGCAGACTGATATGTTGCACCTGCATTCATTAATCCAAAGGGCATTGCCCGGTAGAAAAACACACCCTGAGGGGCTCTAAAGGCTGTGGATTCCTCATTTTCTGGGGCCATTCAGATCTGATTATATCCTGAATATCCATCCATGAAGGAAAGTGCTTTATAGCCATCTTTTTCATCAATTAATAGTTCTATAATCGGAATTGGGAAATCATCCTTAGGACAATGCTGATTAAGATCTCTGAAATCGATGCAAACTCTAATATGTCCATTATTCATCTTTACAGGGACAATATTTGCCAACCAATTTGGATATTGAACTTCTCTAATGAAGTTATATTTGATAAGCTTATCCACTTCAGCCTCAATTTTGGAAGCATAAGTTGGGTGTGTTCTTCTAGCGGCTTGCATAAATCCTCGATGTTCCTCTGGTAAACCCAAATGATGAGTAGCAACACCAGGATCAAGCCCGAGAATCTTTGTATAGTTCCAAGCAAATATATCACTATTTTTCTTTAGAAAATAAATATACATATCTTTCTCTTCAAGAGTCATGGCCGCACTGATTAAAGTGGGGCGTGGATCTTCTTTTGTACCCAGATTTATTTCTCTGAGTTTATCCACAGTGGTAGAGATACCCTCTTCAAATGCTGGAAGAGCATCTCTGAGATATTCCTCTACTTCTTCATCATGTATTATTTCTTCTGTTTCTGCTTTCATAGTAGATGATAAAACATAATTTTCATGATCAGAAGAGATGTCAAAATTTGCACATCTTGAAGAAGAAGCATTCATTTCCGACCTGATTGATGATGTAGGGTCTTCTTTGGGTAATAAAGAGGAGATGATGGATTGAGAATCGACATCATTGTTCAAATTCGTTGTTGCCATAACTTTTTCTGGCCTAATTGGTGATGTACATACATGTTGGATTTCAGCAGATGAAATCAAGACGTCACCATTTTTGCTTTCATCACTGCTTGGTGGGTTACCAATTTCTCCCATGTTGTCTACCTCGATTGCTTTAATTGACATTATGGATCTTTCCATAAGAGTATATTGATTTGGGTTTATCTTGTCAATTTTATTGATAGGCAACACATAATCTGTATTCACATGTGCAAATGGATTTACTGGAATCTTCTCCAAACCATACGGGGCATTAACTCTGGTAATCTCCTTTGTTATGGATTTCCCCCTTCCCTTCATGTGATAGAATTCAACCTCAATGTATTGAGACTCACGTGTCTTGAATGGGGCCTTATCACAATACAATGTCCCAACTTGACCATCGAAACAATATTTGAGACATTGATGGTAGGATGAATGGATAGTCGCATGTTGATGTAGCCAGGGTCTTCCAAGAAAGATGTTGAAGGCTGAATCTTGATCAACAACCATGAAATATGAATTGGATACAAGATCTCCAAACTGAGTTCTGAGTGTAACTTCTCCCAGTGGTTCTTGTTCATTTTTTTCATATCCTTGTAATATCCTAGTAGAAGGAGATAAATCATATTTCGTGAGGCTCAATCGACGAAGTGTACGAATGGACATGAGGATGACTCCTAAACCATTGTCAATGAAAGCTCTTCGGACGTCTATGCCATTTACCTTTCCAGATAAGCACAAAGGTCTAATATGTCCATGCACAACATCATCTTCATCTTCATCAGTAAAATATATTATTGCATGGAATTTTTCCGGATTATTCTCTATGTGATAGACTTCAGCTGTAGTAATTTCAGTTTCAAACTCCTGAGGACTTGACAATGTCTCGATGAGTGCTTCTCGAAGATCTTTTGACAGATTCAGAGCATCCAAAATTGATAACATGGCTAGTACATGGGCCAAGTGTTTCAATACATCATATTTTTGATCCCGAGGTTTGCATTTCCCAATAGGAATATGTGGTTTAGCAGGTACCTTGGAATCAGATGCTTTGGAAGTTGATGCATCTTGTATCGGTATAGGAGTTGGCAATATCCTGGGTTTTGGAAAATTAGACTGATTAGAACCATTTACTTGCTGAGAGGAAGAATATGGAACCTTCAACCGGTCTTCCAAAATAACTATGCCAGGACAGAATTTGTTATTGGTAGAATGACTTACATGTTCTTTCTGAGCTCGCTGAAGGGCTCTACCACAAGTTTCTACTGCATACACAGTTCTAGCAGGGGTAGAATAGGAATAGTGGCTTCTGAAAGATCCACATATTTCCCTGTAACATGTGCCTCTGGAACTTCCTCTGATTCCCTTGTTTGATACTGGGAATTCCGGCTCATCTAAATAGAAACTACAACTGGCATATGGATTTTTTAATTGAATCATATTAACAGAACTGAAGATAAACTCTTCGTCTGATGAAGACTCTTCCTGATTAGCCGGTTTAGGGTGTGCCATTTGGTGGGGCGGTGCCTGTGGCTTTGAAGTAGATGGCATGAAGTCTTCTAGAGTCAAAGACAATTTAGTCTTTGACACATACTCATCTTCTTATAATTATTTTTCTTTCTTTGAATCATGCCGTTTCTTTAAAGAATTTCCCTCTGACGAAGAGGGTTTTGCCGCAACATTCATGGAATAAGACACAATTGGTTTCTTTAATAATGTTCACAAAATAGCATGATTTCGATTGATTGTCTTTCTGACCATACAATCTTCATACTTATATGCATTTTTGATTTTGACTTATTTCCATTCGCCTTCCTCCTCTGGAACTGTAGCAGTAACACATGCTACCTGAGCTGAAGAACCTTTTAGTTTGACTTGTCCCGAGTAGACCATCCTTTGAAGGATGTCTTTGAAGACAAAACAATCCTGGATGGGATGCCCCAACATTTGATGAAAAGGGAAATAATTGGGATGGTCTTAATCTCATTTCCTGTTTGGCCTCTTGGTCATTGGCAATTGAACCAGATTATTTTCCAGAGCTGAAATGATGTAACCAGGAACTTGTTCATTTAGGAAAGAGTATGTTTTTCTCTTCAGATCCTCAAATTGTTTTCGTCTTTGATCTCTTTAATCATCTGGACGAAACATCCTTTGTTTTTGGTGCTCAAGAGGTGAAGCCCTTTGAGAAGATGATGGTTTTGAGGTAGAAACAGGTACAGGTTCTTGTTTAAGCATAACTGTAGCAGTTTCTGCTTTACCCATTCTCCTTCCCGGAGCTGATGGAATTACATGAGATTTAGCCTTAGCCTGTATAAGGTAATCATCAATCTGCTGAGTGATTGAAGTATGATCTCGAATCCATCATGTGTATTTAATAGGGATCAATGGCGTACGTAATTCGTCACATAGATTTTTCACACAGATTGGCAATAGTTCCTCTTGAGAGAGTGCTAGGCTCAGGAAATATGTTAACCCCTTTCGGCAACAAATGAAATCAGAGACTCTTTCATTCTCCCTTTTCTTACAGTTTGTAAGATCAAAAATTGTTGTCTTTTGAAAAGTTGAACTGAATTGAAGAAGAAATCGTTGACGAAGATCATTCCATCCGGTAATTGACCGGGATTTCAAGCTTGTATACTAGACAAAAGCTGGTCCTTGCAAGGTTCGCACGAAGCATCTGAGTTTCAGTACTTCTTACTGCACTGGAGTTCCCATCATAGGATCACAACAAGACACATATTGCATCAAATGTTGTTCAGGGTCGCCTGATCCATTGAAAATAGGGAATACACGTTTTCCAAAACTAGATGGAGGAGAGATTGAATATACCCATTCAGGGTAAACATTCTTTTCTGTTTGAACATGCACAAGTTTCCCTTCCATAGTTTCTAACCAAGTTGTTAATGACTCAATAGTAGTTATTATCTTTTGAGAAACATCCGTTTGAACTTGGAATTGGGTAGGTGCAATGACTGGAGCTTGGAAAGATGTGGTAGTTGGTGCTACAATTGATGGTAGCACTGCCAACTGTTGTTGCACTTGACCCGTAGGATTAGACCTGTGAGAGTGTACTGATAGAGGATGATATTGTTGATCCATCTAAGTAGCTGCAACAAATTCCTTTGGCTGACTAACTCCAGCACGCTTCAGAAAAAGACTACTCTAAAGTATTTCTGCATTCAACCTTCTTTATTCCTTCATTTCTTCCTCCTGTTGTGCAACACTTTTCTCTAGTGAGAGCGATTGGCCTTCTCCAGAAGAAGGATATGTAACCTGAATCTTTCCACTCCCTTTGTTGGATCCTTTTTGGAGAGGGGTTAGTGGGTTACTCGAAGGATTACCTAGGTTTTGAGTAACCCTTTGATTTCATGTATGCACACCTTCTTCATATGTGTCGGTGCATACATCTACTTGAGAAGGAACCTCTTCATCTGAGTCCCCTGAGTGAGCCTCATCTGGTGGATCAGCAACAACGTCATTGATGACATTGATTGATGCATAACGCATCACATCCCTTCTATCATCATTTCTATGATATTGTCTTCTTCCATGTCATTGATGAGACATTCCTTTTGTTGATTCAATCTCTCAGGAATTTCATGATGAACCGTAATTTGGAGGGAATCTCCTGAAATTTTTCCCTTCGTTCCTCTTGAGGATTCTTCCATAATCGATAAAAGACCGACTTTCTCTGAGGAGGGGATTGATGATTTGAAAAATTCCCCAGTCTGGTGGACTGGGGCTATTCCTGCTGTTCCCGCTCAACTCCTCGAATCCTATTTGTTGATTCTGAGGGTTGGTTTAAAAGAGTTCTCAGTCTGGCGAGCTGGGGTGGCTCTTGACATTCTATGTCTGAGACTTTCTTAAAATCTCTCCTGATCTTGAGAACCTCAGTCCGAAAATTAGCTGGATGCATTAATCTATATCCACTTTTATCACCTGGTTCAAAAGACTATTGGATAATTTTTGACACTTCTGTCACATGATGATGTGCTTGCTCCATATGAGAGGCCTGTTCAATATTCTCGTTTGCTTGATGCAGGAATAATTCAACAACTTGTTCTCTGTATTATTTATTTTCAGAGGAACTAGTTGAGGCATGTTCTTGGGAAATCTTTTGATTACAAACAAATCCTGGTATTTGTGGCCGGCCATGAGCAATAACATTGAATGAAACCATTTTCGGTGGGCTTTGCTGACTGGAGAGCACCGTGAAATGTAGTGCTCCATGAAAACCCCATCCTTTGACATGAATACCAGATGGGGTATTGGCAATTAACTGACGCAATATTCTTAGCGCGCCAAGGCATGAACGTTGAAGGGCTCTCTGCTGCTTTTCAGCCTTCGGATATCGAGAGACTGATAGAGATGCTAAATCAATCTGACGTTGTAACCCTCTATTATCATAAGATTATTTTCATATTCATCATAAGATAATACTTTCTTTTTCAACTGACAAAGATTTTTCCATATGTTGAGACGAATATCATGAATTCCATCTTCTGTCAACATTTCTGGAATGTCATACTGAGAGTCAGCCAGAGGCCAAAACATGACTGGCACTTCACCTTTCACCAGTTTTTTTTCTCATGTTCAGCATTTCCTATTTATCATTTGATGAAGATTCTTCTACCTGATTTGACCCTAGTTGGTGTTTCCATGTTTCTTTATCGGATTCAACCAAACTGGTAGAGAAATCATTGATCAAACTAGAAGATGCATGACTTAGGGGTGGTTTGGAGAATGACCTACACCCTGGGCTATCTTCTGATTGAGAAAGTATTTCACCTGCTAGCGATAAAGAATCAGACATGACTGGTTTTACATTTTCAAGTGCTTCAAGATAAGAGGGCTTTCTCGGCACTACATTGTCCACTGGAGCATTTTTCGGGCAATGTTCATCACTACTACGGAGAGGACTTTCACAGTGAAATTCATCATCATGGGGATGACCACCATGGTGGGTTATATCAAAATATGAGATCTCTTTCTCCTTTGTCTTCTGACCACACAGAGGGTTCATATGGCACTCATCTGAAGATGAAACTTCAAGATCGACTGAATTTTCATGAAGCAAGCCTTCATGAGGATGTGTCTGTTGAAGACCTTCAGAATTAATGTTTCCACTATTGGGAAATGAGGGAGTAGAATGTTTAATTCTAACAGATAACTGTCTGAGGGCTTCAAGAACTCCAGTATCGAGCAAGGCCTTATTACAGATTGGCTCTTGATCTCCTGACTGTGCTAGGAGGGTCTTTTTCTTAGACGCCTTCTTACTCACCTTGGAATCCACTTGTTGACGAAAGTGGCTGCTCTGAGCAGGTGTATGTGTCAAATCAAAAAATATGGACAGGTTAGGCTAATGATCTCAAATGAAATCAGGTGTATGTGCTTGACTTAGTTGTCTGTATGATATGGGGGAGTATGCCCCACAACCCTCTTGGACTGGAACAAATGTGTGTGTCTATTCCGGAGTGAACTGTTGATGTGTCACTCCAATGATAGGTATAGATTTATGTGTCTTTCCCTAAGATGCTGCTAAAGTTGTTATAGTATCTTGAAAAGCGTCCAGAATATGAGAAGGGATTTGCTTCTGATCATTCACCATTGATAGAATATGCTTGGTGACTTCAGCTTCCAGAACGGGGATATACGTCTCTGGGCATGGAGAAGGTGTATGTGTCTACTCCTATCCTCATTTTCCAGTCAGTGAATCCTGACAGTACTGAAGTGTGGGGGCAGAGAGTTGATTTTGCCTCTTGTTTTTCATCGGAGCTTTCCGACTAACTTCTCCGAATGCTACCAAGTGAGACCGTTGGTAGGCTTGATCAATAATAGTAGGTGTATGTGCCTCTGATTTCACTTTGCCGAACGTGGTTGACGAGCACCATCATATGTAGTCAGAAAATTCTGCTGACTAGCTGATGATATATAAATAGGTGTATGTTCCTGCCTATAGTACTCCGCCAGAATTTCCTGGAGGGATTGGCGTGATGATGCCAAACGAGTCTGCTGGACAGCAGAATTAAAACAGGCAGGTGTGTGTGCTCTCTCGTTTCTTGCCACCAAGTTAGGTTGGTGGACTTCTACGGAAATGGTAGAGATGAGAACCTGCTCACTGTTGACCAGATTCTGCCTCTGGCGGTTCGTCATGCCTGCTCAGGTTCAAGGAACCTGAGCTAAATGCCTGGAGTTGGAACCCTCATCATGTTTAGGGCGCACTGCAGCACGAGTCTGGTGGTGATTGTTGGTGGGAGCCCTCAGGAAGGACTCCTGTCTACTTGAATTAAGGCCCTGAGAGACCTGCTCATTCACCTCCTCAGAATAAGGGAGAAAATGGTGATTGCGTTCTGGGGATAACGACCCGAAATGGTTGGAGATGGTAGTCAGCACCGCCTGCTTCTTGATCACTGGTCGTCATTGTCCAGACGACCGGTGTGAGTTGTTCACTTAGAGGGCTTGTCGGGAAGCCTCCAGATTTGGGATGGTACCGTGTTGACGGTACTCCTTAACCATCGCATCTGATACCCAGCGTTGAAGATGCTGAGAAGGTGATGTCGTCCTCAGAGCGAACGACGATCTAGCAGGATTAGCAGCAGTGGAATTTGCAGCAGTAGTATTCACAGGTGTGAACTTGAGAGCGGCCATTCTCGAAATGCAGAAGATCTTGTAAATGAGTTCATGCTTGATATAACAGACGTAATGAAGATAAATTAGGCCACTACATATTTTGGTTGATCACATATGTCAATGATTATTTTTGTTGTCCCTCTCATTGAGTTTTAAATACGGGCCTAAAAAATAGGTAAAACATCATTTTAACTAGGTTATGGATTCACGTCGGGTTCACCATTTTTGTTTCCCTCGGAATTCGGGGATGACCTCTTTGATGGGAGGTTCAAAGATTCCGATTGGTTTCTGATGTGTTTTTTCATAGAACCAGAAACATCCAATGATTCCACATCCATTTGGACCTACTTTCCAAAGGTATGTGCTCATTAGTTTGTGGACTGATGAGGCTTAAGAATTTGCATTGGTCGAGAGGATGGGAGGTCAGACTCATCACACCTTTTTAAGGAAATTATTGACTACTCTGGGACTCTCTTTATTGATTTAAGTTATGTTCATGAATCCTTGTTACATTACCAAGTATAAAATGATCTTTCCTTTAGATATGACAATCAATGATTGATATGTAGGAAATTTAGATAATCTTTTATATGTATTTGAGGTTCTTAATTGATAGAGAATCATCTGAATTTGTTAGAGATTCTTAGTCAATGGTATCCTTTGATACGTAAAAGTCTCTTGGTCATTATGATGACCATGTTGGCTTTAAAGCCACTCATTGGGGCACTTGAAGTTTATTGTCATTAAGAAGGACATGGTTTATTTTAGAGTTTGGATCGAACCCGCAGATGGGATACCTACGTATCTATTGTTTAGAAAATGAATCAGAACCCACGTAGTTCGAGTAATGGAGTATGATGTTTATGATTGATGGCTCAAAGAAGAATGTCATAATTACTTTTACACTCTAAGCTCAAGTGAGTCATGCTTGGTGTGAGAAACAAGAGGTATTGGTAAAAATTAGAAAATTTTTCCATGAATGATGCATTCATAAGAAATAAGGTGGGACTTATGTATGTATGACTGCCCAGTTAAATGAAGATTTGGATTTACATCAGGGAAGAAATCCAGGAACAGGGTCCATAAAGGTATACGTGCTTCACAGAGATTTGAATACTCTAACTTAGGGATTACTCCTGAAAAGGAGGCCCAAATTAGGAGAGGACTTATAATTGGGTTTTTACTCCTGAGAAGGAATCCCAGATCAAAGGTAAATTAGGACTGGTGACGAGGAATTAAGAATGGGGCTTACTCATAAAAAGGAGGCCCAGGTTAAGAGACTTGAAAAATTAAGGGACTTGGGGCTTACTCCTGAGGAGAATGCCCAAATTAGGAGGCTGGGCCTTACTCCTGAAAAGGAGGTCCAGGTTAAGAGAATTATGGTTGGGGATTACTCCTAAGAAGGATGCCATGATTTGAGAATTATGACTGGGTATTATACCTGAAAAGGAGGCCCATTATAATGAGGACTTGGGGCTTACTCATAAGGTGGATGCCCAAATTTGAGAATTATGACTGGGGCTTATTCCTGAAAAGGAGGCCCAGTTTAATGAGTTCTCTCATGTTAAAGGATAATGTTGAATGAATGAAATCTCAATCTTTAATGACATAAAGATGTGTAAATAACTAGGTTTTGAGAGATATTCCACAGAGTTCCTTTTAGATATGGAAGTCAAGTCAATAAATCATGCCATAAATGGCTTTGAAGACTGTCTTTAAGAATGAATCTTGAATAGGAGATGTGGAATGTCTTAAGAGGGGTGAAATGGGAAAGAAGGGCACCCAAAAAGGTAGGGGCGCGCAAGTCCTGGCAGGCGCGCAGGTACTGCATGGGCGCGCAAGTCCTGGCCGTGCAGGTATACCTGCGCGACATATGGATACTTGCGTGATTGTTAACCAGTAGAGTAATACTTGAGCGACTCTTGGTTAAAGCCTTTAGAATCATCTTGAGGTTCTTCCAGAAGAGGGGCGCACAAGTTCTATTGAAGGAGTAATGAGGCGCACAAGTGTGTTCATTTCCCTTAAGGGCTAGCCACTCAGGCGCGCAAGTTTTTATGAGTTTCAACACTTAGGCCTTTCTCCCTCTCTTTATATCTTCCTTTCTAGGTAAGAAATTACCTTAGAAGTGTTTCAGAAGCTTTGAGAAGAGACTAGGGCGCTGGGAGCTTAAATCTGAGTTTCTGGAAAAATTTCTCCTCTCGAATGGGGGGCCCATAGGGTCTATTTATAGGTTGAAGAAGACCCAGGCAGTTATCCTTTAGGGTGCGCAAGTCACTTGCATGACCACCAGGCGTCGCGCAAGTGGACGTGCACGACAGTGAGGAAACTTACGCGGCACATGTGCAACATTCTTCTTATTCCTTCCTTTGTCAATTTTCTTGATATTTTGTCCAACGGTTGAATCACTTTGATCTTAGATATTCCCCTTTTCCAATATTTAGATTCTGTGATGAAAGTAGCGTCAAGACTTACGTATAAGTAATCTCGGATAAAAAATGAGATTTGCAAAATTATCCCTTACCTTAGGTCCGATATGCTTCGTACGTTTCCAAACCTCCTGTATAATTATTTAAATAATTTCATCGACTTATTACAGAATAATATTCATTGTTATTATATCATACATGGTTCACTTATGACTTTATATTACCCGTTCTTTTGTAAGTTCCATGTTGAAGCAAAGTTTTGGGTTAAATCGTTTCATTTATCGCACGTGTTTGGACTTTTTGTTCTTGATATTATATCCTTATTTACTTAATTCTAGAATTTAAAACATGATTTATATATTATATATATTCAGTATATACATATATATATGATAGATCGATTAAATGGAATTAAATACACCGTTCATGGAGACGGCAGGCCGTACGTACGCATGAACGCAATTTTTGTTTCCTTATTGAATTGAATGAAATTAAGTAGATAACATACATATATATACACATAAATCCAGTATCATTATTATGTCCTATATTTCATGATTACTTATTATATCTACTTCATAATCATTCATTAATGGTTAACATGGAGAATGAATCCCATCGCGTCGTGGAGACGGTAGTACGTACGTACGCACGAGCGATGATATCATTCCCATGATCGTGGAATTGCATTGAAGTGTATGTATAATATTTTAGAATCAATATAACTTTTAAATAATCATAAATAGTTATTTATTTACACCATTATACCCATCCAAGTAATGTGGTGGTCGAAAACAGGTTACACCATGGCGTAGAGACGGTATTCCGTACGTACGCATGCGCAATGATTTCATTTTCCATAGGATGGATAGATGGTGAAATCGGGTTGTTTCATACATATAATAGCATATTATTATATGAGTGATACTGATGTTATTAATTCATAATGAAACAACTAAATAATAAGAAGTAGAAGAATAAATAAAGTTGAAAGAATCGGTAACAGATATTACCTCTTCTTTCGACATGCCTTATTGAAACCTCCTCTTAGGGCACTAAGATTGGTCTTTGAAGAACACCAGAACCTCTAGGATATTTCTATGGAAGTGGAGAAGATAAATTTGTAGGGTTTGGCCGAACATGAAGGCTCAATGTGGTGTGATGAGGAGAGGGAGGAAGTGCCCTTTTATAAGGGAGGAGAGGGGCACCTTTGGAATAACTAAAAATATTATTTTATTATAAAGTCATATTCGGTTTTTAATAGCTCAAAATTGAGTTATTTCGAATCTAAGGTTGGTATGGGTCGAAATCCTCTTATCCAATATAATTTAGACAAGTTTATGTTTCTATTTAACTTTATCATTTAGATTTAACTTTAAGTTAAATAATTTTTCTTTTACTATGTCTTCTTGTTTTCTTAGTCTATAAGGATAATAAACTGACTATAACAAGACAAACGAACCCCAAGTTGTTTATAATTAATATATATAACCTTATCTAAGTCATTTGACCAAACATTTAATTTTTATGAATATAAAATAACAATTAAAAACATAATATTTGTTTTAAAAAATATTTTCTGTCAATTTTGACACTATTTGGTAATTGATTTTTGGGAAAATCAAAACAGAACGATTACGTCAAAAAAGTTAATTAAATCAATAATAACATGGCATATTAAAATAGAAAATTATTTGAATTCATAAAAAGTCTCAAATTACATTTATTTTTGTATTTATAACATCAATTATGTCAATATTTCATTAATAATATAATTACTGCATCATCATTGTGTCATAAATAAATTGAATTATTTAAATTCTATAAATTACAAATAAAATACCATTATGTAGGAAATATTTTTATCTTACTAATGAGTATTTATAGTCTAATTTATCTTATGTATAACCCTATATTAAAAATGGTTTACTTATTAAACATTGTTAAAAACTATTTTAACCCTTCTTTAAATAAATTAATAATAAATGTCCTAATCTACTACAAGTGGGCCTAAATGGTCATATTTTATTCCTAAGGTTTTTTTGGTCGAATTACACTTATCCAATAGAATTAGGACATGTGTTATGGTAATAATAATATCATTTTTACCCTTAATTACCCTATTTACTTTTAACCGTGGTAAAAAAATGTAAGAAGTTACTATTCACCAAAAATTATTTTCATCTCATTGAACCACATGTTAGTCCTTGATATTAACCGTGTCTCTCGGATTTTCGAAATTCCACTCATAGAAGCGGTAAAATTATGTTTTATATAAATTTTCAAATTCTCCTAGGAGGTGGGTAAAAGATGGTGAAAAGTTCGATAAAATTTTAACATATCTAAAATTATTACAAAATGACTCCAATGAATTGAATTAAACTTAAATAGGTATTATATATCAATTTTGACCTAAAATAAATTTAAATAAAATAATAATTATTTAAATAAAAAGTCGGTTTTTAAATAGTAACCATGTGTTTTCACTATTCATCAAAAATTTAAAGTTTTCAGAAAAATACAAAAATTTCACCCATGGCTAATTTCGATATTCAGAATACAAAAATGAAGTCCATTTTGAAAGATAAAATTTACAAAATTTCAGAAAGTGGGTATTACTATTCATAATAACTAGTTTTAATAATATTTTAATGGCATATCGTTGTTTAGTAAAACCCGGAATTGTGTACAACACACTCTATCAAGGACGGTCGTGATTGCGTGTAATGAAAGCCAAGTCAGGGTTGCGTGTAGTGTATGACTCCTTTGTTGTTGCGTATAACAAAATAAATTTAATATATATATATACTCAATGTTTCGTAGAATAACTACTATCAAACAAACATGAAATTGTGTGTAACATGATCCAAGATTAGTGTTGCGTATACTGCAAGCTAATACGATGTATAGTATAGCGCAAGATAATCTTGGTGTAGCATACAAAAGAAGATATGAATGTAATTAAAACGAATATATCTTATAAAATCTCAGGTTGTTACATTCTACCCCCCTTAAAATGAATTTCTCCCTCGAAATTCTTCGGCGTTATAAATCATTTACTATTCATAGAAAACCACATCGTAATAAAGATTACTAAAACTTAATTTGAAAAACTAAAGTAAGAAATTTAACGATTACCCAAAGTAACTCATCATTGGGTTTCCATATAAGAAAACATAGGTGAAAATATGGATATAGAAGAAAAATCTAACTATAAATTTCTGATGGAGAGTGGTAGAGAACATGGCTATGAAAAATCCATCAATCACAAAGCCATAAATTTGTGATCATCTAAGGTATCATCTTATTCATCGGATATAAGAGCACTAGGACAACATTTCTGGTTTTCAATATCATTTCCCTAAAGTTGAAAATTTTGAATTAGAAGAAATACTTTCTTGATTTCGGTACAATCTCATTGTTGTTCTTGCTTTGAAAAATTTCAACTTCATCTCTAAAAGAAATGAAGTTGAATTTGATATTCGTGAAATGTTAACATATCACGTGATAGAATGATGGGTCATTCCATCTATTTCAAACAAAAGGTTAGCAAAAGTTATCAAATATACATAAGTCCATCTATAGTGAGATTTATCATATATGATTCCAAAAATGGACTTATACTTTATCTATCATACCGGTTAATAAAATAAAACTAGTTTCTACTAACCAGGGACGTCCTGTAGTCCAATGGTAGGTGATAAAGGCCAGTCGCACTTCGGTTGTGGGTTAGATTCCCACAGCATTGTCTGACGCGATGGGATGTCGCTCGTCCTACAGGTTGTCCTTTTTTTCTAAAAATACATTATTATAACATTCCATCAATAATATCGAAAAATTTATAGCCTTAAAAAATACTAACTTATGTCCAGCATAATCCATTCAAATCATTAGGATTATCCAAAATACTATTGTCCAATCTCATCTTATAGTGAAAACGATTACCAAAGAGTTCATATAACAAGCATGTTAATACCATCGTTGATCCCCATATATCATAAGATATTTCTTGTTTGTCACATTCCAAACATTCTAAGGCCTTAATCATGTATTCTCTTGAAAAAAAATGAATACCCATTGAACCTTAGTGAAAACATGAGCAGTTAAAAGTTAACACTTTCCACATACCAAAATCCTAAAAATTCTATATAGTCAAACCATGATATCACGTAGTCCTTATATCAATCATGAGATCATGAATACTATCAAACATTTCATTTTCTTCTTATCCCTTCATTATGCTCATATTATCTGCTTTCCAAAAATTATGAATCACTTTTCATGGTTACCGGTACCATAAAATTATTGAAAACCAAAATAGACTAATACCAAAATATTCTAATACACCATAAAAGTACCTCAACAACATTATTCTTGAATACCAATACATAAACACTTCAATCCATCCTATTAAATGATTTTCCTGGAATAATTCCTTCCTTGATTTAGAAGTAACTTTTTAGGTCAGGGCATTGAGTTGGGTAATTCCCATGTTCTCCACAAATATGACATTCAACTCCATAACAGTTTGTCACACTATGACCCTTTCCTCCACACAGATAACATATGTCCCTCCATTTGAGGTATTCTTCAAGGTTATTCTTCATTTCTTTAGAAATCTCAATCTTTCTTTCTTTATGCTCCTCATCATGCGAACATGCATAAAAGTCTATCTTCCTCTTATTTGATGAATTAGGCATACCACTAAATTTCAACTTGTTAATCATATATCGCGATGACTGATTCAGCCTAATCACAATATCTTTCTCTCTAGGAATTACGCAATTTTGTTGCTCATAGTCACCAATTTATCTATTGGATTCAATGTTAACCGAATTCCTTCTGGTTCCCTCCATTGACTAAAACACAAAAAGAATTCTGTGAGAGGAAAAACCATATAAGGAAAATAACATAATCAAGGGGGAGTACCATAAATATCTAACATCTTAGGTTAAATTCTAAGATTGTTACCATAGTTATAGGACTATAAACTATACTTATACATAACCTTAGTGACATCCCTAGACATACCATAGAAATATCACTAGGTATCTCACTATAGTTTTCGCATCCTAGTTTCCAATGGTTGACTATACCTTTCCTCTGATACCAACTATAACGGTCTGAAATTACTTCTAGTGGACTATAATTGATTCCTATCAGGGCACTCCATGGGTGGCTACACTCAACAGGTGGGAAACACTACCATCCCCAGTGGCAGCCATTTCCTCATGAAGCCCTTGGGCGGAGATCCATGCTTCGTCCAACACTCACATGTGAGAGTTCCCAAGGATCGGATACATTCCTACCTCCTTTGCCTCTGATACCAACTATAACGACCCATACTTTAAATACATTGTTAATGCATCAAAATTTAAGTACACTTATTACAACATATAACAAAACCATGAAAGGGCCGCATAGGTATAGTGTCTTTAGAAACTGGGATACATAAACAACTGGTTCATAAATCATCTACGTTGTCTCCCATTTATTTCATCATATCTAGAGTCCCTTTTTGGCATATCCTACTTAATAACCTTCTTCCTGAACTGGGGAAAGAAAATATACAAAACGATGAGCTCAAATGCCCAGTAAGGGTAAACATAGAGAACATAAAACAATCCATAAACATTTGAATGCAAAAACATGAACATAAAATCTAAACATCAAAATCTTGAGCAAAGACATGAATCTTGGAAGTACGTAAGGCATATATCATAAGGGAACATCAATCATGATAAAATATCATGGGAATAAAACATGTAATTGTGGAAACCATTAAGCACATGTTATGATTTCCATAGTAGCAAAGGCATTGCTTCCAAGACCATCTTAGTGGACAAATTCCCATTCTGAATCGAGTTCACTCCTCGTTTCAGTCCTGTAACACTAAACCGGATTAACTTACCATTCCAGCCATGTCTATCTCATGTGATATAAATCTTTACCCAATGCATTGGAGGTAGATATAGGTCCCACCCATCTCATAATAAAATCATTCTTACTTGTGCCACAGAATAAACATGCATCATTCATAATAAACCAACGAATAAAATGGGATTCATAAACATCATCCCATTATCACAAAATCCATATAAAAGTAATGGATATAATTTAATAATAATAAAAGTGAAACCATTTAAATCATAGATACATTAAACGTGAAGCATACACATATGAAATAATGTCATCTTAGATTGAAAAATGGTTTTGATAAAACACTTGAAATGAATTCTTGAGGAAAATATCCTTTCTTCTTAAAATTCATTTTATTTTCACAAAATGTCATGCAATTTCAAAAGAAAGATATTTTTTTGGAAATAGTCATGTAATATTTTGGAGGAATCTTTATTAAAATAAGGCTTTATAAAACCTTAAAAATCCTTTCATTCCGTATAAGTTAAGAAAACATTCTCCTCGTACTTTTTGTCAGAAAAGTCAAAAGGTACCTCATAACGTAAACAAAAGAAATATTCCTTACATACCATGTAGTAAAAGTAAAAATGGGTAAAAAGGACATTAAAAATACATAAAAACACTTTTATAAAACATGTACATGGTTGATAACAATAACCACGGTAAATACTTACGTATAAGCAATCTCGGATAAAAATTGAGATTTGAAAAAGTATCCCTTACCTTAGGTCCGATATGCTTTGTATGTTTCCAAACATCCTGTATAATGATTTAAATAATGTCATTGACTTATTACAGAATAAAATTCATTGTTATGATACCATATATGGTTCACTTATGACTTTATATTACCCGTTCTTTTGTAAGTTCCATGATAATGCAAAGTTTTGGGTTAAATCGTTTTATTTATCGTACGTGTTTGGACTTGTTGTTCTTGATATTATATACAGATTTACTTAATTCCAGAATGTAAAACATGATTTATATATAATATATATTCAGTATATACATATATATATGATATATCTATTAAATGTAATGAAATACACCGTTCATGGAGACGGTAGGCCGTAGATATGCATGAACGTTGTTTTCATTTCCTTATTGAATTGAATGAAATTAAGTAGATGACATACATATATATAAATATAAATCCAGTATCATTATTATGTAATATATTTCAATATTACTTATTATATATACTTTATAATCATTCATGGATGGTTAACATGGAGAATGAATCTCATCGCGTCGTGGAGACGGTAGTCCGTACGTACGCATGAGTGATGACATCATTCCCATGATCATGGAATTGCATTGAAGTGTATGTATAATATTTCAGAATAAATATCACTTTTCAATAATCATATATAGTTATTTATTTACATCATTTTACCCATCCAAGTAAGGTGGTGGTCGAAAACAGATTACACCACGACGTGGAGACGGTATTTTGTACGTACGCACGCGTGGTCATCTCATTTTCCGTAGAATGGATAGATGGTGAAATAGGGTTGTTTCATACATATAATAACATATAAGTATATAAGTGATACTTATGTTATTACTTCATAATGAAACAACTAATGAAGAAGAAGTAGAAGAAGAAATAAAGTTGAAATATTCAGTAACGGATATTACCTCTTCTTTAGACAAGCCTTATTGAAACCTCCTCTTAGGGCGCTAATATTGGTCTTTGAAGAAGACCAGAACCTCTAGGATGTTTCTAAGGAAGCAGATAAGAGAAATTGGTAGGGTTTGGCCGAGCTTTAAGGCTCAATGTGGTGTGAGGAAGAGAGGGAGGAAGTTCCCTTTTATAAGGGGGGAGAGGGGAACCTTTGGAATAACTAAAAATATTATTTTATTATAAAGTCATATTCGGTTTTTAATTGCTCCAAATTGAGTTATTTCTAAGATAAGGTGGTTATGGGTCTAAATACTCTCATCCAATTGAATTTAGACAAGTTTAGGTTTCTATTTAACCTTATCATTTAGATTTAACTTTAAGTTAAATAAATTTTTTTTACCGTGTCTTATTGTTTTCTTAGAATATACGGTTAATAAAAAAACTATAACAAGCCAAACGAACCCCAAGTTGTTTATTATTAATATATATAACCTTATCTAAGTCATTTGGTCAAACCATATTTTTTTAGGAATAAAATAACAATTAATAATATAATATTTTTTTTAAAAACTGTTTTATGTCAATTTTGACACTATTTGGTAATTGATTTTTGGGAAAATCATAACAGAAATATTAGTTCAAAAACAGTTAATTAAATCAATACTAACATTTCATATTAAAATATAAAATTATTGGAATTCATAAAAATTCTCAAATTACATTTATTTGGGTATTTATAACATCAATTATATCAATATTTCATTCATAATATAATTACTACGTCATCATTGTGTCATAAATAAATTGAATTATTTATACTCTAAAAATTACAAATAAAATAAAATTATGTAGGAAATATTTTTATCTTTCTAATGAGTATTTATAGTAGAATTTATTTTATTTATATCCCTATATTAAAAATTGTTTACTTATTAAACTTTGATTTTAACTATTTTAACCCTTCTTAAAATATATTAATAATAAATGTCCTAATCTAATCCATGTGGGCCTAAATGGTCATATTTTATTCCTAATGTGGTTTTTGGTCGAATTAAACTTATCCAATAGAATTAAGACATGTTTTATGGTAATAATTATATCATTTTTACCCTTAATTACCCTATTTACTTATAACTGTGGTTAAAAAAAGTAAAAAGTTACTATTTACCAAAAATTATTTTCATATCATTGAACCACATTTTAGTCCTTGATATTAACCATGTCTCTAATATTTTCAATATTCCACTCATAGAAGCTGTAAAATTAAGTTTTATATAAATTTTCAAATTCTCCTAGGAGGTGGGTAAAAGACGGTGAGAAGTTCAATAAAATTTTAATATATCTAAAATTCTTATAAAATGACTCCAATGAATTGAATATAACTTAAATAAGTATTATTTTTCAATTTTGACCAAAAAAAATTTTAAATAAAATAATAATTATTTAAATAAAAAGTTGGTTTTTAAATAGTAACCCAGTGTTTTCACTATTCAGCAAAAAGTGAATGTTTTCAGAAAGATACCAAAATTTTACCCTAGGATAATTTCGATATTCTGAATCCAAAAATGAAGTCCATTTTGAAAAATAAAATTTAAAAAATTTCAGAAAGTGGGTATTACTATTCATAATAGCTAGTTTTTATAATATTTCAATAGCATATCATTGTTTAGTAAAACCCGGAATTGCATACAACACACGCTATCGAGGAAGGTCGCGATTGCATGTAATGCAAGCCAAGTCAGGGTTGCGTGTAGTACACGACTCATTTTTTTGCGTATAACAAAATACATTTAATATAAATATACACACTCAATGTTTCGTTGAATAACTACTATCAAACAAACATGAAATTTTGTGTAACATGATCCAAGATTAGTGTTTTGTATACTGCAAGCTAATACGATGTTGCATATAGTGAAAGATAATCTTGGTGTAGCGTATAATAGAATACATGAGAGAAACTAAAACGAATATATCTTATAAAATCTCGGGTTGTTACAACATTGCAGATCACCCTTGTGCTGGACAAACCTTCGAGAGTCAGCACTGGTGGGACCAGAGATGGTAAGAGATACCATGGAGAAGATGCAGATCATCCAGGAGCAGATGAAGACTGCACAGAGCAGGCAGAAGTCATATGCTGACTGGATATGGAGGCCTCTGGAGTTCTAAGATGGCGACTACGTCATTCTATAGGTCTCACCTCAATGAGGTCTACGTAGATTCGGATGAGGCGGGACGTTATCTCCAAGATTCATTGGACCATTCCATGTCCTCAGTAGAGATTGCGAGGTGGATTACCTCTTATCTCTTCCGCCTCAGTTGCACTGGGTGCACGGTGTCTTCCACATATCTAATTTGTGGAGATATGTGCATGACCCTAATCACGTAATTGACCATGGTGAGTTGGACGTCGATGATGGGGCGACTTTCTCGGAGGTTGCAGTAGATATTGAGGATCGATAAGAGCGGGTCCTATGTGGATGGTTGATACCTCTGGTGTGTGTTCACTGGAATCACGAGAACCTCTAGGAGAGAACATGTGAGAGGGAGGCTCAGATGCGTGCTCAGTACCCCCTTTTGTTCCCATAGTTCGAGTTGTAGCTTATGGGGATGTAAATCCCTGAGGTGGGGAGAATGTAAAGTCCCAGAAATCCCGTGGAAATGTTTTTTAATACATGGTATTTTTATGAGTCCATGAAAATTTACAATGATTTATTCTGAGGCCCGGTGTTTCCGGAATCAATTTCTGAAGTTTCGTTC